>CM063604.1:4381753-4913352 GCA_032356905.1 Salix exigua | reverse complement strand
GGTAGGAAGTAGAAAGAACTTGAATGTATTGGCAAATCATTCAAGCCAACTCTACGTTCCTTCATGGGTTTATGACCAGGTTAGTGAAGGAAAGGACATAGAAGTACAAGAAGATGCCACAGAATATGAAAAGAAGACAACAACAAAAATGATTATTGTAGCTTTGTGGTGCATACAATTGAAGCCTGTTGATCGTCCCTCGATGCATAAAGTTGTAGAGATGCTTGAATCAGATGTTGAGTCCCTGCGAATACCTCCTAAGCCTTACTTTACCCCATATCAGGTGCAAGAAGATGATTATAGAGCTAATAATGCAAAGTTATCAGATCCACCAAATGACATGGACTCTTCATATCACTTTGGTCGTTAATAAGTATGAATGTAGATGCTACTTTTTATATGATATTACAAAAGTACTAATCACGACTTATAGAAGTGGATCATTTTTCATTCACAATTACATCAATAAAGCCTGATAATTTTACATATGGCACAAACTGATCATTTTTCCTGTTATTGACTTGAAATGCCTTTTTTCCACCTAAAAGACTTTGCAGAGCGAGAGATAAGAGGAGTGGTTTGATTAATACTAGTGCTTTCATATATTTTGGTGAGTTTCTTTATAAACCCATTTATCCCATTTATCATAATTAAAGATGAGAAATTATAATTAAGTATTGCAAATTTTATATGTTTGATCATGGGATATGTTTTATACTATATAAAATGTGTAGTGAAGGATATTGATTGGATAGTGAAAACAAACAATATTAAATATTAAGTTTGTAAGTAGAACAAAAATTGAAAAAAAATTATTAAATAAATTTTGGTGTTTTTAGATAGTTTTACGTCGTTGATATCAAAAATATTTTTTAAAAATAAAAATATCATATTGATGCAATTCGAACGAAAAACACTTTCTAAAACAAACACAACCACACTCCCAGACAGAGACTAAATTGTTTCAAAAATATTTTTAAAATGCAATACCAAACAGAGACACAACAATGTAATTTATTAATTAATTAACAACAGAAAACTACCCTTTACCAACTACTATTACACATTGTATTACAATCATAATATACAGTTTTTACTCTATTTTTTCTTTTCTTTTACTGACATTTATTTTTGTCTATTTTATTTTATATATATACGTTGCAGAGCAAAGATAAGAGGAGTGGTTTGATTAATATAGGTTGCCTATATTTACAACATTGGTGTGATGTTTTTTTTTTATTGAATCTCATTTTTTATAGTGTATTTTTTTATATATTTAAAAAATAGTTTTAAAAAAGTTATTTTACTAAATTTTATGAAGTCAATTGATTTGTTCACTTATTTGGCTAGTTTATATGATTCAGTCTGTCTAATGATTTTAACTTTTTTAATTCATCCATAGATGTTGGATTAATTAATGTTGGATTAATTGAGAATTTAATTTTGTTGTGCTTTTTAAGAGGATATTTTCTTCTAAAAAATTATCTAGGAAATAGGTTGGTGTTTGATTTTGTATTTTTGTATTTTTATTATTATATAGTTAAGTAAGAAAAAGCCTTAACATGGTGGCAAAGAGCTGAATATCTCATTAAGCGAGTCTTGAGTTCGAGTCAGGAGGCATTTTCAAGAACACGAAATGAACAGTTTTGGAGCCTAATGTTACGCAAAGATAAGATCAAAGAGAGCTTAGGAGGGCAGATAAGATTGTCACTTGATTGTAATAATTCATTGTTTTTAATTTTTCTTTCACTAGTCATTGGTTTGAATTAGCTATCACTCGAATCGAGACACATACCTTTTAGATTTGACAACACATCTTAAATTCTTTGTCACCATGTCATGTTCTTTGGGGACACGTCTTCAATCTTCATATAGACAAAATTCAAGAGTTGGTGTGTAGGGGTGTGGTGGTAATTTACTATTTTTCATTATATTTTTGCGCATCGCTGGACACGTCTTCAATTTCCGAGCTCACGCCCCTTTTGAGCAGCGCATGCAACATTTTTGATGTCTAGAATGATTCAGTCGCCATTTTTCTTCCTCCTTGTGCGATGCATGGTGTTCCAAAATGTCCGGAAACGTGATGGGGTTAGTTGAATTTGTTTTCCCCTTTTCTCTCAACTACATGCAACATTACACGTCAGTCCCGTTGTTTATTGGATTTTCATTGTAGACCCCGATCTTTTGATTATTTTGTATTGTCCTTATTTCTATTATAGAAGTTTTGATTTATTTCAATTGTGTATTTTAATTGAAATTGATTATATATTTTGGTTTCATTTCGGTCCCGGTATTTTAATTTCGGATTGGTATTAAATCCTATAATATTTTCAGTATCAAAGTTTAGATTTTTTCAAATTTGTCCTTGGGATTAAATTTATTATACATTTGTTTTTATTTCGACCCTTATACTTTTAATTTTTATTTTATTTTATTTTAATTCTTTTATTTTTATATATATTTTTGAAATGATTCCTATTTTTGTCCATGTTTATAGGTATATGCTATTAATTTTTGTTTTTAATTTTTTATTTCCTCTTTTGTTAAGGTTGCATTTTTTTAATTTAGCTCTTAAATTTTAATTTGTGTTGGTGATCATTTGAAACTTGATCTTTATTATTTTTTCCTATGTTATTTTTTTTGTTTTTAATTATTTGTATTTATTCTTCAAGTCAAATATTTTTAATCTAATAATATTTATTTTTTTGTCATTTATTTTAGTTTTTAATTGGTTTTTAGTTAATATTTTTAGGTGTTTAAATTTCTAATTATTATAGATAATGTATTCAAAATAATGATAATAGTTATTTGTTAGGTTTTTTTCCTTATAAATATGTAAGACTAATTATATATTTATTTAATATTAACATCTTAATATATATATATATATATATATATATAATGTTAGTGTTCTTAATTCTTTTAATATAATAATATAAGGAATAAATCTTATAAAATTAGAAAAAAATTAATTTTTTTCTAACAATAATAATGGTATTAGCGATAGTATGACCAATAATAATTAGAGTTTTTGAGTTTTTGATATATCTCGGAGTAATTTAATAATTTTTATTATTTCAGCTGTAATAGTAATAATAATTTTATGTGTTATAATCATGATGATAATAGTGACAGTATTAATCATAATTATAATAGCAATTGTGATTTATTGTGATGGTTATAGTGCTTATGGTGTTAATAATTATGGTTTTGATGGTTATAATAACAATAACTCATAAAATAATAAAGAAAATACCAATAATGACAAAATATATATATATATATATAATAATGATAATAATACTAATTATAATTTCCATTATATTAATAAAATATCAGTGTTGATTATCGTGATTTTTATTGTCATAATAATAATAACGATTATAACAATAATGATAGCAGCAGATGATTGTACTACCGTTAATAATCATAATAATGATTATTTTACCAGGATGATAGTTATAATAATTATATTAATTTAACAATTATGATAATAATAATATGATATTAATCGAAATAATTCATCGATCAATGTTCTTTTCATTACAAATTGACTTTTGTGAGCTTTTTATATATGATATTTCAGATTTAATATAACATTAAGAAAACATTTGAAAATATTGGGCAAATTTATATATAATATAATCAAAAATCAAATGAGCCATTTTCCATGCATTTAAGTCATGAGACACAACCAATTTTTTAACATGTGAAAAAATGTTCATAGTCCTATGTTGTTTTTAATGCTAAACATCTAAGTGAAATAATCAACTTACAAAACTTTTAATTATTTATTTTTATATACATATTCATTTTATTATAGATAAGGAATTTAAAATAATAATAACGATTATTTTTATGGTTTTTTCTTACAAATACATGAGGCTAATTATATATTTTGATATTTATTTGATATTTACATCTGGAAATATTTATAAATGAACTAATTTTCTTTTGAAATCTCAAATTAATTTAATATTAGTGTTATGAAATAATTTTCATATAATATAAAGAATAAATCTTACAACATGAAAAAATAATTGTATTCCTTTTACAAAAATAGTAATGCTAGCAACAATAATATTGTCAATATTAATTAGAATATTAATTATTTATATTAACAGTTATAATAACAACTATTAATTGTGACAATTTAACAATCATGATAATAACAATGAGAATAATAATCGAAATAATTTATCTATCGATGTTATTTTTGTTCAAAATTGACTTTTACTTTTTTATGTATGATATTACTGATTTAATATCATGTAAACAGAAAATATACGAAGCCACACATTGACAAAACAGATGGAAAAATTGGGCCAAATTTTCTCTAGTGAAAAAATATACGATCCACTTGTCATGCGCTTTGTCGCAACCAAGTTTTTAAACTTGTAAAAAAAATATTAATGGTCATAGATTTTTTTTATGATGCTATACATCTAAGTGAAATAATCAACATACAAACCTTTCAATTATTTAGTTTTTTTATATATTCATTTGTTATTGATAAGGCGTTTGAAATACTTTTAATATAATAATATAAAGAATAAATCTTAAAAAAATAAAAATAAAAAATTAATTTTTTTAGATAAAAATCACTTTAAATTAAAAATATATCAAGCTAAGTATAAACAAAACAGATAAAAAAACAAAGATAAAAAATTCCTAACAATGGAAGATTTACCATACAAGCATAAGAGAGTGTTTCACATTCATTTAATGCCACCAAAGTTATTTTCCAATATTGGTTATTTTAAAGATATTTTGCCAAGAAAAAATTGAGAATAATTATATATTTTGATATTTGTTTAATAACAATTTTTAAAATCTCAATCATAAAAACAAAAACAATACCAAACATACATTCAGTGATAAGTCATACGTTATTTTCTTACACCACATGCATCCTCCTCCATGTATATTCAATGAGATAGGGCCCATGATGTAGAGGAGCTTGACTCTGCAAGTGGAGCCCATAAAGAGGTCTTCCCCTTCTTTGATTGGGTGGAGTAATCTTCAGGCAACTTCCTAGTTCTTAATCAGTGAGACTCTGACCATGCAATTAATTTGTGGCCACTGATTGATTTTCTTGCGTATTGATCGATCCAGGATGGTTTTCGTAGCTAGTCTGTAGAGGAGTATTGCTCTCAAGACCACATCATATCTTTTGTAAAAGATATCGATTGTTGTTGAAATTATTTTTATGTTTTTATTCAAAAATAAATTGATTCAGGTATGTTTGGTATTGTTTTTATTTTTAAAAGAATTTTTTTATTTTTAAAAAATATTTTTGATATAAATACATAAAATGATATGAAAATAAAAAATATTTTAAATTAAAAATTTAAAATATTTTTTTTAAAAATATTTTTAAAACACAACCTACAGTTCATGTATTTGAAAATATATCGACATGGAATGTTTTTATTTCATTTATTATTAATATTATTAAGACGCTTGATTCCAACTTCGAATTGAGGAAATTTCTCTGTTCATTCATCACGTGTGGACAAAGAATTGGTTGTCTAGTGTCTTCCAGGAAGTTTGCAAATTTGTTTAATATAATTTATAATTGTGAGAATATTTGTTTTTAAAATGAATTTTACTTAAAAGTATATTAATTTTTAAAAATATTATTTATAGCAAAATTAAAAAATTAAAAACTCTTAAAACACAAAAAGAAACAGAATTTAAGAGATGGTGGAGATCTACAGTTGTCGAGTAAAAGTACCGACTAAAAATCTATTTTAAAACATTTTCCAATATTGGTTATTTTAAAGATATTTTCCAGAAAAAATGAGAATAATTATACATTATGATATATATAAATTAGCTTATATATATATAAATGAGCTAATTTGTTTTTGAAGAAATATCAAATTAATTTAATGTTAGTTTTCTAATATCACATAAAATATAACAATATAAAGAATACATCTTAAAAAATAAAACACATACTTTTATTTCTTTTTATAACAATAATATTAGTGACAACGATAATTAGAATATTAATTATTTGCAATAATGTTCATAATAGCAGCTATATGACAATTTATTATTTGCTTATGAAATAATTCATCAAATAATTTAATAGATTTAAAAATAAATAATTTGTTTTAAACAAAAAAATGTTGAGACTATAAAGATTTTTTTACTAATATCATTATATTTAATCAACTAATTCAATCTTAAAATTTAGTAAATGTACTTCATGCCTAGCTTGAGTTTGTAATTAAACCATATAAGAGCTTATGCAGAGTGAATCAAATAATTCAATAGATTTAAAAATAATTTGGATGACATGATATAAATTTTCTTTTTTGTTTCCTTAATTCCATACTTAATTATAATTTTTGTATCATTTTTCTTAGTATATTAATCTCATGGTATTTTTTTTATTTAATTTAATCATTAATCTTCTTAGAGACATAATTAATTATGCTCTAAATATAGCTATTTAATTTGAATTAAATACAGATTAAAGGACAAGTCATGCTTCATGAGAGAACATGTATGGCAAAGTTTCCGGTGTAGTACAAGCGAACTATCCTACAAACTAACTTAGATGGGCATAACTGGTAATTAATGTTTCAAATCTCAAACATTGATTTGAATTTATAAATTAATTAAATTAGATGAGAGAGATAAAATAATAAGAAATTATGTTATTTTAATTTTTATCATGCACTAAAAACTTGAATTTCTAGAGTATTTAGTAAGTATTTTATGATTACGTATAAAATACATTCATGATTATGTATTTTATAACTTATTTTACTGAAATAACACAAGTTTAATTTAATTTCTCGTGTCCTATTGCCAGCAAAAGTGCTTACAGTAACAGATGGATACTTCTCATCTTGATAATAGTTCGGTTAATAATATATTTTAAAAACAATTCATAGGAAAAAAATAGCAATAAAAATAATGAGTATTAAATATGATAGGAAAAAATAAAATTATCTCACATAAAATAAATAACAATGAAATATGACATGTAAAAATTACATGAGAATAAAATTGAAAATAAATTTCAATTTGATAAATTATTTCACATAAAATAAATAAGAAAAAAGGATAAAATGTGAAAAATAATTAAAATATTACCTTAAAAATTTAAAAGACATGCGAAAATCAAGAAGAAGAAAAAACAAAGAAAAAAGAAAAGGTCTCCCAACACTAACCTAAGACCTGATGGTTGCACCACCGTAGAGTATGCTATGAAAAATAAGTTGCAAAATAACTTATTGGTTTTGTAAATTTGTTTATGAAAAGAACATGAACAAAATATGATAGATGAAAATGTTAAAGTATTATGAAATTAGAAAAATAATAATTATATAAATTACTTTAAATAAAATAAATAGCAATCAAAACAATAAGAGCCAAATATGAGATATAAAAATATTGAAAGAGGGTGAGCAATTGATTTTTTTATAAATTATTTCAAATATAGTATATAAAAAAGACCAGAACAAAGAGATAAAAAAGTTGAAAGAATATAAAATTGAAAAGAGAACCTCAATTTTCTAAATTATTTGAAAAAAATAAGATCAGATTTTAGAGATAAAAAAATAAAAAAGGATAAACTTGAGAGAGAGAGAAAATTATAATTTCATAAATTAAATAACAATTAAAAGATAAATATCAAATTATAAATTAAAAATCTAATAATATTTTATTCAAACAATACCAAGCGAAGATTCCTTAAATACAGGTCCTTTGCATCGCATTTAGAAATTTCAAAACTATTGAAATGGATAAAAAAAAAGAGGATTAAGTGATAAATCATATGTGATTTTCTTACACCACATGCATCATCATCCATGTGGAGATCCCATGATGTAGACGACCTTGACTTTGTAAGTGGAGGCCATCAAGAGGTCTTCCCCTTCTTTGATTGGTGGGGAGACTTGACCATGCAATTAATTTGTGGCCACTGATTGATTTTCCTGCGTATTGATTGATCCAGGATGGTATATCTTTTTGTGCATATAAAGCCATCATTTCATTTCCCATAATTAAAAAAGTTAAATTTCTCTCTCGATGTTCATCAGTAGAATATCAAGGCACCCCTTTGGTGCGTATGCCGCCCTTCTTCTGCTTCAGATACTTTCCACCCACCATCGTTGCAATGCTAGACAGATCACCAATGACTGCGCTCCTTCTTCTTGTGGCAATATCCTTCATATTAGCTCCCCTTTCCAACTAAATACCGACCCCAACAGCTGTGGCGATCGAGTTGTTGAGCTTGCCTGTGAAGACAACTTGCGCCTCACATTACACTTGGACATGGAAAAATATTATGTTGAGGCAATAAATTACGGTGACTCCACAATTCAACTTGTGGATGTCGCTGCTCGAAGGATGATTGCTTCTCCATCCCTCATAAATCTCGACAAAAGAAGTGCTCTTCTATCTGAATTTCTATTATAATAATTATGAATATTATTTTGAGTATAATAATTATGATTACAGCGAGAGTTCTGTGTTAACTTTTATATGTTGTGAAAATGAAATACGGAATCCTCCAGATTATATTATGGATACTTCTTCTTGCAAAAATGGCAGTGGTACTGCACATAATTCTTCTCCCAGCTGTGTCAACATGGAAGGCCATTCGTATGTCATGGTTGGTGGGGACTTCAAGGATGTACCGACTGTGCCGTGTAAATTTGATGTATACTTGTTCCAAAAATGTGAGAAATATGTCGTATACAGAGATGTCCATGATATTTTGGCGAGATGGGTTCGAGCTTCAATGGTACACTTTTTCTTACTCTTACCAGTACGTCCCTCTCTCTCTCTCTCAGCTTACCTCAAGTAGTGTATTAAATCGACCTGTTGGCACAACACAGCTTAATATTATAAGTTTGTAAAATATCAACACTTTTGACCCTTCTCTTCTCTCTTTATGTGCAGTCTTAAGGTCGTTTTTATACTTGCTTTTGAAGGTAAGGAGGAATATTACGGTCTTGTACATTTACTTTACGCATTTTCTTCGCTATTATATGATCTTTTTTAATTAATCATAAAGATTTTGCACGTTGATTCATATTTTATATTGGTGATTGTAGGTAAAGCCTGGATAGCTTGTCGAACTGGTAGGGGTGAGTTAATTTATTTTGTGTAATTATAGCATTTTACGTAAAGAATAGTCACATTTTTCTAATAGATAAATAAAAGACCCTAAAAGTTTCAATCGCATATGCTTTTAATTTGAATGAATAGTAAATCATTCTTCTTCTTCTTCTTCTTTTGTCAGGCTCTTATTTGGCGAGGCTCTTATTTTTGTAGTCATTACGGTCGGTTCACCACCCCTCCGGTTTTACTAAGCTTTCTTATGTCTGTCTCTCCTGCGATACTTGCCCTTATCGGTGAGTATTTTACTTTTCTTTTATCAGCTTGCAGTGAAACAATAAATATATCAACGATAAAAAATTACATCTTAAGAAATAATTATTGTTCATTGCGGTTGTATCCAATAGATCTAGAATTAGCATAAATTTAGATATTTCTTAGAGCCCCCAAACTATTTAAGGTTTTGACTCTATGCTACATTTGTATCATTTTTGCGTCAATTAATGTATCTAATATTCTTTCTACTTTTGTGCTCAATTATGAACAATACTGATTTAAACCATTAGAAATTTCTTATCATTCCATTTATTGTTTGTTTTGTAGACTTGCATGGATTTTGTTTTCTTTTCAATTTCATGAGGTATTTGTTAGAGTGTTGAGAGCCATGATGATTAATTATTGAAGTTGAAGACTTGGAATGCACAAATTAATCACACATATATACTCGCACGTAAAATCAATGAAATATTTGTAAATTATTTTAATTTTTATACTAGGAATTTGACATTGGAATTTTTTTCATGGATGCCTAGCTAAACTTCAAAAGAATGAAGCACCACGATAAAAGTCACATGAAATTTTTGGAATGTTTTCTGTATTGATTTTTTTTTTGTAATGTCTCTATACAGTCATATATCATATGCTATTATTCTCATGTGGGCTACCATGTCTTCTGACTTTACTCATCTATAAATGGCGAAGAAGACATTTATCCATGTACGACAATATTGGAAAATTCTTGCAAAGTCATGATAATGATCTTGTACCAATAAGATACACTTACTCAGAGATAAAGAAGATAACCAACGGATTTAAAGACAAGTTGGGTGAAGGAGGCTTTGGCTCAGTGTACAAGGGAAAGCTTCGTAGTGGTCGTTCCGCAGCGGTCAAATTATTGGGCAATTCAAAAGCCAATGGACAAGATTTTATCAATGAGGTTGACACTATTGGAAGAATTCACCATGTCAATGTCGTGCAGCTTCTAGGCTTCAGCGTCGAGGGATCGAAGCGTGCTCTTATATACGAGTTCATGCATAATGGGTCTCTTGAAAGGTACATTTTTCTAGGCAAGGTAGCGTCCCACTAAGCAATGAGAAACTTTATGAGATTTCTCTTGGGGTGGCTCGAGGAATTGAATATCAACATCAAGGTTGTGATATGCAAATTTTACATTTTGATATCAAGCCCCACAACATTCTACTTGATGACAAATTTATTCCGAAAGTCTCAGATTTTGGACTTGCCAAATTATACCCAACAAATAATAACACCGTCCCCTCACTCGCTGCTAGAGGGACAATTGGATACATGGCTCTGAACTATTTTATAAGAATATTGGAGGTGTTTCTTACAAAGTCGATGTCTATAGTTATGGGATGTTATTAATGGAAATGGTGGGAAGAAGAAAGAACTTGAATGCATTGGCAAATCATTCAAGCCAAATTTACTTCCCTTCATGGGTTTATGACCAAGTCGGTGAACGAAAGGACCTAGAAGTACAAGAAGATGCCACCGAACATGAAAAGAAGAAAATAACAAAGATGATTATTATAGCTTTGTGGTGCATACGATTGAAGCCTGTTGATCGTCCTTCAATGCATAAAGTTATAGAGATGCTTGAATCGGATGTTGAGTCCTCGCAAATGCCTCCTAAGCCTTTTCTTACCTCATATCAGTGCAAGAAGATGATTATAGAGCTAATAATGCAAAGCTATCGGATCCACCAAATGATTGTATGGACTCTTCATATCAGTTTGGTCGTTAATAAGTATGAATGTAGATGTTACTTTGTATATGGTATTACAAAAGTACTAATCAGGACTTATAGAAATCGATCATTTTTCACTATTATTTACATCAATAAAGCTTGATAATTTTACATTTGGAAGAACCTAATCATTTTTCCTGTTATCGACTTGAAATGACTTTTTCCACCAAAAGACTTCGCAGAGCAAAGATAAAAGGTGTGATTTCATTAAGAAAAATGCTTACAATACTTTTATATATTTTGATGAGTTTTTTATAAGCCCATTTATCATATTAAAGATATGAAATTATAATTAAGTATTCTAAATTTAATATGTTTGATCATGGGATATGTTTTATACTATATAAAATGTGTAGTGAAGGATATTTGATTAGAAAGCGAAAACAAAAATATTAAGTTTGTAGGTATAACAAAATTTGAAAACTTTTATTTTTATTTTTTATTTTAAATTAATAAATTTTGATTTTTAGATAATTTTTATGTGCTAATATCAAAAATATCATGTTGAGGCAATCAATTACGGTGACTCCACAATTCGACTTGTGGATGCTCGCTGTTCGAAGGATGATTGCTTCTCCATCCCTCATCATTCTCTTACAGATGAAGTGCTCTCCTCTCCGTATATAATTGATTATTATTATTATTATTATTATTATTATTATTATTATTATTATTATAAATATTGGAGAGAGAGTTACGTGTTAACTTTTATATGTTGTGAAAATGAAATACGGAATCCTCCAGATTATATTATGGATACTTCTTCTTGCAAAAATGGCAGTGGTACTGCACATAATTCTTCTCCCAGCTGTGTCAACATGGAAGGCCATTCGTATGTCATGGTTGCTGACCACATCCATGATGTACCTGACTTGAAGGATGTACCTGACTTGTGCCGTGTAAATTTGATGTATATGGTTCCAAAAAATGTGACAAATATGTCGTATACAGATGTCCATGATATTTTGGCAGATGGATTCGAGCTTCAATGGAACAATTATTCTTACACAGAGCCATACCGTACGCTCTATCTCTCTCTCTGTATTAAATCGACTGTATTATTCTTAATATTATAAGTTTATAAAACATCAACACTCGTTGACCCTTCTCTTCTCTCTTTATATGCAGTCGGAAACTTGCTCTCCTTGTTTTTGAAGGTGAGGAGGAATATCACGGTTTATACATTTACTTTACGCATTTTCTTCGCTATTATATGAATTTTTTAATTATCATCAAGATTTTGCACTCGATTCATATTTTATTTTGGTGATTACGAGTATCAACTGGATAGCTTAGCGAATCGGGATGGGTGAGTTAATTTATTTTGTATAATTATAGCATTTTACGAAAGAGTACTAATATTTTTCTAATAAATAAATAAAAGACCCTACAAAGTTTTTCTTACACAGTATTGTAAGAATATTTCCTGTAGAGTGGTCGATGTATTAACGGTCCGATCATTAAAATTCAAGTTCTTTGTAAAGTCTACGGATTCTAATATGTTAAAATGAAACCGTGATGAATCGGTCTCAATAAACGAGTATTAGAATGGGTACGTTGAAACCCTCTCCTCTAACCATAAAAGAACATATATTCTCATCCGGTTATATACATACATATATTGATGGTTTTAAATATATGTAAGTGTATAAAACTAAATTATGTCCACCTTCCTTTCTTCTTTTGGCCAAAACACAGCCACCATATATATTTTGTAATATCCATTTGGTGGGCATTAAAATAGAAGGGAAGTGGTGGTTGCACTAAAGAAAAGAAAGGCTGAAAGTGGCTCTTCCATTATGTATTATTTTCCACCCATTCGGTGGATTAAAAGGGGAAGGGAAAGCTGGAAGAGAAAAGGAAAGTGTGGGCTGTTGGTGTTTTTGCCGAAAGGAAGAGAAGAGAATAGCAAACAGAAAAGAAGATCCCTCTCCATCAAGGGATCAAGAATAGAACAAGGTCTAGAGGAGAAGATCAATAAAAGAAAAGTCTGCAGAAAACAAGAAGAAAGGAGAGAATCGGATGCAACAATTCAAGAACAAAATGGAAGGTAAGTTCTAAATTTTACATTGTTCTATAGTTGCAAGAATTCATCATCAATATAATTGTCTTGTGGGATCAAATGATCTATTGATATATTTGGGATAGATTTCGGAAATAGAAATCATTAAGGAACAGAAAATTACATGTGGTATCAGAGCCTAATAGAACTCATTGATCTCCCATTAAAGGATTGATGATAAATTCTGTTTGTTTTTTTATTTGATCTTATCAAACATTGATAAATTGAAATATATGAAAAACAATTATATCAATGTGTAGAGACTAAAATTATCTTTCCAACGGTATATTATAAGTTAAAATCCATTAAGTAGATCAAAAGTTATGATTTTTTGAAAATTTCTGGATGATGTTGAACTGTAACCGTCAGTCCAACTGGTCGACCGGTTCAGTTGGAAAAGGCAAAGAGGTCAACCGGTTCAGCCCAAGCGGTCGACCGGTTCAGTTGGTAACCCAAGCGGTCGACCGGTGCAGTTGGTAACCCTAGCGGTCGACCGGTGCACTTGGTAACCCAAGTGGTCGACCGGTTCATGAAGAAACCCAAGGGTTAAAAATGTTTCCACTGCAAACCGTAAAGTAATTAAGCTAATGTATTATGAAATGTTAATACATATAAAATTTAAAGCTTATTAAAAGGAGTTCATATTACGTATAACTTGTTAATCACCACAGTGATCTAGTTATATTTAATGTGACGGTAAAGTAAAGATTCATAATTGATCATGATTAAATGATGCTTAAATGACATGAAAGGTTTTGATTGATCAATTAATTACTTAATATATCCTAGGAGATCACCCACAGGTGGATCATTGGGTGTAATAAGTAACGCTTAAAGTATTAATCATTTATACTACGATCGATAATGTGTATACCCACAGGTAGCATTGTTATTGATTGTATGTATGACTTGATTAATTATTAAAGAAAATCTAAACAAGCATCATGTAAAGTGTATGTATTTAATGTATTGCCCACAGGTTGCTTAAATACATACAAGTAAAGTGTTTAGATTTTATTGGTTGATGAATCTATTAAAGTTTCAAAGCACTAACGGTAAGCACGTTGAAAATTTTGCAGCTTCATCAAGTTTGTTTGCTTCTGCAAATTCTGTGGTAAAGTTTAATGGACTCAACTATGAGGAATGGTCTGAACAGATAAGGTTTTCTTTGGGTGTAATGTCCCTAGACCAAGCCATACTCATGGATGATGAGCCAGCAGCCATTACGAATGAGAGCTCAGAATTGGAAAAGTCTCGTTATGAGATGTGGGAGCGCTCTAACCGGCTGTGCCTGAACTTAATGAGGATGTCGATGGCAGAAAATATAAAGCCATCTATGCCTAAAACAGAGAAAGCAAGGGAATTCATTCTGAAAATAAAGGAACAATCCCAATCGGATGTGGCTGACAAATCGATTGTAGGCAGCCTAATGAGCAAGCTGACTACGAAGAGGTTCGATTGGTCTCAGACAATCCATGAACATGTCACGCACATGTCTAATCTGGCATCACGATTGACGTCCATGGGGATGGAGGTGCATGAATCTTTTTTGGTTCAGTTTATCATTAACTCTCTGCCTCAAGAGTATGGCCAGTTCCAGGTGAATTACAACACCATAAAGGATAAATGGAACTTTCAGGAATTGAAGGTCATGCTCATACAGGAGGAGGCGAGGTTAAAGAAGCTGAAAAATCAAGTTGCACTCATCGCTGGACTAAACAAAGCCGGTAGCAGCTTTAAGAAACCAAGTATGAAGGACAAAAGGAAGGATAAGGGTCTCTTTAAAGGACCTGAAAGTAAAATCCATAAAGTGGTCAAGTGTTTCTTCTGCAAGAAGGAGGGACACATAAAGAAAGACTGTCTTAAAAGGAAGGCATGGTTTGACAAGAAAGGTACACAACATTTATTTGTTTGTTCCGAATTAAATCTTGTAGAAGTGCCTAGAAATACTTGGTGGCTTGATTCTGGTGCATCTACTCATGTATCTCATATTGAACAGGGATTCCGTACGATCCAACCTTTAAAAGGAACTGAAAGGTATTTGTTCATGGGAAACAGGATGAAGGCGCGGATAGTAGGCATTGGGACGTACAGATTGATCTTTGACACTGGTTGTTTTATAGATCTTGAAAATTGTCTCTTTGTACCTGAATGTGCTAGAAATCTTGTTTCAGTAAGTAGGTTGGACGATTTAGGATTTGACTTTAAGATTGGACATGGTGTGTTTTCTTTGTACCGAAAAGACTACTTTTATGGTAATGGTACTTTGGTTGATTCACTGTACAGGTTTAATCTTGATAAAAAAATTTCTGAATCTTTGTTTAATGTGAGAATCAAGGAATTAAACGTAGTGCATCAAACAAAAAATCAGCACTCTTGTGGCATAAAAGATTAGGTCACATATCTAAAGAAAGGATGACGAGGTTAATAAAGAAAGAATTATTACCTCCATTAGATTTTAGTGACTTAGATGTGTGTATAGAATGCATTAAAGGAAAGCAAACCAAACACATCACAAAGAAACCCGCCACAAGAAGTAGTCAACTTTTAGAGTTGATACACACGGATATTTGTGGCCCATTCGATGCTCCATCATGGAGTGGTGAAAAATACTTCATTACTTTTATTGATGATTACTCACGTTATGGATACACTTATTTATTGCATGATAAAGCTGAGTCGGTGAATGTACTCGAAATTATTCATTGATGAAGTGGAAAGGCAATTAGAAAAGAAAGTGAAAGTAGTGAGATCGGATAGAGGTGGTGAGTTTTATGGTAGATTCACGAAAGTGGACAATGTCCGAGTCCATTTGCAAAACTTCTAGAAAGTAAAGGCATTTGTGCGCAATACACAATGCCGGAACACCTCAGCAGAATGGTGTAGCTGAAAGGCGTAATGAGTATATTAATGGAAATGGTTAGGAGTATGTTAAGTAATTGCAAACTTCCCATGTCGTTGTGGATATATGCATTAAAGATCGCGACGTATATATTAAACCGGGTTCCTAGTAAAGCGGTTCCAATGACACCATTTGATCTATTTAAAGGAAGGAAACCTAGTTTAAGACATTTACGTATTTGGGGATGTCCAGTAGATAAAGCCGTATAACCCACATGAAAAGAAATTAGACTCAAGGACGGTCGGTGGATATTTTATTGGCTATCCGGAAAAGTCTAAGGGATTTGTATTTTACTTGTCCTAGTCATAGTACGAGAATTGTTGAGACGGGTAATGCTAGGTTCATTGAAAATGGTGAAACTTGTGGGAGTTCGAATCTAGGGAGTGAACATAAAAGAAATTCGGGTAGAAGATTCTTCACCCGTAGTTCCGACCCAAGTAGTTATTCCTGTTGTTGGTGTACAACCAAATACCGAAAAAGAACAACAGAATGAGGAATATACGGTCCCACTAAACCAGGAAATCGAAAATGAACCTATCGCAATTCAAGAACAGAACATCGTGCCACATGTACCATTGAGGCGATCTATAAGGGAAAGGAGATCCGCCATTACAGATGACTATATGGTTTACGATGTTGAAAGTGAATGCGACCTTAGTCTTAATGAAGAACCGAAAACATTCAGAAAAGCCATGGAAAGTGAAAATTCTGAAAAGTGGTCTAATGCTGCAGAAGAAGAAATATCTTCTATGAATGTCAACAGAGTGTGGGACCTAGTAGAGTTGCCTGATGGTTTCAAAACTGTTGGGTGTAAATGGATCTTTACGATCAAACGGGATTCTACAGGTAACTTAGAAAGGTACAAGGCTCGCCTTGTTGCTAAAGGTTTCACTCAAAAGGATGGCATTGACTATACGGAAACCTTCTCTCCAGTTTCAAAGAAGGATTCCTTAAGAATTGTTTTGGCATTGGTGGCTCATTATGATTTAGAGCTTCACCAAATGGATGTTAAAACCGCCTTTCTGAATGGAGAGCTTGAGGAAGAAATTTATATGGACCAACCTGAAGGTTTTGTGGCCACAGGAACGGAAAATCTTGTGTGTAGGCTAAGGAAGTCAATATATGGGCTGAAACAAGCTTCCAGACAATGGTATATAAAATTTAATGATACCATATTGTCGTATGGTTTTGTAGAGATCATCGTTGATCGATGTATCTACATGAAGGTTAGTGGGAGCAAGTTTGCCATTCTAGTATTATATGTTGACGACATATTAATAGCTGCGAATGACATGGGAATGTTAAGTGACGTAAAGAAATATCTCTCTAGTAACTTTGAAATGAAAGATATGGGTGAGGCATCTTTTGTGATAGGGATAGAAATAATCCGTGATAGATCACAAGGACGGTTAAGTTTGTCTCAGAAAGGATACATAAATAAAGTCCTAAAGAGATATGGGATGGATAAATGTTCCATTGGAAAGGCTCCAATTCAGAAAGGGGATCAATTCAGCAAAATGCAATGCCCGAAAAATGAATTGGAACGTAAAGAAATGGAAAGAATTACAGTATGCTTCGATGGTTGGGAGTTTGAACTATGTTCAAACATGTACTCGGCCGGATATCGCTTTCGTTGTTGGTATGTTAGGCCGGTATCAAAGTAATCCCGGAATGGATCACTGGAAAGCTGCAAAGAAAGTTCTCAGGTACTTGCAAGGCACCAAAGAGTACATGCTTACATACAGGAGATCCGACAATATAGAAATCGTCGGATACTCAGATTCAGACTATGCCGGCTGCGTCGACAGTAGGAAGTCGACATTTGGTTATCTGTTCCTATTAGCTGGGGGAGCAGTCTCATGGAAGTGTGGAAAGCAGTCTGTCATTGCTACTTCCACTATGGAGGCCGAATTCGTGGCATGCTTTGAAGCCACGGTTCAAGCATTATGGTTGCGAAACTTTATTTCAGGGCTTGGAATTGTTGACAGTATAGCCAAGCCGCTGAGAATTTACTGTGATAATTCCGCAGCAGTATTCTTCTCAAAGAATGACAAGTATTCGAAAGGTGCTAAGCACTTGGAAATTAAATACTTATCTGTAAAGGAAGAAGTGCAGAAACGCAGAGTGACTTTTGAGCATATAAGGACAAACATGATGTTGGCAGATCCTTTGACGAAAGGATTACCGCCCGGTATATTTATTGGCCATGTAGAGAAAATGGGCATAATAGATAAGACCTTGTTATGATAGTTTGTGCTCATGTAAAGTTGTTACTCAAAGATGATGTCATTAAAGATTGTGTTTTTCTGTAATTAAAGAATGTTATCATAATAGTTATGCATATAAAGTTTTTTTTTAGATAACATATAAAGTTGAGAATTATGGTTTCTCTCAACATAAAAGTTTTGAGAATTATAGTGAAATCTCAATAGAAAAGAAGTAGTAAAGTTGGAGTTGGTGTGTGGTGCTTGGAAGGGACCCCATCGCAGTAAATGATGGGCAACCGCCATGACTCGGCTAACTCTGGTTTTATGGTACTTACTGAATATTGAACTTGATGTAAAGATGCGCATGAAAGGGAATTGGACTATAACGTTAACACAACGGCCAAGTGGGAGAATGTAAGAATATTTCCTGTAGAGTGGCCGATGTATTAACGGTCCGATCATTAAAGTTCAAGTTCTTTGTAAAGTCTACGGATTCTAATATGTTAAAGTGAAACCGTGATGGATCGGTCTCAATAAACGAGTATTAGAATGGGTACGTTGAAACCCTCTCCTCTAACCATAAAAGAACATATATTCTCATCCGGTTATATACATACATATATTGATGGTTTTAAATATATGTAAGTGTATAAAACTAAATTATGTCCACCTTCCTTTCTTCTTTTGGCCAAAACACAGCCACCACATATATTTTGTAATATCCATTTGGTGGGCATTAAAATAGAAGGGAAGTGGTGGCTGCACTAAAGAAAAGAAAGGCTGAAAGTGGCTCCTCCATTATGTATTATTTTCCACCCATTTGGTGGATTGAAAGGGGAAGGGAAAGCTGGAAGAGAAAAGGAAAGTGTGGGTTGTTGGGGTTTTTGCCGAAAGGAAGAGAAGAGAATAGCAAACAGAAAAGAAGATCTTACTCCATCAATTGAGATCAAGCAAAGATTAAGGTATAGAGGAGAAAATCAACAAAAGAAAAGTCTGCAGAAAACAAGAAGAAAGGAGAGAATCGGATGCAACAATTCAAGAACAAAATGGAAGGTAAGTTCTAAATTTTGCATTGTTCTATAGTTGCAAGAATTCATCATCAATATAATTGTCTTGTGGGATCAAATGATCTATTGATATATTTGGGATAGATTTCGGAAATAGAAATCATTACGTAAATTGAAAATTACAAGGGCCATACCGTATGCTCTCTATCTCTCTCCTCGTATTAAATCGACTTGTTCAGCTTAATATTATAAGTTTGTAAATATCAACACTCGTTGACCCTTGTCTTCTCTCTTTATATGCAGTGGAAACTTGTACACCTTGTTTCGTGAAGGTGAGGAGGAATATTACAGATGTTATACATTTACTTTACGCATTTTCTTCGCTATTATATGAATTTTTTTAATTGATCATCAAGATTTTCCACTTTGATTCATATTTTATTTTGGTGATTACAGGTATCACTTGGATACTTTGTCGAACTAAGGGTGAGTTAATTTATTTTGTGTAATTATAGCATTTTACGAAAGAGTAGTAATATTTTTTAATAAATAAATAAAAGACCCTAAAAGTTTCACTCACATATGCTTTTATTTTGAATGAATAGTAAATCATCCTTCTTCTTCTTCGTCATTGTGTTTTTATTTGGCGAGGCTATGAATATAATTGTCCTTTTACTGGCTCACCACCCCTCAAGTTTTACTAAGCTTTCTCATGCTTGTTTCTCCTTGCGATACTTGCCTTGATCGGTGAGTATTTTACTTTGTTTTTATCAACTGCAGTTGAAACAATAAATATATCAACGACCAAAAATTACGACTTAAGAAATATTTATTGTTCATGACCTGTTTTCATTGCGGTTGTATCCAATAGATCTAGAATTAGCATAAATTTAGATATTTCTTAGGACCCCCAACCATTTCAAGTTTTGACTTTATGTTAATTGTATCATTTTTGCATCAATTAATTTATCTAATATTCTTTCTACATTTGTTCTCAATTATGAACAATATTGATTTAAAGCATTACATAGTTCTTATCATTCCCTTTATTGTTTGTTTCATAGACTTGCATAGATATTGTTTTCTTTTCAATTTCATGAGGTATTTATTAGAGTGTTGAGAGCCATGATGATCATTTTTTTGAAATAGAAGACTTAGAATGCACAAATTAATCACATATATGTACTCGCACATATAATCAATGAAATAGTTGTAAATTATTTTAAATTTTGATACTAGGAATTTGACATTTGAAAAAAAAACTGTCATCGATGTCTGGATAAACTTAAAAAGGAATGAAGCGTTGCGATAAAAGTTACATGAAATTGTTGGAATGTTTTCTGTATTGACTTTTTTTTGTTGTAATGTCCCTATACAGTGATATATCATATGCTATTATTCTCATGTGGGCTACCATGTCTTCTGACTTTACTCATCTATAAATGGCGGAGAAGACATTTATCCATGTACGACAATATTGAAAAATTCTTGCAAAGTCACGATAATGATCTCGTGTCGATAAGGTACACTTACTCCGAGATTAAGAAGATAACCAACGGATTTAAAGACAAGTTGGGTCAAGGAGGCTTTGGCTCGAGTGTACAAGGGAAAGCTTCAGTAGTGGTCGTTTCAGCAGCAGTTAAATTATTCGGCAGTTCAAAAGCCAACAGACAAGATTTTATCAACGAGGTTGACACTATTGGAAGAATTCACCACGTCAATGTCGTGCAACTTATAGGCTTCGGTGTTGAGGGATCGAGCGTGCTCTTATATATGATTTCATGCCTAATGGGTCTCTTGAAAGGTACATTTTTCTAGGCAAGGTAATGTCCCACTAAGCAATGAGAAACTTTATGAGATATCTTTTGGGGTGGCTCGTGGAATTGAATATCTACATCAAGGTTGTGATATGCAAATTTTCAATTTTGATATTAAGCCCCACAATATTCTACTCGATGAAAAATTTATTCGGAAGTCTCGGATTTTGGACTTGCCAAATTATACCCAACAAATAATAATAGTGTGTCCCTCACTGCTGCTAGAGGGACAATTGGATATATGGCTCCTGAGCTATTTTATAAGAATATTGGAGGAGTATCTTACAAAGCTGATGTTTATAGTTATGGGATGTTATTAATGGAAATGGTAGGAAGAAGAAAGAACTTGAATGCATCGGCAAATCATTCAAGCCAAATCTACTTTCCTTCATGGGTTTATGACCAAGTCTGTGAAGGAAAGGACATAGAAGTACAAGAAGATGCCACAGAACATGAAAAGAAAACAACAACAAAGATGATTATTGTAGCATTGTGGTGTATACAATTGAAGCCTGTTGATCGTCCCTCAATGCATAAAGTTGTAGAGATGCTTAAATCAGATCTCTAGTCCCTACAAATGCCTCCTCGACCTTTTCTTACCCCATACCAGGTGCAAGAAGATGATTATAGAGCTAATAATACAAAGTTATCAGATCCACCAAATGACATGGACTCTTCATATCAATTTGGTCGTTAATAAGTATGAATGTAGATGATTTTTTTTATGGTATTACAAAAGAGGTAATCACTACTTATAGAAGTGGATAATTTTTAATTACTCAATAAAGCCTGATATTTTTGCATATGACAAAACCTGATCATTTTTCCTGTTATTGACTTGAAATGGCTTTTTCCACCAAAAGACTTTGCAGAGCGGAGATCGGACTTAGCGGGTATAGGCCATAAATAGGTTTCTTTTCTCTTATTGATGAATAGGATTTTAACCTGGCCTATGATCATGCAATCTCGATGACTTTAATTATTTTTGGCAATCGATTGATTTCTTTTCGTTTTGATGGATCCAATTCGTAGCTAGCATGTAGAATAAATTGTGTAAAATAATAATATAAACCATAGTCTGGGTAAAAACTTAAACTTTTAAGTGAGATAGTTCATTAAATAATATAAATTATTTGAATGTATACGATAATAGATGAAAGAAGTTAGTCTATAAAAATACAAACCATGTACATTATTATTATTATTATTATTATTATTATTATTATTATTATTATTATTATTATTATTACCCCATGGATGAAATTGAATATGTAGTCAAGATAGCACTCCCCATTGTGCTAGCTTGATTGACCCCATGGATTTCAAAAGACTAACGTTTTATTTTTTGAAAGAAAAATGAGACCGACTTTTAAGATTAGTTTTATTGATTTAAAAGTTAGAATTTAGAAAAACTAAATATAATTTCATATTTTTCTAAAGTCATCACTAATATCAAATAATCAAAATCATGTTATATTAATCTAAAAGAACTACAAAGACTAGTTGTTACTACTACTACTACTAATTTTGGTGCTTACACCACTAAGTCCACATCAAGTCAAATAAAGTGTTTAAAACAAATGTGCAAGCTGATAAATTATTTTTAAAAACAATAAAATTTAAGCTGTTCAAAATTATCTCAACAAATTATTTTATATCTCTCTCTAAAACCAGGGAGCATCTGTCTCTCTCCCGCTCGGTTCACTAACGCTGGACACCTCGCTCCCTTTCGTCGTCAACGGACTTTCCATTACCTCTCCGACGAATTCAGAAATTATCTTAGGCGAAGGTAAAGGCTACGTCCACCATCGCAGACAAGCTCGAACTATCACTTTCTAACGCAGTTCCGGCGAACTCGGACCACCATCTCCAACGCCTCAACGACCGGAAGAATCACCACGATCTCCTCTACCTAACGGTATAAACAGGCATTCCATTCTCCATACTCGAACATCTTCCTTGCCACTATTCATCGCCTCTGCAAATTTTGAATGCGGGAGTGAATTAATTCACTCCGCGTGGGCTTGATAGAGGCCTGGCCTCGAGCCAGGCCCGACCTCAAGCCCAACCTGGATGGGTCTAGGCTAGCAGCTCATCCAGGAGATAAGGTGGCCTAGCTCGAACTTAGGTGATGACGACCACTTCACCAAAAAATAAAAATAAAAGAAAAATAAAAATAAAAATTTTCCAAAATTATTTTTATTAAAGAAAAATGTGTTATTTTCTTGCATACGGCCAATAAACTAACATGTTTTAAAAATTGTTTTTCTTTTGAAAAATATATATTATCTTGGATTTTGAACAGAAAATGAGTTTTAGCATGGATTTCGCAAAGAAAAAATCATTTCTTACATTTTGAGATTTTACAACATGTTTGTAAAATCCAAAGGGTATTGACCAATATTTGAAAAAATATAAAATCTTATTTTGGGGAATTTATTATTCACTGTCGGTATCTGGATAAATAAATCATAAAAGAGTTAATATCCAAAATATTCGACGGGAATGATTCACTATTATTCACTGTTGGTATTTGGATAAATAAGTTCTAAGGAGTTAATATCCAAAATATTCGGCGAGAATGATATGATATTGTTCACTGTTGGTATTTGGATAAATGGGGTTAATATCCAAAATATTCGATGGAAATAATATGCTATTATTCACTGTTGGTGTTTGGATAAATAAATCATGAGGAGTTAATATCCAAAATATTCGGCGGAGTAATATCTCATTCATCATTTATTTAGCATATGTTTTGAGAAATCAAATCATAAGCAAACCAAACGTCAAGCAGACTTACCTTAGGTAGGGCATACTAGGGGTGCTAAAACCGCCCTTTTACGCAACTAGTCCCTTACCCTTAGAATCTTTGAAAGACCAGTTTAGGTTTTCTAGTAACCATAATACTAGGTGGAGACTCCTTTTTCAAATAAAGATAATCCCCGACACATGATAATCCCTCTTACAGGGAAGGGTCAGATCACGATGCGCGTTCAGTCATTTTTTTGGGTGCGACAATAATATTATTAATTTTAACATTTAATATAAACTAAAATAAAAATAATTAGAGTAAAATATATTCTTTATATATGTATATATTATTCATCTTAACCAAACCAAATAGATACATAAATAATTACTTTACCTTCTACAATTATGTTTTTATATTCTTTTTTCATCTTATTGCCTCTGAATAATGTAGATCAAGTTTGTTAAACTCGTGAGTTAATTCAAAAAAATCATATAATTTTATAAGTAACGTGTATATACTTGTAAAATTGAATTAAAACTAAAAAACAAATTAAATTACAAGTTGACTCGATAAAATTAATTAAATTTATTAAGTCATATAACTTGTACTTAGTTTACGATCTGTCAGCGCCAACTACATAACTTTATTATTATTGATTGAATTTTGGTCCTCCTTACTTCTTGTTTAGTCATTTTGTCTGGATTTTCATTTCGATCATGTTTTTTAAGAGATGGGTTTTCTTTTTAATTAATTTTGGTTGTCTTCCGAGTTGCGTTGATCGGTGATGGATCCTGTTAGCATGAATATAGACACCACCCCCACAACTCCCCGCGGATCCTCTTCCATTTGCTAGAAGGTACATGCAGCAGCTAAAATCCCTTCCATTTGCAGCAGGGCAGCCATTGTAATAGCATGCCACTGCAAATTAACTGCATGAACAAACATAGCAATAAGAGGGCACCGCAGACAAAGAATTGCATAATATTTTGTTTTCCTGAGCTTCATTGTCTACAAAAGATCGACCCACTTCTTATATTTTACAAGAAATCATTAATAATTTTGATTAAAGTCAGATTCTTTATCCACGCTTTCATAAAATCACAGAAGTATCATTATTACTTTCATGGTTTGGTACACACACACAGAAGCAGTAGCTAACCTGTTGAAATTCGAACTCGATCCAAGCAAGATTTCCCATCCAGATTGTTGCTTTGCTGAAGTTCGAGGTAGTCTTTATATTTCATGCCAATGTATGCTGCTGGTTCATCGCCTTCACTGCTCACTAATAACTCTGGTGCTGGGCTGACAACTGAGTCTAGTGATGGTCCATGTGCCATAGCTATGGACATCCTTGTACCCTTGCTGTTCACCATTGCTCGGTGAAGAACACTCTTGTACCTTCCATTACTCAAAATCTAATAACAAAAAAACACGAAGCACTTCACATTTTTAACAGAATTATTAAGCCTTAGCAATCTTCAAATTTGACAAGGAAGTTAGAATCCACCTCAAGGTGATCTCCAGTGTTAACCAGGAAGGAGTTGGGGTGGGTACCAACGTTGACCCACTTCCCTTTGTGTTGAATTTGAAGGCCACCGATTCCATTTTGGATTAGAAGTGTCAACAAGCCATGATCTGAATGTGGGGGCATGCCCATCGCAAGTTCTGGCTGTGGACAAGTTGGATATAAGTTTGCAATAAATATTTGTTTCCCTCGTTCCAAATCCAGTGCCTTGTCTATATAGCTTCCTTCCAGGCCCAAACTTTCTGATATTCCTTTCAGTAACCCCCTTGCTACTTCTCTAACTCTCTGGGAGTATTCTAATGAAATTTCACTACATACAAAAAGGGTCCATCCATAAACTTAAAATTTTGTAAGCTTTCATGAGTTTTCTCACAGAATTCTATCTTATCCCTTTTCACCTTTGAATTCACTTGAAAGGAACATGCAATAGAAATAAAGGCTAGTTACCTGAGGCCAGCAGGTTTGGTAGGTGAGTAGAACACAGGATGTACAAAAACCTTGAGAAAATCCCTCCAGTAGAAAGCCTTCTCCACTGAAACATTAAAACTGGTTCCAGACCTTATTGGGTCCAGTACATGGTTCCCTTTAAACTCTTGCTTCTCCTCTTCTTCCAGATCAAAAAAACCTCTGCACCCATCAAGTATCGAGCTGAGAAGTTTCTGTGGTACCCCATGATTGATCACCTGATAATTAAAAAATATGATGGGTTATAAATTAGAGAGAGTTTTATCTTATAATTAAGGTGTCCATCTCCTCAACTGATAAAAACACAGGCTATTAATTCGATCTGGGATTAATCAGGATGTGGGAACAAAATACAGAGCACGACATGCACTCTCGTCAACTGGTTCTGTCCTCAAAGTTGCTTTACGTGCTACATAAAAAGAAGGGAAAAAGAGATATACCATGAAGAAGCCCCAGTCCTGACAGGCTCTGCCAAGTTCATGAACTATTTCAGATCGTTGGCCTGGAGTGCCTGAAATGAGAAGAGAGTAATCTATGACAGGAATTGAGCCTTCTGGGACAGAAGTTACCTGGCCATGGAGATCAGGAGTGAAGGTGTGAGTGGCAGGGATGGAGGTGAGACCAGGTGATTCAGCTAATGTTTTGATGCTTGTTATATTGGAGGGAAGGGGTGAAGCTGTTTCAGCTGCCATTAGAGAGGGACAGGAAGCGAGACAGAGCTGAGTGATTTGGATATAGATGTGCCCCATCATGAAATCAAGTCACTGATGATAAATATCTATCATGTGTACGTTGGGTTGTTTGTGGGTAGATTGTGCCCAACCATGAAATGAAGTCACTGATGATAAATATCTATCATGTGTACGTTGGGTTGTTTGTGGGTAGATAGTTAGGATGATTGATATTATTTTTAAAAATATTTTCAAGATCATATTTTATCAAATACCATTTAATCTTTACTTTTCTTTCTAATAAGATTATATGTATATATATATATATACATATCTTTTATTAGCACAATTAAAAATAAAGAAAAACGTTTTTATAAATACACAATTAAAAATAATCATTAAAATTATTATTATTATTGTGCAAATAATAAAATCATAAAAATCAACCGATCCAAAGAACAAATAAAAATAAGAGAAAACACAGGAAAAAAAGAGAAAAAGGAGGAATATTAATTTTATAATAATCATCAACATAAATTAAAATTTTAGGATTGAACAGATTGAAAATAAAACCCCAATAAAAATTAAAACAAAGCTGAAAGCATAGATGTATAAATACGGATAAAAACTAAACATTTCCCAAGAATGAGAAAAAGAAACCAAAGGAATTACTATTAAATTAAAAATTCAAAGCATAAGAACCGAAAATAAAAAATAAAATATATAATTAATTCCAATAAAGCGTAAAATTAAAACAAATAAAAATCTTGAAACCAAAACAAATAAAGCTATTTTTACAAAAACAAAATTGCAATGTAATTTTGTTAAAAAAATTAAAAGAATAAGGACCGAAATGAAGAGTAGTATATATGACCAATTTAAATTGGAGAACACAATAAAAAATAAAATAATATATATAATTAATTCCAATTTTAGGATAAAATTGAAACAAATAAATACTTTGGGACCAAAAACAATTTAAAAGAATGAGGACTAAACAGAAAAGTAGCATATATGACCAATTTCAATTGGAGAAAAAATCAAAAGAAATGAAAACTTGTGTGCCAAAAATTAAAGGAACCAAAAATAAATAAAAAAATAAATCAAAAGAATAAGGAATGAAATAAAAATCAATATTTTTAATTAGTTTTAATTGAATGACACAATTGAAAACAATCAAACTTTCGATTAAAGAAATCAAGAAAAAAACAAAATTAAAACCTCGGGGACTAAAATTAACAAACTACACACATCGTGGACTAAGGCATAATTTGCGCGGTAGGAGAGAGAAAAAGGAGAACATCTAAAACTGCTTATGCGTGCGATTAACCGTATACTCGGTGATGGACAAGTGCGACATCAGTGGAAAGAGGACAAGGAGGCGAATCGGGAGACACGACGGAAGAAAATTTTTGACATCCTGAAGAGCCTAAATGATTCGCCTTAAAGGCGCGTCAGTGTTGAACAACTGCAGGTGCGTTCTAGTGGCACGCCTGCAGTGTTTAAGGAACAAATAATAAAATATTAGCTAATTACATTTACACCTCGAACCCAGCTAGAATTACACAAAACCGAGCGGAAAATACACACTACCCCTCACTACAGATGCTCGTTTGTCTTTTGAGGGGTTATTACAGTTCATTTATTGTGAAAAATATTGATAAAACGAGAACACCCCTAGTTCTAGGTGAATTATTTTGTCCTTTTTTGGTGTTATTTGAATCGTTTCACTGTACAACAAATTTAGAAATACTACTTATTTTTCCTGGAAAATTTGAAAATACCCCTGGTCCCGGGGTTATAAATTTTCAATCCTAGGGACCCTACTGCATCATTCTTTCCTTGGTTTCGTGTCTGCTTCACATTTGGATTGGGCCAGAGAGGAAGACGAGCTTCACTTTGCACGTGGAGCCCATCAAGAGGTCTTCCCTTTCTTTCATTGATTATCACTCAGTCTTCGAGCATGCAATAACTCAAAAACTTTAATTTGTGGCCATTGATTTCCTTTCGTATTGATCGAAGATGATATTCTTTCCTTTCATATTGTTCCCAGAATCACTTGATATATACTTCTCATCTTGCTGCTAAAGATCTTGATAATAGTTCGGTTAAAACATTGCCTCAAATATTTAAAATACGTATGCGAAAATAAAGAAAAAAAACAAAGAAAAAGAAAAGAAAAGGTCCCTGTTTGGTACTGGATTAATTTTTGTTTTAAACAAAAAAATGTTAAGAGTATAAAGATCCAGTAGCTCGATCTTAAAATAATTTAATAGATTTAAAAATAATTTGGATGACATGATATGAATTTTCTTTTTCGTTTGCTTAATTCCATACTTAATTATAATTTTTATATTGTTTTTCTTATTATATTAATCTCATGGTATTTTTATTTAATTTCATCATTAATCTTTTAGAGACATAATTAATTATGCTCTAAATATAGCTATTTAATTTGAATTAGATACAGATTAAAGGACAAGTCATGCTTCATGAGAGAACATGTACAAAATAACTTATTGTTTCAAATCTCAAAACTTGAATTTAATGATTTAGATTCAAGGAACCATACCCCCTCTCACTCCCAACTTACCTCAAGTACTTGTATTAAATCGACTCGTCCGCATAACATAGATTAATATTATAAGTTTGTAAAACACTCGTTGATTGTTGGGGAGTTATCATCGCACAACTAGGCAAAATCATGGTCACACACAAATACTTGGTTACACCGATGTGGACTGAGCTGGAAATAATCTTGATCGCAAGTCCACTACGAGTCATCAGTATATTTATGGGAGGTAATGTAGTTTTTATGGAACAACAAAAACAATCGGTTGTTGCTCGCTCCTACGCTTAACTCGAATATCGTGCTATGGCCTTTATCGCTTCCAAACTTATATGGTGAAGGCATTGCTTGTTGATTTGGGTGTCTATTATTCTCGACCTATGTCTCTTTGTTGATCAAACCGCAATGCACATCTCCTCCAATCCAATATTCCATGAACGCACAAAGCACATCGAGGTTGATTTTCATTTTGTTCGAGAACAAGTTTAGTCTCGGACAATTGTTACTCGGTATACTAAGACTCGCGGATCTATTCACCAAATCCTTGCCCTATGCTCGATTCCAATTGTTGCTTTCCAAGCTTGGATCAATCAACCTTCTTGATCCAGCTTGAGGGGAGTATTGGCAGATATGCATGGAGATACATTTGATGAGATATGAAATTGGCGAGATCTGCTATATTTGATGGATTCGTTATTGGCGAGATCTGCAAATATATGTTACCATACAAATATATGTTACCGTATTGATTGATACTTCTTTTTATAAGTTATAGATTTCAAGGAGCAATATTAGTAACTCAGTAGCTAGAATTCTGATTGTAATAATTATAATCTATGTATATATATATACTAGAGAATGCCCTCAGCTCATTAGCGGGGCACAATATTTTTTTCAATGTAAAAAATATTAATTGTATATATTTTTTTATTATAATATAAATTTTGCTAAAATAATAAATCATGCGAGAATTCATATCAAGTGCAAGTTTTCTATAAAATATATAATTTTAAAATCAATATAAATTTATTTGTTTAGTAGTTTCAAATGAAATAACCAGACATAAATTTATCATCATTATTAAAAAAGCAAGACAACTTCGATATCTGAATTATTAAGTTCATCGTATTAAGATTCTTTTATTTTATAATTCAATTTAAATAAAAAAATAAAATATAAATTGTGAAAATACCTACAATAATCAAATAAAAAATAATTTGTTAATTTTCTACCAACAAAAAGACGAAAACATAGATTGAAAATTCATCGTGACGTAATTGTCATTATCATTGCTATAAAAGCTAAAATTATTACTAACATTACAGTCAAAACAATTAAAATAATTAAATTTCCATGAAAAATATAAAAAAGCAAAAGATTTTTATAAAACAACAATAAAAATAATAATTAAAATTATCATTATTATTTAATAAATAATAAAATCATAAAAATCATATAATCTAAAGAACAAATAAAGAAATAGAAAAAAATGAATACAGGGAAAAATAGAGTAATATTATTTTTAAAATGATCACCGATATAAATTAAAATTTCAGGAAAATATTTTAAAAAAATCAAAATATTTTTATAAAAACAAAAATCACTAAAATTATCATTATTATTACGAAAATAATAAAATTATAAAAATCATATAATCCAAAGAACAAAAAAAATAAAAGAAAACATCTAGCCATGGCACCCGCGCCTCGTCGCGAGCGGAATCATATTTTTTTCAATGTAATAAAATATTTATTATGTATGGTTTTTTTTTTATCATAGCATAAATTTAGACAAAATAATTAAAATAATTAAATTTCCATGAAAAAAAGCAAAAGATTTTTATAAAACAACAATAAAAATAAAAATAATAACTAAAATTATCATTATTATAGCATAAATAATAAAATCATGAAAATCATATAATCTAAAGAAAAATAAAGAAAAAGAGAACAAAAAATGAATAAAGGGAAAATAGAGTAATATTACTTTTAAAATATTCAGTGATATAAATAAAAATTTCAGAAAAATCTTTAAAAAAATCAAAAGATTTTTATAAAAACATAATCACTGAAATTATCATTATTATTAGCATATAATAAAATTATAAAAATCATATAATCCAAAGGAAAAAACATCTAGCCATGGCACTCGCTCTCGTCATGGGTGGAATCATATTTTTTCAACGTAAAAAATATTTATTATGTATGATTTTTTTTTATCATAGCAGAAATTTAGACAAAATAATAAATTTGTATATAATTTTTATGAAGTGAAAGTTTTGTATAAAATATATAAATTGTAAATGAATATAAATTTATTTGTTTAGTAGGTTTCAATGAAATAACCAGTATAAAATAAGTTGTAATTTTCTATCAACAATAAGTTGCACTGTGGATTGCAATAGTCTTTTTTTTATCGTCATATGAATAGTGAAATAACGTTTTCATCTTATTTGAGGATATTATGATTATTGTACTATGCACATAAATGAAAGAAATTAAAAATATCTTTAATACCATGATATTATTTAAAACACACTTTACATAATAAAATGAATATATAAAAAACTAATATAAATTTTTAGAAGTTCTACGCCGCACGTGCCATCCAAAATGTGCATGAGCTCTGAAATTGGCGTCGCGCCCATAACACCGCTACAGAAAATATAATTGGTAATACACCCCTATAACCAACTCTTGGATTTTGTCTTATAGGGGGTATATACGTACTTATAGAACTCGCGGTGCGCATCAGCTGATCCAGACACACCGATTGTAAAAAAGGGTCAGAGGATTAGTTATGGTGCGCTTAAGTTAACCCAGAGACTCCAATTATAAAAAAAATATATAAGTGGGAAAAATATATAAGCATGAAAACATTATGACAATCCATATTGTTTTTTTTTAAATCAGTTCGGGAATTAGTCGTGGTGTGCTTAAGCTGGATCAGAGACCTCGATCATAAAAAAAATATAAGTGAACAAAAAAAGTATAAGGAAAAAAATAAATAATAATAATAATAAATTAGTCCAAGGATTAGTCATTGTGCGTCCATGCTGGCCTGGACACCCCGATTATCAAAAAACAGATTTGGTCCGAGGAGTAGTGGTGGTGCTCTTGAGCTGGCCCGGAGATCATGGTTATAAAAAAAATATAAGTGAAAAAATATATAAGTGAAAAAAAGAGCTTAAGATGACAGAGATCATGGTTACAAAAAAATGTATAAGCGAAAGAAAACAAAAAAAAAAGTATAAACGTGAAAGCACTGTAGCTATCCATATTGTTTTTTTTTTTAAATTCGGCCCAAGAATTAGTCGTGGTCTGCTTAAGTTGGTCGAAGATCCCGGTTATAAAAAAATTTATAAGTGAATAAAACAAAAGTATATAAGAAAAATACCAGCAAGAAAGCACTTTAGAAAAAATAGTAGGTCCGGGGATCGTCGTGGTATAAATAAGTTTGCCTGGACACCGTGGTTATAAAAAAAAATTGGATATGAAGATTAATCGTAGTGCATTTAAGCGAGCTCGAACACCCTGATTATTTAAAAACTAAAAACTAAAAAAATATATAAGTAGAAAAGGAAAAAAAATATAATAAAAAAAATATAATAAAAGGCAAAAAGAAGAAGCAAAAAAGGAGGAAAAAAAGAAGAAAAAGAATAATCAGAAAAAAAAAGAAAATTAAACTGTAGATTTAAAATGTTAAAAAACATTTTAAAATAATAAAAAAACAAAACAAAAAAAAGCTAAAAAAACCGAAAAAAAGAATTGTTGCAATCCACAGTGCACACAGTCTGTGTGCACAATGCGTGTGAGTGTACACGCCATTTATATATATATATATATATGAGATAGAATGTATTATAGTAGATATGAAAAATAATAAAAACACACTACTCTTTCTTTTACTCTGCTTATCCTCTGTTTTCTTCAAAAATAAGTTGCAAAATAACTTATTGGTTTTGTAATTTTGTTTCGAGTTTATGAAGAGAACATGAACAAAATATAATAGAAGAAAAAGTTAAAGGATCATTAAATTAAAAAATAATAATTATATAAATTATTTTAAATAAAATAAATAGCAATGAAAACGATAAGAATCAATATAAGATATAAAAATATTGAAAGAGGGTGAGAATTGATTTTTATATATATATAATTTTTTTCAAATATAGTAAATAAAAAAGACCAGAACTAAGAGATAAAAAAGTTGAAAGAAAATAAAACTGAAAAGAGAACCTCAATTTTCTAACTTATTTGAAAAAAATAAGACCAGATTTTAAAGATAAAAAATAAAAAAGATAAACTTGAGAAAAAAACTTATAATTGCATAAATTATCTTAAATAAAATAAATAACAATTAAAAGATAAATATCAAATATAAAAAAATCTAATAACATTTTATTCAAATAATACCAGGCGAAGATTCCTTAAATACTGAGTCTTCAGCATCGCATTTAGAAATTTCAAAACTAACGAAATGGATAAAAAAGGAGAGGATTAAGTGATAAATCATGTGTTTTCTTACACCACATGTATCATCCTCCATGTGGAGATAGGGCCCATGATGCGAGATAAGCTTGACTTCATGAACTGGTCTTCCTTGCGTCTTGAATGATCCGGGATGGTAATCGTAGCTAGTCTTTATAAAACCATCATTTCATTTCCCATAATTAAAAAAGTTAAATTTCTCTCTCTCGATGTTCATCAGTAGAATATCAAGGCACCCCTTTGGTGCGTATGCCGCCCTTCTTACGTAAATTTGCATGAAGTGATTGTATTTCATTGAGTGCTTTGACAAAGATACAGAGGTGCCTTTATATAGGCTCTATACAATAATGAAAATCCCGTAAACTAATCATTTACCAAAACCATAGGCTCTATACAATAATGAAAATCCAGTAAACTAATCATTTACCAAAACCAGATTCCTAAACTCATTGAGTCATATCTTCTATACAAAGTAAATATTAATTACAAGAATCAATTACGACAATTTGTGCAGCTGGGAATGACTGGGTATCTCAACACGCCTCCTCAAGTTGGTGAGTGAATATCATACCATCCCAACTTGCCAAGTAAAAAGGAAAATGGTGCCTTTCCTAGTGGCTTCGTGAATAAGTCTGCTAGTTGCATCTTTGTGGGAGTATATACTGTGGAAATTACTCCGGAAGCGAGATGTTGGCGAACTAGGTGACAATCGAGTTCAATGTGTTTTGTTCTTTCATGGAAGACAGGATTTTTTGGCTATATGTAGAGCTGATTGATTATCACAGTGAAGTGTTGTTGGTTCCGAGTGTGGAATCTTAAAGTCTCTAAGTATGTATCCAAGCCATTTGATCTCACAACAAGCATCCGCCATAGCTCGATACTCGCTTCGGTGATGATCGTGAAAGCGTATTTTGTTTCTTTGTTTTCCATGAAATCAAGGAATTCCCAATAAAGACACAATAACTCGTCACGTAACATCTTGTAGTGGAGCAAGTAGCCCAATCTGAGTCATAGAAGGCTTTGAGTTTGAGATCGTTTTATCTTCGGAAAGAAGATACCTTGTTCGGGTGAATTCTTAATGTATCGCAACACCAGAAAGCGAAGCATCAAGGTGTGGTTGGTGTGGTTCATGTATGTAGCGGCTGAGTATGTGGACAGTGAGCTTATGTCCGGTCCGGTCACCGTGAGATATATGAGACGGCCGACCAAACGAGCGGTATCTAGTGGGGTCATGGAGCAGCTTTTCCTTCATAAGCTAGTTCAGTATGCCGCCCTTCTTACGCTTGAGATCCTTTCCACCCACCATCGTTGCAATGCTAGACGGATCACCAATGATCTGCGCTCCTTCTTCTTGTGGCAATATCCTTCATATTAGCTCCCTTTCCGACTAAATACCGACCCCAACAAGTTGTGGCGATCGAGTTGTTGAGCTTGCTCGTGAAGACAACTTGCTACTGATATTACACTTGGACATGGTAAAATATTATGTTGAGGCAATCAATTACGGTGACTCAACAATTCGACTTGTGGATGCTGCTGTTCAGAAGGATGATTGCTTCTCCATCCCTCATAAATCTCCTACAGAAGAAGTGCTCTCCTCTCTGGATTTCAATAATAGTAATAATAAATATTATTCTGATTTTAAATATCATTACAGAGAGAGATCTGTGTTAACTTTTATATGTTGCGAAAATCAAATATCGAATCCTCTTCCAGATTATATTATGGATACTTCTTCTTGCAAAAATGGCGAGTGGTACTTGCACATAATTCTTCTCCCAATTGTGTCAACATGGAAGGCCATTCCTATGTCATGGTTGGTGGGTACTTCGATGGTGTACTGACTTGTGCCGTGTAAATTTGATGTATATGGTTCCAAAAAATGTGAAAAATATGTCGTATACAGATGTCCATGATATTTTGGCAGATGGGTTCGAGCTTGAATGGCACACTTATTCTTACTATTACCGTACGTCCCCTCCCTCTCTCTCTCTCTCTCAGCTTACCTCAAGTAGTGTATTAAATCGACCTGTTGGCACAACACAGCTTAATATTATAAGTTTGTAAAATATCAACACTTTTGACCCTTCTCTTCTCTCTTTATGTGCAGTCTTAAGGTCGTTTTTATTCTTGCTTTTTGAAGGTGAGGAGGAATATTATATGATCTTTTTTTTAATTGATCATCAAGATTTTGCACGCTGATTCATATTTTATTTTGGTGATTATAGGTATCGACTGGATAGCTTGTCGAACTTGGGAGTGTGAGTTAATTTATTTTGTGTAATTATAGCATTTTACAGAAAGAGTAGTAATATTTTTCTAATAAATAAATAAAAGTAAATCATTAGTTTACTTTAAATGAATAGTAAATCATTCTTCTTCTTCTTTTGTCATTGTGTTTTTATTTGGCAGCTTCTTATTGTGATCTCCGGTTCACCGCCCCTCGAGTTTTACTAAGCTTTCTCATGTTGTTTCTCCCTGTGAAACTTGCCCTTATCGGTTAGTATTTTACTTTGCTTTTATCAGCTTGCAGTGAAACAATAAATATATCAACGACCAAAAATTACAGCTTAAGAATTAATTACTGTTCATGACTTGTTTTCATTGCCCCCAACTATTTCAATTTTTGACTTTATGTTAAATTTGTATCATTTTTGCATCAATTAATGCATCTAATATTCTTTCTACGTTTGTTCTCAATTATGAACAATATTGATTTAAAGAATTAGAAAGTTCTTATCATTCCCTTTATTGTTTGTTTCATAGATTTGCATGGATATTGTTTTCTTTTCAATTTCATGAGGTATTTATTAGAGTGTTGAGAGCCTGATGACCATTTTTTGAAATTGAAGACTTAGAATGCAAAAATTAATCACATATATATACTCTGCACGTAAAATCGATGAAATATTTGTCAATTATTTTAATTTTTTATACTAGGAATTTAACATTTGAAAAAAAAACTTTCATGGATGCCTAATTAAACTTCAAAAAGAATGAAGCACCATGATGAAAGTCACATGAAATTTTTGGAATGTTTCTCTATTGACTTTTTTTTTGTAATGTCTCTATACAGTGATATATCATGTGCTATTGTTCCCATGCGGGCTACCATGTATTCTGACTTTACTTGTCTATAAATGGCGAAGAAGACATTTATCCATGTACGACAATATTGAAAAATTCTTGCAAAGTCACGATAATGATCTCGTGCCGATAAGGTACACTTACTCGGAGATTAAGAAGATAACCACCGGATTTAAAGACAAGTTGGGTGAAGGAGGCTTTGGCTCAGTGTAGTGGTCGTTTCGCAGCAGTTAAATTATTGGGCAATTCAAAAGCCAATGGACAAGATTTTATCAACGAGGTTGCCACTATTGGAAGAATTCACCATGTCAATGTTGTGCAGCTTTTAGGCTTTAGAGTCGAGGGATCGAAGCGTGCTCTTATATACGAGTGCATGCCTAATGGGTCTCTGGAAAGGTACTTTTTTCTAGGCAAGGTATCGTCCCACTAAGCAATGAGAAACTTTATGAGATTTCTCTTGGGGTGGCTCGAGGAATTGAATATCTACATCAAGGCTGTGATATGCAAATTTTACATTTTGATATCAAGCCCCACAACATTCTACTTGATGAGAAATTTGTTCCGAAAATCTCAGATTTTGGACTTGCCAAATTATACCCCACAAATAATAACAGTGTGCTCCTCACTGCTGCTTGAGGGACAATTGGATACATGGCTCCTCAACTATTTTATAAGAATATTGGAGGTGTTTCTTATAAAGTTGATGTCTATAGTTACGGGATGTTATTGATGGAAATGGTAGGAAGAAGAAAGAACTTGAATGCAATGGCAAATCATTCAAGCCAACTTTACTTCCCTTCATGGGCTTATGACCAGGTTAGTGAAGGAAAGGATATAGAAGATGCCACGGAACATGAAAAGAAGACAACAACAAAGATGATTATTGTAGCTTTGTGGTGCATACAATTGAAGCCTGTTGATCGTCCCTCAATGCATAAAGTTATAGAGATGCTTGAATCAGATGTTGAGTCCCTACGAATGCCTCCTAAGCCTTTTCTTACCCCCTACCAGGTGCAAGAAGATGATTATAGAGCTAATAATGCAAAGTTATCATATCCACCAAATGATTGCATGGACTCTTCATATCAGTTTGGTCGTTAATAAGTATGAATTTACATGCTAGTTTTTTATATGGTATTTTTCACTTTTAATCATGGCTTATAAAAGTGGATCATTTTTCACTTTTAATTACATTAATAAAGCCTGATAATTTTTCATATGGCAAACCTGATAATTTTACATATGGCACAAACTGATCATTTTTCCTGTTATTGACTTGAAATGCCTTTTTTCCACCTAAAAGACTTTGCAAAGTAGAGATAAGAGGAGTGGTTTGATAAATAAAAGTGCTTTAAGTACTTTTATATCTTTTTGTGAGTTTTTTATAAGCCTGTTTATCATAATTAAAGATGAGAAATTATAATTAAGTATTGCAAATTTAATATGTTTGATCATGGGATATGTTTTATACTATATAAAATGTTTAGTGAAGGATATTGATTGGACAGTGAAAACAAACAACATTAAGTTTGTAAGCATAACAAAATTTGAAAAAAAAATTATTTTAAATTAATAAATTTTAGTGTTTATAGATAATTTTTATATGCTGATGTCAAAAATGATTTAAAAAACAAAATCATTTTCATGCATTTCTAAACGAAAAGTACTTCAAAAGCAAACTAAACTACACTCCCAAATATACATGAATTTTTTTTAAAAGCGTTTTTAAAATACAATACCAAATAGAGCCACAACATTGTAATTTATTAATTAATTAACAACAAAAACTACTCTTTACCAACTATTATTACACATTGTACTACAATCGTAATATACAATTTTTACTCTATTTTTTTCTTTTCTTTCAAGACATTTATTTTTGTCTATTTTATTTTATTTTATTTTAGATAATACGAGTATGCTTTCCCGCGCGTTGATCTAGGCTTTTTTCTATGTAGAAAATTAATTGATTTTTTACGTGCTGTAATTAGTTAATTTAATATTTAATTAGTGAAATTATAATCGATAAAATATGTTAGAAATCATTTTTTTTCCCGCCTAAAAGGAATAGTGTAATCGAAATGGGAAGTGGTTCATATATTTTTTAATTGTAGATAACCTAGGTAAATTTGTCAAATTGTTTTTATGAGTTGTCTTTTTTCCTCAGTAATATTAGATCTGACACATTATAAATAAAAATATTATAATTTTTTAACTGTAGATAACCTAGGTAAATTTGTCTTTTTTTTAGTTGTCTTTTTTCCCCATTAATATTAGATCTGAAATATTATAAATAAAAATATTATAATTTTTTTAAGAAATAAACTTAAACAAAAGAACACAAAATTAAAATTCAAAGCCATTTTTTTTATTTTATAAGATTTATTCATCATATTATTATATTAAATGTATTTAAGAATACTGATATTAATTTTTTTCTTCAAAAAATCCCAGGTCATTTTCTATATATATATATATATATGCGATAATATTCAATAAATATTAAAATATATAAGTAGTATCACATACTTTAATTTGACATAAATATACAAATATATAATTAATCTGATATACTTTAAATAATATATTTAATTTAAAGGACAAAATTGAAGTAAATCCAAACATTGAAATTAAATAATTTAAAACCAAACCGGAAATTAAACTAATTTGGACCGAAATGAAACTGGAATCCATAATTAACTTGCATAAAAGGATAAAATTGAAAGAAATCAAACTTTGATACTTAAAATATTAAGGATTTATAATAAATTTGCATGGAAGGATGAAATTGCAATCAATCAGAACTTTGATACCAAAAATATTCAGGATTCCAGACCAATCCTCAAAATCAAAAGAATGGGGACCTAATTGAAACAACAATATATAATCAATTTCAATTGAAATAAATCAAAACCTATATAATAACAATAAGGGCTAGAAAAACAAAACTAATATTCAGGGATTAAAATAAAATTTGACACAAAACAGTTGTGCTGGCGTCAGTGTGCGCAAGAGGAGAGAGAAATGGGAGGAAATTTCAAACGACCATTGACACGTCTATGGACACCATATCGTCACACGCATCACTATGTGGAAGAGAACATGCTTAAAAATCATTCTAGACGTGTTGTCTGAAACATGCGTGAGCGTGGAAACGGACGGCGTGTCTAATGTTCAGGGACTAAATGATGTATTTTAATATTTGATTTGTGTTTAACTTTATAGATATTTTTTATTTATTTTATAATTAAAAATGTTTAATATTTTGTAAGAAAGTCAAGTTGTCGATCAACCTTTTTTTTGTTCATATGAGCATGAGGTGATAAAATTTCTCCTCTCTCTCTTACTCTTTCTGTCTTCTAATATTTTTTTATAATCTCTGAAATTCTCTCTCCCACAGTCCCACTATCATCATCATCCACTTCGTTGCATCCGCTCCTCTACAAAAAAGCGCCCAATCCTCGCTCCCCTGACTTTCTTCAACCCTTTCACTTTCATTTCAATTCTCTCCACTCACCTCCCTTGACTCCCAGATTGGAAAATACCATCTTCTCCGATTCTAATCTCAATTTGGTACGCGCCTCCTCTTTGCATCCCTGGGCATACGGATTTGACTGCATTTTCAGTTTCTGTTTTCATGCTCCTATTCTCTATTTTATCTTGTTAATCAACTCACATTTATTTCTATTCAAGTACTTGCATTCCTTCGAAGTCTCACCTCATTTACCGATTTTGAATCTTGGAGTTTACGCTCATTATTGTATATTCTCTGATCTATCGTGCTTCTTTTGAAAGTTTAAACTTTATTTCTTATGGGTGTTGACTGATACTAATGAATCTGCAAAGCTTCAATCTTTTTATCCATTGATTTGATGCATAGTTGATCCGTGGGTTTGTGGAATGGCAGGTGATCTGAGAAACTATTTATATACGAAAAAAAAAGAAAAAGAAACTCTCGTACACACGCGAAGCAGGAGAGCAAATGTCCAGTCCACAGAGTCAATGGGTCTAGGTGAGTAGTAATGGCCGATCTCTTTTAGTTCTTTTGTAATGTAATTGTAATAGGTTGCAGGGGGAGTGGTTTGATTAATATAGTTTGCTTATATTTACAAGTTTGGTGTGATGTATTTTTTTTTAACTAAATCTCACTTTTTTATCGTGTATTTTCTTATATAATAATATTTTAAAAAACCTAATTTATTAAATTTTATAAAGTCAATGGATTTGTTCGCTGATTTGGCTAGTTGATATGATTCATTGGTCTAACAATTTTTTTAATTCATCCATAGAAGTTGGATTAATTGCGAATTTATTTTTTATAAATGGTTTTGTTATGCTTTTGAAGAGGATATTTTCTTCTCAAAAATATCTAGGAAATGGGATGGTGTTTGATTTTGTATTTTTTTATTTTTATTATTATGTTGTTAAGTAAGAAAAAGCCTTTTGTATATGGGTTTTCTTTTCTTTCCATCTATAAATAGCAACTCAAACACATAAAAACCATTTTTACTCTTGAGATAGTTCTTGCGTTGAAGATGATAAAGTGAAACAAAAATGCTAAAAGACAATATTTTACTTTTGGTTCTTCTAATAGCTTTCTGGTTGGAGATGCTCTAACATTTTTTTAGAAAAGGAAAAATTAGACCCACTTATAAGATTAGTTTATTGATTTAAAAGTTAGAATTTAGAAAAATTAAATATATTTTTCATAATTCTCTAAAATCATCACTAATCTCAAATAATAATAATAATAATAATAATCTTCTGCGAGTTGCAAGATGGGACCAGACAAGATTCTTTCCTTGGTTTCTTGTCTCTTATTGACGTGGAAACTTCAAGGAAGCCTCCTCATTCCCCACCATTAGTCTCGTCTGCATCACATTTGGAATGGGCCAAAGAGGCAGACGAGCTTGACTTTGCAGGATTTTAACCTGGCCTGTGACCATGCAATCTCTCGACGACTTTAATTATTTTTTGGCCACTGATTGATTTCCTTTTGTTTTGACTATATAGTGTAACAACGCCATCATTTAATTTCCCATAATTAATAAAGTTAAATTTCTCTCTCGATGGTCAGTACAACATCAAGGCACCTCTATGGTGCCGTGCGTACGCAGCCCTTCTTTTGCTAGTGATTTCTAAGGGAGTGAGTGTTTTTTATTTTATTTATTATTATTTTAATGGTTCTTGAAGACATAATTATCATAAAAATCATTTTGAATTTAGAGGATTGCACTGAATTAATATATTATTAACACTTCAACTGTCTACAATTAGTGACTGATCATAAAGACATGCATGAGTTTAACACATTTTATACAATATAAATTATTCGAAGTTAGTCTATAAAAACACAAACCATCTTCATTATTATTATTATTATTACCCCGCGGATGAAATTGAATATGCAGTCAAGATAGCACTCCTCTTTGTCCTAGGATGATTGACCCCATGGATTTTAAAAGACTAACGTTTTCTTTTTTAAAAAAAGATAAATTAGACGCACTTATAAGATTTAGTTTTATTTGGTAGGTGAGTAGAACACAGGATGTACAAAAACCTTGAGAAAATCCCTCCAGTAGAAAGCCTTCTCCACTGAAACATTAAAACTGGTTCCAGACCTTATGGGGTCCAGTACATGGTTCCCTTTAAACTCTTGCTTCTCCTCTTCTTCCAGATCAAAAAACCTCTGCGCCCATCAAGTATCGAGCTGAGAAGTTTATTCTAGAAAATTTTGAGAATAATTATATAATTTGAGAAGTCTATTTAATCTTCCAATAATGATTATTTTAAAGATATTTTTTAAAGAAAATTTGAGATTAATTATATATTTTGATATTTGTTTAGTATCAATTTTTAAAATCTCAATCATAAAAATAAAAACAATACCAAACATGTGATAAGTCATACTGTGATTTTCTTACACCATGCATCATACTCCATGTATATTCAATGAGATAGGGCCCATGATATAGAGGAGCTTGACTCCGCAAGTGGAGGCCATAAAGAGGTCTTCCCTTCTTCCATTGGGGGAGTAATCTCGAGGCAACTTCCTGACCATGTAATTAATTTATGGCCACTGATTGATTTTCTTGCATATTGAATGGTTTTCGTAGCTAGCCTGTAGAGGAGTATTGCTCTCAAGACCACATTATATCTTTTGTATAAGATATGTGATTGTTGTTAAATAAATTAAAATAATATTTTATTATTATTTTTTTAAAATTATTTTTGATATAAATATGTAAAAATGATATCAAAATAATAATTTTTTTTAATTTAAATTAAAAATAAAAAAATAATTTGAAAACACTAAAAATATAAATTTATAGCTAATAAAAAATATTTAAAAAAACTCTTAAAACACAAAAATAAGCAGGATTTAAGAGATGGTGGAGATCTACATTAATGTAGAGTAAAAGTACAGACTAAAAATCTATTTTAAAGTTATTTTCCAATATTGGTTATTTTAAAGATATTTTGCCAAGAAAAAATTGAGAATAATTATATATTTTGATATTTGTTTAATATAAATACCTTTATATATATATATATATATATATATAAATGAGCTAATATCACATAAAATATAACAATATAACGAATAAATCTTAAAAAATAAAAGCAAATACTTTCATTTCTTTTTATAGTAATAATGGTAGTGACAACGCTAATATTATCACTGATAATTAGAATATTAATTATTTGCGATAATATTTATAATAGCGATTATCATAATTATAACAATTTATTATTTTTTATTAAATAATTCATCAAATAATTTTTAACTATTTTTGTTTAAAAAAATGTTAAGAGTATAAAGATTTTTTAGTAATATCATTAAATTTAATCAAGTAACTCAATCTTAAAATTTATTAAATGTACTTCATGCCTAGCTTGAGTTTTGAATTAAACCATATAAGAGCTTATATAGAGTGAATCAAATAATTCAATAGATTTAAAAATAATTTGGATGACATGATATAATTTCTTTTGTTTCCTTAATTCCATACTTAATTATAATTTTTGTATCATTTTTCTAATTATATGAATCTCATGGTATTTTTTTATTTAATTTCATCATTATTCTTTTAGAAACATAAGTAATTATGCTCTAAATATAGCTATTTAATTTGAGTTAAATAGAGATAAAAGGACAAGTCATGCTTCATGAGAGAACATGTATGGCGAAGTTTACGGTGTAGTACAAGTGAACAATCCTACAAACTAACTTAGATGGGCATAACTGGTAATTAATGTTCGAAATCTCAATCATTGATTTGAATTTATAAATTAATTAAATTAGATGAGAGAGATAAAATAATAAGAAATTAAGTTATTTTAATTTTTATCATGCACTAAAAACTTGAATTTCTAGAGTATTTAGTAAGTATTTTATGATTACGTATAAAATACTTTCATGATTATGTATTTTATAACTTATTTTACTGAAATAACATAAGTTTAATTTCTCTTGTCCTTTTGCCAGCAAAACTGTTTACAGTAGCAGATGGATACTTCTCATCTTGCTGGTAAAGATTTTGATAATAGTTCGGTTAATAATATATTTTTAAAAACAAATCAAAGGAAAAATAGCAACAAAAATAATGAGTGTTAAATATGGTAGGAAAAGAATGAAATTGAAAAAAATATTATTTCCAATAAAATAAATAACAATAAAATATGACATGTAAAAATTCCATGAGAATAAAATTGAAAATAAATTTCAATTTGATAAATTATTTCATATAAAATAATGTAGATGATGCAGACGAGCAACTACCTACTTCAATGAGATAGGGCTCATGATGCAGACGAGCTTGACTTTGCAAGTGGAGGCCACTGATTGATTTTCTTGCGTATTGATCGATCCAGGATGGTATTCGTAGAGTAGAGGAGTATATCTTTTGTGCATATAAAGCCATCATTTGATTTCCCATAAGTAAAAAGTTAAATTCTCTCTCTCGATGTTCATCGAGTAGAATATCTTCAAGGCACCCCTTTGGTGCGTATGCCGCCCTTCTTACGCTTCGGATCCTTTCCACCCACCATCGTTGCGAGTGCTAGACGGATCACCAATGACTGCGCTCCTTCTTCTTGTGGCAATATCCATAATACTAGCTTCCCTTTCCGACTAAATACCGACCCGGCAATTGTGGCGACCGATTTTTGAGCTTGGTCGTGAAGACAACGTATGCCGACATTAAACTTGAACATGGAAAAATATTATGTTGAGGCAATCAATTACATTGACTCCACAATTCGACTCGTGAATCCTGGCTGTTCGAAGGATGATTGCTTCTCCATCCCTCATCATTCTCTTACGGAAGAAGTGCTCTTCAATACGTATTTCTTTGATGATGATAATTATTATTATGTTCGAGTATAAATATCGGGAGATAGTTACGTGTTAGCTTTTATATGTTGCGAAAATGAAATACAGAATCCTCCAGATTATATTATGGATACTTCTTCTTGCAAAAATGGCAGTGGTACTGCACATAATTCTTCTCCCAGCTGTGTCAACATGGAAGGCCATTCGTATGTCATGTTTGGTGGGCTCATGAAAGATGTACCGACTTGTGCCGTGTAAATTTGATGTATACTTGTTCCAAAAATGTGAGAAATATGTCATATACAAATGTCCATGATATTTTGGCGGATGGGTTTGAGCTTCAATGGTACAATAAATCTTTCTTTGTTACGAGAACCATACCGCATCGTCCCCAGACTTTCTTCAAGTAGTGTATTAAATCGACTGTCCGTACAACACAACTTAATAAGTTTGTAAAATATCAACACTCGTTGACCCTTCTCTTCTCTCTTTACATGCAATCGGAGACTTGAACAGACTTGTTTCATGAAGGTGAGGAGGAATATTAGGGTCTTATACATTTACTTTATGTATTTTCTTTGCTATTATATGAACTTTTTTAATTGATCATCAAGATTTTACACGCTGATTCATATTTTATTTTGGTGATTATAGGTATCACCTGGATAGCTTGTCGAATCGGGAAGCGTGAGTTAATTATTTTTGGGAAGAGTGAGTTAATTACTTTTGTGTAATTTATATGATTTTTTTGGCATATGCTTTTATTTTTGTCGAACTGGAAGCGTGAGTTAATTTATATGCTTTCTAGGAAGCATTTTACAGAAAGACCCTAAAAAGTTTCAATCGCATATATTTTTATTTGGCGAGGCTATGATTTGACAGATTATCCTTGTGGTTATTACCGATACACCACCCCTGCACTTTTACTAAGCTTTCTCGTGTTGTTTCTCTCTGCGATACTTGCCTTTATCGGTGAGTATTTTACTTTGCTTTTGTCAACTGCGAGTGAAACAATAAATATATCAACGACCAAAAATTACAGCTTAAGAAATAATTATTGTTCATGATGTGTTTTCATTACGGTTGTCTCCAATAGATCTAGAATTAGCATAAATTTATATATTTCTTAGGAGCCCTCAACTATTTCAAGTTTTGACTTTATGTTAAATTTGTATCATTTTTGCATCCATTAATGCATCTAATATTCTTTCTACTTTTGTTCTCAATTATGAACAATATTGATTTAAAGCATTAGAAAGTTCTTATCATTCCCTTTTATTGTGTGTTTCATAGACTTGCATGGATATTGTTTTCTTTTCAATTTCATGAGGTATTTATTAGAGTGTTGAGAGTCCTGATGATCATTTTTTGAAATGGAAGACTTACAATGCACAAAATAATCACATATATATACTCGAACATAAAATCAATGAAATATTTGTAAATTATTTTAATTTTTTATAATAGGAATTTGAAATTTGAAAAAAAAAATCCTTTCATGGATGCCTTGTTAAACTTAAAAAAGAATGAAGCACCATAATGAAAGTCACATGAAATTTTTGGAATGTTTTCTATTTTGACTTTTATTTTTTAATATCTCTATACAGTGATATATCATGTGCTATTATTTCCATGTGGGCTACCATGTCTTCTGACTTTACTCATCTATAAATGGAGAAGAAGACATTTATCCATGTATGACAATATTGAAAAATTCTTGCAAAGTCATGATAATGATCTCATGCCGATAAGATACACTTACTCGGAGATTAAGAAGATAACCAACGGATTTAAAGACAAGTTGGGTGCAGGAGGCTTTGGCTTAGTGTACAAGGAAAAGTTTCGTAGTGGTCGTTTCGCAACAGTTAAATTATTGGGCAATTCAAAAGCCAATGGACAAGATTTTATCAATGAGGTTGACACTATTGGAAGAATTCACCATGTCAATGTCGTGCAACTTATAGGCTTCAACGTCGAGGGATCGAAGCGTGCTCTTATATACGAGTTCATGCCTAATGGGTCTCTTGAAAGGTACATTTTTTCTAGGCAAGGTAGCATCCCACTAAGCAATGAGAAACTTTATGAGATTTCTCTTGGGGTGGCTCGAGGAATTGAATATCTACTTCAAGGTTGTGATATGCAAATTTTACATTTTGACATCAAGCCCCACAACATTCTACTTGATGAGAAATTTATTCCGAAAGTCTCAGATTTTGGACTTGCCAAATTAAACCCAACAAATAATAACAGTGTGTCCTTCACTTCTGCTAGAGGGACATTTGGATACATGGCTCCTGGACTAGTTTATAAGAGTATTGGAGGTGTTTCTTACAAAGCTGATGTCTATAGTTACGGGAGGTTATTAATGGAAATGGTGGGAAGAAGAAAGAACTTGAATGTAATGGCAAATCATTCAAGCCAACTTTACTTCCTTCATGGGCTTATGACCAGGTTAGTGAAGGAAAGGGCATAGAAGATGCCACGGAACATGAAAAGAAGACAACAACAAAGATGGTTATTGTAGCTTTGTGGTGCATACAATTGAAGCCTGTTGATCGACCCTCAATGCATAAAGTTGTAGAGATGCTTGAATCGGATGTTGAGTCCTCGCGAATGCCTCCTAAGCCTTTTTTTACCCCATACCAGGTGCAAGAAGATGATTATAGAGCTAATAATACGAAGTTATCAAATCCACCAAATGACAAGGACTCTTCATATCACTTTGGTCGTTAATATGTATGAATGTAGATGCTAGTTTTTTTATATGATATTACAAAAGTACTAATCACGACTTATAGAAGTGGATCATTTTTCATTACTCAATAAAGCCTCATAATTTTACATATGACACAACCTGATCATTTTTCCTATTATTGACTTGAAATGGCTTTTTCCACCAAAAGATTTTGTAGAGCGAGAGATAAGAGGAGTGGTTTGATTAATAAAAGTGCTTTCAATAAAAGATTTTGGTGAGTTTCTTTATACACCTATTTATCATAATTAAAGATGAGAAATTATAATTAAGTATTGCAAATTTAATATGTTCGAAATTATAATGTGTAGTGAAGAATATTGATTGGACAGATGAAAACAAACAATATTAAGTTTGTAAGTATAACAAAATTTGAAAAAAATTATTTTTATTTTATTTTATTTTAAATTAATTTTTTTAGTATTTTTAGATTATTTTTTTGTATTGATATCAAAAATAGTTTTTAAAAATAAAAATAAAAATTATTTTGATGCAATTCGAATAAAAGCACTTTCTAAAGCAAACTCAACCACACTCCCAGACAGAGACTAAATTGTTTCAAAAATATTTTTAAAATGCAATACCAAACAGAGACACAACAATGTAATTTATTAATTAATTAACAACAGAAAACTACCCTTTACCAACTACTATTACACATTGTATTATAATCGTAATATACAGTTTTTACTCTATTTTTTCTTTTCTTTTAAGACATTTATTTTTGTCTATTTTTTTAAAATAATATAGGTTACAGAAGAGGAGTGGTTTGATTAATATAGGTTGCCTATATTTACAAGTTTGGTGTGATGTATTTTTTTATTGAATCTCATTTTTTATAGTGTATTTTTTTATATATTTAAAAAATAGTTTAAAAGAGCTATTTTACTAGCTGATTTGGATAGTTGATATGATTCATTGGTCTAACAATTTTTTTAATTCACCCATAGATATTGGATTAATTGAGAATTTAATTTTTTATAAATGGTTTTGTTATGCTTATTAAAAGATATTTTCTTCTAAAAAATTATCTAGGAAATAGGTTGGTGTTTGATTTTTTAATTTTTATTTTTATTATTATATAGTTAAGTAAGAAAAACCTTTTTTTAAAAAAATACAATTATAATCTTGATCACTGTTCCGATTCAATGTTTAATGAGATTGTCTCCAAGGGGTGTTGGGTGGTGGCAAAAGGCTTGAGATCTGCACATGAGATCTCGAGTTCGAGTCGAGACCGTGTAGCACTTGTTAGAACCTGAGATAACCAGAGTTTTACTTCGCTTACTTAGATCCACAAAATACACTTTACAAGAAGAATTGGGGTTTCCTCGAATAATTTTTTTAATGAGATCATTAATTAAGTGCAAGAAGTGTCAAGGGAGGCATTTTCAAGAACACAAAATGAACAATTTTGGAGCTTAATGTTACACAACATAAGATCAAAAAGAGAGCTTCGGAGGGCAGATAAGATCGTCACCTGTTTGAATCGAGAACACACCTTTTAAATTATCTTCTGCGAGTTACAAGATGGGACCAGACGAGATTCTTTCCTTGGTTTCTTCTCTCTTATCGACCTCGAAACTTCAAGGAAGCCTCCTCGTTCCCCACCATTTTCTCTTCTCTGTTTAGTCACCAGTTTTGCTAGTGATTTCTAAGGGAGTGAGTATTTTTTATTTAATTCTATTATTATTTTAATGGTTCCTGAAGACATAATTATCATAAAAATCATTTTGTATATATAGGATTGCACTGAATTAATATATTATTAATACTTCAACTGTCTATAATTAGTGACTGATCATAAAGACATGCATGAGTTTAACACATTTTATGCAATATAAATTATTTGAATCTATACGATAATAGATGAAAGAAGTTAGTATATAAAAACACAAACCATCTTCATTATTGTTACCTGGTGGATGAAATTGAATATGTAGTCAAGATGATTGACCCCATGGATTTCAAAAGACTAACGTGTTCTTGTTTTTTTAATAAAAAACTAAATATATTTTTCATAATTCCCTAAAGTCATCACTAATATCAAATAATAATAATCAAATTCATGTTATATTAATCTAAAAGAATTACAAAGACTAGTTACTACTACTACTAATTTTGGTGCTTACACTAAGTCTAGATCAAGTCAAATAAAGTGTTTAAAACAAATGTGTAAACTGATAAATTATTTTTTAAGAACAATAAAAAAAATTATTCAAAATTATCTCAACAAATTATTTTATATCTCTCTTCGTATCTTTATTTAAAATATTTTTGTGTTTAAGGTAGTATTTGTCGCAACCCATCGCGAGGCGCGGTGTCATGGCGACCCTCCCGTGAGCGGGAGAATTCATGTGTCGGGGTTTTATCTTTTTTCGTGAAAAGCAGAGTCGCCACCTAGTATCATGGTTAGTAGGAAACCTAAAGATGGTCTTTCAGAAATTCTAAGGTAAGGGATTAGTTGCGTAAAGGGAAGGTTTTAACACCCCTAGTGCGCCCTACCTAAGGTAAGTCTGCTTGGTGTTTTTGGTTGGCTTATGATTTGTGATGGTTTTGATCTTTCATAGAAGATGTTGGTTAAATGATGATGGTGTATTACCCCGCTGAATATTTTAGAGATTAGCTCCTTAGGATTTATTCATCCAAACACCGACAGTGAATAATAGCAAATTATCCCAGCCGAATATTTTGGATATTAACTCCTTAGGATTTTATTTATCCAAATAGCAATAGTGAATAATGGCAAATTATCCCCGCTGAATATTTTGGATATTCACCTCTTATGATTTATTTATTCAAACACCAACAATAAATCATAAATTCCCAAAAATAAGATTTTGATATTTTTGGAATATTAGCTAATACCCTTTGGATTTTACAAACATGTTGTAGAATCCAAAAATGCGAGAAATGATTTTTCTTTACGAAATCCATGCTAAAACATATTTTTCTTCAAACTCCAAGATAATATATACTTTTTGAAACAAAAGAATTTTCGAAATATGCTCGTGTATTGATCGTATGCACAAAAACAACACATTTTTGTTTTTTAACAAAAATATTTTTATGCAATTTTTTATTTTTATTATATATATTTTTGTGGGCTGCCTGCCTAGCTACGATGGGCGAGAGGCCCATCATTTGGGTTAGACTGCTAGCCCTGGTGAGCCTCCCATTTTCGGCTGACTGGGCCTCGTCCCAGCCCGCTAACCCACTGCTCGCATAATGCGAGACAGTGCACTGGGAGTGAATTAATTCACTCCCGTGCATGAAGATGATAACGAAAGGCAAACCTATTAATACTATTGGGTAGAGGAGGTCGAGGTGGTTATTCTCGTCGTGATGGCGTAAAAATGGTGGCCGGAGTGGGCGTCGAAAAGTTGCGTGTTGACATCGCAGCCCCTACTGCACGCTCTTGGTAAACTTGCTCGAGGCTGTTGTATGGTCGTCGGTGGAGGGGAGGTTGGCGGTGGTGATGAGGGTGAAGGGAAAGGAGAGAGCTACCAACAATGGAGTTGAGGCGGAAGATAGGTCGGTAGTCGTGTTGTTACTAAGGATGCCTCTTCTTCTTCTCCGTTGATTTTTGTGTTATCCTCCTCTCGGTTAAGTAAACCTTTCTTCTCTATGTTCTCTTCCCTTTTACGTAAATTTTCTCCTTTTTTAATTCTCTCCTCTACTTTTTCAATCCCCTCGCAAACGTCCTTCTCTATTTTTGAATTCCCTTGTTTTGCTCTCTCCTCTCTACATAAAATATTTTCTCGTCTGTCTCTGCGTGAATCACTTCATTCTACTCTCTCTTTTTGAATTTTTCTCCCTCCTTGGTCGTGCATGGATGCATTATTTATAGCCGCAGGAGGTAGCCGTTGCAATGGGGGTCACCTCCGTGGCAGCATGCTTGAAAATATAGCTGTTGGTTGCATGCTGCAGGGTTTGTCGGCTGCGGTGTAGGAGATGGTGTGCGTTGCATGCTCTTGGGAGGTGTATTTGCGGTTTGGTCTCTCAATTTGTAATCGTTCTAATTGCACCTCCAATTAGATTTAAATTTATGATTTTGTGCAATTATACCCGTTAGAATTTCAATATCAGCCTTAGCTTTGCACGACCCTTTTCTTCCGGTCCTTGGTTTCTAATTTTCGCGATTTAACCCTCAATCGACCATGAAACTCTCAATTTGGTCCTTGATTTCGCATAATTGGCTTGGAAAAATTCAAATCGGTCTCCAAAATTCCCATCTCATCAATTGAGCCGAATTAAATTCAATAACTTGATTTCTAATCGATTAAGCCCTTAATAAAATTAATTTGGCCAATTTAAAATATAATCAAGTCCTTGCACTTAATTAAATCTTTTGATTGGAACCTAAATTAATTTTCAAACATAATTAAACTTTTAAATTGGTCAATGATTAAATCAAACTAGCCCATGAAAATATAATCATATCTTTCGACTTAATTTTTATACAGATTTATCCAATAATAAATTACTTTAGCATTGAATCTGCGATTTTCTTCATTTTGGGCACAAAAAAATACGATCGAACTCTAGAAAACATCCAAAATTTCACCTTGATTTTCCTACTGTCATAACCCAATTTTTGCGTTACTCCCCAAAATAAAATAAAAATAAAAATAATAAAATAAAAGGAGCCGGTGTGGGTAGAAAAAAATCAATCTGGAAGCTTTGGTTGTTGTTGCGAGTCCAATCATATCTCTTTGGTTCCAAAAATAGAGAAAGATACAGATGTAAGGCAAAAATAATTTATCGTTGGATGAATCTGTGTAAAAACTAAGTTAAATGACATAATTATATATTTTTATGGGTTGATTCGATTTAATTGTTGACAAATTTAAAATTTAATTATGATTGGGAATTAATTTAAGATCCAATTGAAGGATTTAATTAAGTGCAAGGACTAAATTATACTTTATGTTGCGACCTAATTTTTGACTCTTTATTTTTTATGTTTCGAAAAAAATATTTCAAAAATAGATTTTGGGTTCAAGGGTGAAATCGAGCAATTTGAAAGTTTAATGGTTGATTGAGGGTTAAATCGCAAAAATCAGGAGCCAAGGCCCAGTTTAGAAAGTCGCGCGAAGCCAAGAGATTGAATTTTTGATGGGATTTAATTGCATAAAAGTTTAAATTTGGGTGCATTTAAAAAATCAATTTAAAGGACCAATTCATTATTTTTACTTTATTTTGATTTTTGAAATCTGCATAAAAGGGAACATGCACGGTTACAACATGTTGCATTTTATTTAAAATCACGTTGATCACAACAGATCAACTCTCATTTTATTCCCATCAATTTGATCTTTCTTCTTCCTATTTCATCTCCATCGCAGAGATCAATCAAATTTTATTCCTATTGCAATTTGATCTTTTTCCCATTTGGTCTCAATCACAGCAAAAACAGATCAATTTCCTTAATCAGGGGATCTTCTTGCTAATTTATTTCCATCAAATCTTTCCCCCTCATTCTCCTCCATTCCGTTTTATTCACTGATTTACTTGCCTTAGCAGTGCAAGTTCGTCCCTTTTATAAATAGCATGTGCACGGTGAAGGAAAAAGAAAAGAAAAAGGAGAGGAAGAAAGAGGGATGAGAGTGGACAGAGGAGAAGAGAAGAAACTTACGTGAGAATTTTGTAGTAAAGGCACAGAAATATAGAGAGACCCGAGCATTTGTTTTCCTTGGTTTTACTCTGCCTTTCTCTCTCTAAAAACAGAGGAGCCTCTGTCATTTGTTTTCTCTCCGGTCAAGCTTCAGCAGTCAATTTCCAACCACCATCACCGTCTACCAGCCCCAGCACCACCTAGCAAAACCATAATCCCTGCCATAAACCCTCAGAAGCATCCATATTCTCTGTTAGAAAAAAACAGAGTAACCCGAAGAAGACGCCCAGCCCGTCAGTTTCAGAGGTCTCGTCCGGCGAACTCGGGCCACCATTTCCGACGAGACAACGACCAGAAGATCCACCACGATATTCTCTACACGAAGGTACCAACCATTTCTCTTTTCTTCATACTTGAAAAACCACCTTCACTTCACTGTGCATCATCTTCTCTGCATGCAGGGAAGATGAGCATCTTCATTTTTTGACGAGCCGGGTTTTGTGCCCGGCCCGATCCATGAAATAATAAGCCCAGTCCAAAGAAATGGGCTTCTGGCCCATCCGAATGGAAAATCCGGTCCAACGAAATGGGTCAAAGCCCATACTTTTAAGCCGAGCCCAACTCCACATTCTATGGGTCTCGGGCCCCGGTCCAACCACAATGGACGGGCTGGCAGCCCAACCACAATGGGCGGGCTGGCAGCCCAGCCCCCATGTAGGTGGGCTGGCAGCCAACCCCTCCCTATATATATATAATTTTAAAAATAAAATAATTAAAAAATATAAAAATACAATTTTCCAAAAATATTTTTATTATAAAAAAATGTGTTGTTTTTTTTTGCATACAACCAATACACTAACATATTTTTTATGAAAAGTTGTTTTTTGAAAAATATTTATTATTATCTTGGGTTTAAAAAAATGAGTTTTAGCAAACACAAAAATCATTTCTTGCATTTTGAGATTTTACAACAGGTTTGTAAAATCCAAAGGGTATTGGCCAATATTTCAAAAAAAAATTAAAATCTTATTTTTTGGGGTTTATTATTCACCATCGGTATTTGGATAAATAAATCCTAAAGAGGTAAAATCCAAAATATTCGGGGGGAATGATATGCTTTTATTCACTGTTGGTATTCGAGTAAATAAATCCTAAGGGGTTATTACCCAAAATATTCGGCAGGAATATTAAGCTATTATTCACCGTCGATATTTGGATAAATAAATCCTAAGGAGGTAAAATCCAAAATATTCGACGGGAATGATATATTATTATTCACTGTCGATACTTGGATAATTAAATCCTAAGGGATTAATATCCAACAAAAACATTTAGCGAAGTAATATCCCATTTTTTTATTTATTTGATTAGCACATGTTTTGAAAGTTCAAGGCCATAGCAAATCGTAGGCGATCCAAAACGTCAAGCATCTTACCTTAGGTAGGGCGTACTAGGGGTGCTAAAACCTTCCCTTTACGCAACCAGTCCCGTATCCTAGAATCTCTGAAAAACCAGTTTTAGGTTTCCTAATAACCATAATATTAGGTGGTGACTCCCTTTTTTTTACTAAAATAGATAATCCATTTGACATTTAATCCCCCGCTCATGGGGAAGAGTCGATCACGACGCTGCATACCAATAAATACCATATTTTTTGGGGTGCAACAAAATGGCGACTCCGCTGGGGACTTGGACTAAGCTTGACAGTTTTATTTGTTTATGATACATTATTTATTTATTTGTTTATTCATTTATTTATTCATTTATTTTCATGTTGCTATGGATTAGTTAAAAGCTTTAGCATGCATCTTTACATTCAGTCATCATGCATCACTTTTATTATTTTGAGAGCACACACTAAACTTTAAGTTAAGTGGGGGACTAGTAGCTTACCTATGACTTGAGTCAAGGTTAAAGTTTGTGTAAACCCCAACTCTTTGCTGAGTGTTTATACTGGTGGTGATTGGTATACGTGCCATATCACTATCTGCTGAACCCCCATATCGCCTTTACGAGGGTGATCACTGGGACAACAAGAGACACTCTTTAGAGGCCTTATAGTAAACCTACCCTATGTCTCACGTAAAGGAACTAGAACCTATCATCAGGATGTATGCTCCATAATATCTTTTGCATAAAAAGAAAAACCCTAAAAAAGCATTTTTGCCTAAGGACGTGTGATGTACTTTCTGAAAATGAATTTCATGATGCAACGAGTTTTATTTTTCGCCACAAGTTCAACTTTGGGTTGTCTGAAAGAAAGGTTGAAAAGCTTCTTTTATTGTTAAGTAAAAGAAAGATAAAAGACAGGCTGCTTGAAAGGCAATTTACCTGATCCAATGTTACAAGATCAGTTGGGTACACTGCAAAAGAAGCTAGAACTGTCACTGGTGATGACAGCTTTCTAACGATTGATAACAATAAAGATGAGCGAAATACAGGTGCTACTTTTGGCTCTGCCATCTCCATAGAGAACTTTGGGGACTCTACTAGCATGCACAAAAGAGAGTATGATAGGTACACAAGTCCTCCTTTCAGAAACAGACATAAAACTAACAGAACACTTATCTCGAAGGAGTAGTTTATGGTTTCTTTGAGTGAAGTTGGAGGCTTGGCCGAAGATGCCCGGTTTGTGAGAAGCAATATGGTATAGAATGATCAAGACGCAGACATGGAGTTTAGGACAAATGTTTTAAGTGATTACCATGGTTGTTCTATTACTACAAGCACAAGAAGCTGATTATGTCAACTTTGCTACAAGTTACGTGCTAGGACAGAGCCGGTGGAGGACAATGGTTTTTAGCATCCCTCAACCGAAGCGTCTTGGTATGTTTTAGTCTAATCCAAGTTTGGCTGAGGATGCCCGGGTTGTGACACACAATATGGTGAGGAATGGCCATGATGTGGGTATTGAGTCTAGGATGGATGTTCCAACTAATCATCACGGGCGTTCTTTTCCTACAAGAAGAAGGAGTTTTGATTATGTCAACTCTGCGAGCAGGTATGTGCTAGGACAAGAATTGATGGAGGACAATGGTTTTTAGAAGCCCTCAACTAAGTATACTGATATGTTTCAGTCTAATGCACCTCAAGTTTTAGCAAGCCCATTTTAGAAGAAACTTCCTCGGTTAGTAATCATCTTCAACAATCTTCCGCAATCTTAGTGGAGCTACAAAACTCTCAATATTATATAAAGCCCACTTTGCAAGTAATTAAGGATCAATTTCGACCATCTCTGCTGCACGTCACTTGATGGAGCCACATAATTTTGAGCTTTCTTTTTCTGCATTGGACGGTGATAGATTGCCTAGGTCTAATACTTGAAGTGATACCTTTTATAGATTCCAAGCATCGTAGAAAAGCATAGAATGTGAGTTCTGCCAATACAGGGAGTACAAAAAGCATTGGCTTAACAGGTCAGCAGCGTAAAAGAAGAAAGTTGATCAGGCCAAAATTCAGTGGTAATGGATCGTCTGACAATGTTAATATCAGAAGTCAAGATAAGGCAAGTACGATGACTTAGAATGTTGAGTTATCAGATATGACACTTCATATTGACCTTGAAGACAATAATACTGGTTTTCAAGGCTGTTCAGATTGTGAAGGAAACGAGAGGGTAGCAAACCATGTGGTGACCCCCAGCAATGCCAATGGAGACAGCAAAGAAACACTACAAGATGTTGGTCCAGTTTCTAGTGAATATAATAGTAATACAGAAAATAGTTTGCCTTCGATGAATTCTGAGGCTGATGGGATCATCAAGTGTGTACTTGATCATGATGGAGGTAATGGAAATATATCTGAAATGTTAAAGCTGAGAATAGATCTTTTCACCATGGAAGAAATGAAAAGCTACCTGACAATGCTGAAGTCGCGAATAGATCTTACCCAACAACTGGTGAGAATGCCTTGGATATTATGTTGAGCAGAAGAATGGATTTTAACTATGGATCAGAAAAGGCATGCAAAGAAGTTGGAAATGTTGAAGAAGTAAGCAGTAGCTATTTCTACAATCTATGGAGGAACAATGCGGAGCATCTATTGAAACCGTCAATTACTCCAATACAAAAGAGTCTGCAGAATTATGTGAGCAAGATGACAAACGTGTAGAGGTGATAGCAGCAGCTGCAGACAAAGACTGTAAAGTGGTTGCTGAGTGAGAAGATAGTGGAAATGGAAATCGTGAAAGTCCCAACCATTGACCATGGCACAATCACAGATCTCAAGCGAGAAGATTGTGCATTTTGTTTTTGGTTCAAGGGTGAAACAAGAACATCCAATGCGAGTGAACAATTTGAACCATCATAAATTGAAGAAAAGATTATCTCCATAGGATGCACCTGAAATTTGCCAGTTGATGAACGAAGAGCAAATGTCAAACAAATCAACATCATTTCATAAGATTGGGGTTCTTGGCCCTTATTTATTCTACGACATTACTGACTGGTCGGGAGCTTGGGGTAAAAAATCGGTGCATCGGCTCTTTTAATGAACGTGAGGTCGAAGCCGAGAGGAACATGATTTTCCAAGGAAAAGGGGATGTCAAGTCTGTAATTCCAAGGGAATTTATTGCTGGTGATGAAAGCAAGGGGAGAAAAAGAAGCGAGAAGAAACTTGACTCCGGTAAGAAGAAAGATAAATGTACAAATTCAAAGAGTCTAGGGAGCGTTCTGAACATGAACTGGGTGATGGCTGCAAAAATCTAAAATTGAGCAGGGTAACAAAGAAATCTATTGAAGGTAGGAGAAGCCAGAAGAATTTGGAGAGTTCTACATCCTCAGATGAAGCAAGGAAGTCAATGATGGTAAAGATCATAATCCTGTAGGTGCTTGTTTAGATATGATTACAAAGAGGAAACGACAACGTGAAGCTGTCAAGGCCATTCTAAACTCATCGTTCATTTCCTCCAAGAAGACAAAACCATCAACGAAATCTATGTCTTCCAAAAGGCCTCCTCCAACCTCTGTTGCAAGTGGTGGAATCAGACATCCCAAAGACAAGAAAAGGTTTGTGGTACCCTCAAAAAGGTTTATTGCAAAATTAGATCCATCAGCACCACAGTAAAAGTGAAAATTTGTGTGATCCCAGTATGGTTTGAAGTCGGATTTTGTTTTTGAGATTTTAACGGAGCCTATTTTATCATCCTTGAAAGTTTATGGAAAGAAGGTCGGCATGGTCTTGAATATCAAGGTAAACCATGGATTGATTAAGTTTGGTTTACGTGTGGTGATTCATTGTATTAGACCCCAAGGCAATACAACATTGGCCTTGAAAAATACATAAATGCTACTAGTGTGACTGATCATTATGGATAAGATTGATTTTTGGTTCAAACACTGCATGTGCTTGCCAGTTATAGTTTGCAGGCAAGTTTTGTCTAGAAAATGTAGACCACGGTGCCTCTTGGGTGGACCTTATTCCGAGTGATCAAAACCCTGCTGAGTTTGAAGCCTGTTTTCTTGGTTTAGAAGCTGCATTGGGGTTGAGCATAAAAAAAATAGATACGTATGGAGATTCAATGCTATTTTTCAAGAAAAAGGAGAATGACAAACCAAACAAAAGAAATATCTTTCTAAGAAATCCTGTCTAAGTTAGCTAGAGAATTTGAGGAAATAGAGTTCACCCATTGAGGAAGGGAAATGAATCAGTTTATCCATACTAGCTTCTATGGCTAGATTAAACTTTGGACAAAACTTACAGCCGGTACACATTGATATCAGAAGATAGACCAGCTCATTGTTGCACAGTTAAAGGAGAAATAGATGGAAACCCTTGGTACTACGATATCAAGAAAAACCAAGCTTATCCCCTGGGGGCATCCAAAAGAGAAGAAAACCTTGCTAAGGTTAACGATGGATTTTTACCTTGATAGGGAGGTTTTTGTATAAGAGTTCATCTGATGGTACTTTGCTGAGATGCTTAGATGGAGTTGAAGCCAGAAATGCGTTGCAAGAAGTCCATGAAGGGATTCGCTCAACCTATTCTAATAGGCATATGATGGCTAGAAAAATGCAAAGAAATGGTTATTTCTGGAAGACATTAGAGAAGGATTGCATCGACTATGTCCACAAATGTCATAAGTATCAAGTCCGTGGTGACAAAATGGAGGTCCATTCGGCTCCTATGTTTAACTTGATATCTCCGTGGTCTTTTGCAATGTGGGGAATTGATGTGATTGGGTATAGGTTTATTCTCGTGGTTGTTGACTATTTCACAAGATGGATAGAAGTTGGGTCATTTGCTCATGTAACGCAAAAGGTGTTGAAGAAATTTGCTTGATATGTCAATACGGACCACCCGTAAAGATCATATGGATAGTGCTCAGAATTTCAATGGAAGAATAATTATAGAACTCTGCGCTAAAGGGAAAAATCAAGCAACCCCACACTTGGGGGCATGATCAGATTTGGATAAAAGCAAAGATCATCACAAATAGCCCATAATAAGCAAGGCGCTTGCGTTTGAATTGTTGGATGAGCAATCCAATCAGAGAAGCCTGCAAAGTTTTGGAGATTAGGCAAAGGCATCTAGTTGATAATGGAGCATCAAAGAAAGAGGCCTATGTTTCTAAAGAGAATCTCAGGTCAACAAAATTGCGGAAGGTAAATTGAAGATCGATGTTGCTTGAGATGGGTCAGTCACCCAGAAAAATGAGACCATGCTAACCAGGTCGGTCACCCAGAAAAATGAGACCACGGGTCGGTCACCTAGAAAAATGAGACCTTTCTAACCGGGTCGGTCACCCAGAAAAATGAGACCACGGGTTGGTCACCCAGGAAAATGAGACCAAGCTAGCCGGGCCAGTCACCCGTTATAATGAGACCTCTTTAGCCGGGTCGGTCACTTAGAAAAATGAGACCACAATAACCGGGTCGGTCACCCATAAAAATGAGACCGCTCTAACTACAAACCCGGGTTGGTCACCAGTAAAATGAGACCCCTCTAAATACTAACCCGGGTAGGTCACCCAGAAAAATGAGACCCCTCTAACTACTAACACGGGTAGGTCACCCAGAAAAATGAGACCCCTCTAACTGCTAACTTGGGTAGGTCACCCAGGACAATAAGACCCATATCCTCCATTCTGTTTTTGTTTTCTTTACAACACTTACTATTTAAAGTCTTTTACAAGACTTTAGTCGTAAGCATTGTAAAGAGTGGGCATCTGTTGCTACCCAATTTTTGACACTTTATTTTTATGTTTTGAAAAAATATTTCAAAAATAGATTTTGGGTTCAAGGGCGAAATTGAGCAATTTGAGAGTTTAACTGATCGATTAAGGGTTAGATTGCGAAAATGAGGAGCCAAGGACCACTTTAGAAAGTCGTGCAAAGCCAAGATGGAGATTGAATTTTTGATGGGATTTAATTGCATAAAAGTTTAAATTTGGGTGCATTTAAAAAAACAATTTAATCAGGGATCTTCTTGCTGATATATTTCCATCAAATCTTTCCCCTGATTCTCCTCCATTCCTCTTTATTCATCGATTTACTTGACTTAGCGAGTGCAAGTTTGTCCCTCTAATAGACTTAACTGGAAAATCAATACTTGACTTTTATTAACCTCGAGCTTACAAGGTAAAAATTGAAACAATCGGAAACATTGAAATAACCGTCGATCAAGAGTCGATCGAATCGCTAATGAAATGAACCCTAAGCTAAAGTTTTCAGGCGACTTGAGGTAGCCAGGCCTCTTGGGTGAATGTGATTTGCTTCAAAGCAATTTTCCGCCTCTCACAACCCCCTTCCCCTTATTTATGCCTTATTCCTCCTAAGAATTTATTCAAAAAGTAATCCTAATAATTCAAATTTTAAGCAATCGGATAAGGATGACTACTTGTTTGAACAGAGTTGAAAAGAACTCTATTTCTCTCTTAAGCGGCACCGTTTCTTGTCCTTCTTGCCACGGTGTGCGCGCCTTAAGCCTCCTCATCTAGCCGTCCACGTAAGTGTCCTTCCCTTGATCTCGTCCATACACGTGTTGACCTCTATCGTCCTTGTGCGTGCGGTACATGTCCCCTGGTTGCCACCTCAAGGCTTCTTCTACAAGCTTTGCACGCCTTTCCTTGTGCATTTCCAATCTGTCCCTTCGATTTGGACCCAGCTCATTTCTTCAGTTCTTCTTCTCTATCTCGGCTCCCTTTCTCCGCTTCATCGTCTCTCTTCAACCTCCCTCGACTCATCATCTTCCCCGTTTCAGCAAGTCCACGGCAAGTCTTCTTCTCTACTAACTACGGTGGGGTTTGCTCTGTAGCACGTTGTCGGATCGTTACAACTCCCTCTCCCTTCAAAAAACCTTGCCCTCTTTAGCCACTCTTCTTCGACCCAAACTGCGTCTTCTTTAGCTTGTCTTTGCCATCTTAACAAGTACTTCTTTTGTGGTTTTTCTTCTCAAGGTTTGGCTCCTTTGGTCCAGATGATTTCAGCTGGCTCGGGTTGGGGCTCTTCCGGTGCAAGCTCGGGTAGTTGAGGTTCGGGAACAACTCCTCTCCCTACCCACTTCTTCAACAACGAGACATGGAAGGTGTTGTGGATGCGAGCCTCCGCAGTAGCTCTAGCTGGTAAGCCACTTCTCCTATTTTTTGTGATTTTGAAGGGTCCGTAGTATTTGTGAGCTAATTTCCCGCTTTTGTTCCTTGGCATGTCTGGATTGTCTATATGGCTAGAGCCTCGTGTACACCCACTCTCCCTCTCTTAACTGATCTTCTATTATGCCCTTATCTTATTGTTTCTTTTACCTTTCTTGTGCTCGGGTCAAATTGTATTTAATTTATGCGATCTGCTCTGTTCTTTCTCTGTAATAATTCTTCTGCTGCCTGATTTTTGTTGAACTCGGTATGCGATCAGTGAGGCTAGGGGTGGATAGCCATAATTAGCTTCAAAGAGGGTGGTTTTAAGTGAAGTGTGGTAGCTAGTATTATAGCACTACTCGGCCATTGTGAGCCGGTTGGACCATCCCTTCGGATTGTCTCCTACACAACACCTCAAATACCCCTCTAAGGTCTTGTTAGTAGCCTCGGTCTGCCCGTCGGTTTGGGGGTGGTAGGTGGTTGACATCAATAGCTTGCTAGTGAAAGTAGGGTCCCTGTCGGACACTATGTTGTTGGGTAGTCCATGCGGCTTCATAATGTTCCGTGAAAATAGACTAGCAATTTTGGTTGTACTTGTAAGGATGAGATATGGGGATAAAATGGGCATACTTGGTTAGACTGTCCACCACGACCATGATTGCTTGAATACTGATTAGATTTGGGTAGTCCTTCTATGAAATCCATTGATATGGATTCCCATGGTGCTAGTAGGTATGGGTAGTGGTCGTAAAAGCCCTGCAGATTTTGTATTCCGCCCTTTAGCTCTCGACAAACCTCGCACTTGCCTTATGTATGCTTGTATATCTGATTTCATTCCCACCCAAAAAAATCCTTCATGGCCCTCTCATGACGGTTCTCTCCAACCTCGTGTGCCCCGAGGATGGACCATCATGAACATAACTCATAATATCAGCCTTAATTGGGCTGGATCGACTTATGAAAATCCTTTGCTTATAGTATAATATCCCTCCCTCTAGGTGTATTTTTGTGATCCCACTATCTCCTTTTCTATTTGTTGCAAGATCTCTTGAATTTCTGGATCATTTTGATAGTTGTCTTTTAGCTGGTCTTTTTGCTCGAAATTCGACTACAAAGTCGTAGCCAATTAATTTAGATAGCCATTTTTGTTGTGTAGGCGTCCCAACCTTCTGTTATAGTAGATACTTGAGGCTTTGTCTGGTCGGTCTTTACCTTGAAGGCTTGGCGTAGTAAGTAAGGCCTCCACTTCGAATAGCGTAAATTAGTGTCGAGAATTCCTTCTCATAGGTAGATAGTAATAACTTTCTTCCCTTTAGGCCTTTACTAAAGTAAGAGATGGGTCCGCCTCCTTGCATCAACACTCGCACCGATCCCTACCCCTAAAGAATCACACTCCACTATAAAAGTTTGACTAAAATCTGGTAGTGCTAGGATCGGGGTGTTGACACTACCTTTTTCAAATTTTCAAATGCTTGTTCCGCCTCCAAGTCCAACTTAAAGGCTCCCTTTTCGAAGCTTAGTTAATGGGCCTGCAATTCCCCCATAACCTTTGATGAACCTGCGGTAATATCCAGTTAGGCCCAAGAATCCCCTTAGGGATTTGAGGTTTCTAGGTTTGGGCCACCTTACCATAGCTTCTACTTTCTTGGGTCTGCGTGCACTCCACGACCGAAACAATATGCCCAAGATACTCAATCTCCCCACTTGCAAATCTACATTTGTACTCGCTTGGCAAATAGTTTGTGCTTTAACAGATGTTTCAAAAACCACCCGTAAGTGTTTTTGATGTTCTTCTACGTTGAGGTCGTAGACTAGGATGTCATCGAAGAAAACCAACACAAACTTTCTCAAATGTGGCCTAAAAACATTATTCATCAAACTCTAAAATGTCGACGGGGCATTGGTTAGGCGAATGGCATTACCGTAAATTGTAATGCCCTTCATGAGTTCGAAAGCGCTTTGGGAACATCTTCTTCCCTCATTCTGATCTGGTGGAACCCCGACCGAGATCTAGCTTCAAAAAATTTATGACCCATGCAACTCATGTAGTAATTCTTCCACTACTCGGTATAGGAAACTTGTCCTTCACAGTTTCCTTGTTAAGAACCCTGTAATCCACACACATTCTCCATGACCCATCTGCCTTTCTGACCAGTAGCACTGGTGATGAGAAGGGGCTCTGACTGGGCCTTATGGTCCTTGCTTGACAACATTTCTTTAATAAGTTTTTCTATTTCGGTTTTACGATAATAGGGATACCTGTAGGGTTGAACATTTATTGGAGACGTCCCTCCTTCAATATTATCGAATGGTCCTGGTCTTTGTTAGGCGGAAGGCCCTTGGGCTCTGAAAAACTTCTCCAAATTCCAGCGAGTAGATTTTCCACTGGTTTTGGGATCTCTCGCCGAGTGGGCTTCATCTCCCAAACCCGTAAGATCGGACCTTCCTCTCGCTCTCCTTAGTTCCTGCAAAAACCTTGGGCTGCAATCTACCTCAGATTCCTCCTCGTCCATTCCACAAATGTGCACCGTTTTCCCCTCCTTTTAAACTCCATTTTTAGGATTGAGAAGTCCCAAAGTATAGGTCCCAAGCTCCTGAGCCACTGGATCCCTAGTACAATATCGCACCCTCCTAGCTTTATGATAAAAGCTCGGTGACAAACTGTCCCCTCAGTATCATTAATTCAATCCCGAGCAACTCCCCTCACTCCACAACATGGACCCGTCACTATATTGACCCCAATGGGCTGATGCTTTAGGACCTTTAGACCAGACCTTCTTAGCCACTCTAGGTCGAATAAAATTGTGAGTACTTCCCGTGTCTATTAAGGCCACTAAAGTATGTCCACCCGACTTGATTTCAACCCGCATTGTTTTAGGGTTAGGATTCCCAATAATGGCATGTAGAGATATGCCAATTCCCTCCTTGTCCCCTCTTGTACGTCTCCCAAGTCTATTAAATCTTCGGTTAGCGAGATCCTTTTCTTCCACCTTGTCCTCTAGCTCCTCTATTAAGAATAGTTTGGCCCCCACACTTGTGGCCCGGCCCCCATTTGCTATCACACTTCAAGCAAAGGCCTTTGTCCCTTTTTCTTTCATTTGGGTTGGTGTGAGTCGTTGTATGAAAGTTGGCTTCTCAATCTCGGGTTGAGGGGCACTGTCCCCGACCTTGAAATCCCGTAGTACTCGGGCTTCCAGGCCTTCCTCATAATACTCAAGTTCTCTTCTTGCATCCTTGCTAACCCATAGGCCGCAACCAAATTCCGTGGGTTTAACATCCTCACTCCTATTTTTATTTCATCTTTTAGTCCTCCAAGAAAACATTTCGATCTGTGAGAATCGACAACCCCTAACCCTGTTCGACAGACATTTGAATTGGGTTTTATAAATTTCTATTGAAGTGGTTTGTTTGACATTGATCAATGCCTCTATGGGGTCGTCGTAAGGCGAAGACCAAACGAATTTGGAGAGCTTTTACGAAGGCCTCCCAACCGGTGAGGATTCCTGTTTCTTCCAATTCTCGGTACCATGTGATTGCTTTTCCCTCCATGTGGAAATTGGCAATGAACAACCTATGCTCGGGCCGGAGTGTTATGGAAGTTGAAAAACTGATTAGCCTTGTACACCCAACCAATAGGGTCTTCTCCATTAAAACGGGAAATTCCAACCTTATTGATTTTAGCTGAACTGCCTCGAGTACCTTCCTGTGGTACTACCTCCTGTATGGGAATCCTATTAATGGACTGTGTGGGCGAGTTGGGTGGGAGCCCATGGGCCTCTTCCTTGGGCCTTTACTATCTCGATCCATTCTGGTGGACATGGTCCTTAGTTGCTCGGACTATGTCTTCTAGAATTTGTTGCTTGGTTCTGTTGATTCTGTTGTTGAGAATCTTGTTGTTGTTTCATACCCGCCACCATCTCGATCAATTGTGAAACTCTGGTTCCTTCCGCCATCCGAGGAGCGTGGCTCTGCTACCACTTGTAATAGACTTAACTGGAAAATCAATACTTGACTTTTATTAACCTGAGCTTACAAGGTAAAAATTGAAACAACTGGAAAAATTGAAATAATTGTCGATCAAGAGTCGATCGAATCGCTAATGAAATGAACCCTAAGCTAAAGTTTTACGGCGACTCGAGGTAGCACGAGCCTCTTGGGTGAATGTGATTTGCTTTAAAGCAATTTTCCCGCCTCTCATGACCCCCTTCCCCTTATTTATGCCTTATTCCTCCTCGAGAATTTATTCAAAAGTAATCCTAATAATTCAAATTTTAAGCAATCGGATAAGGATGACTACTTGTTTGAACAGGTTGAAAAGAACTCTATTTCTCTCTTAAACGGCACCGTTTCTTGTCCTTCTTGCCAGCTGTGCCAGGGATCAAATTGTATTTTTCTCACATCAATTTTAAATGTCCCTCACAGTCGCAGGAACACGACGCTGCAACATTCCCTCCCTCTGCAAAAATGCAAAGGCCACGAGTCAGGAAACATTCCCTCAGCCCTCTACCTTTTTGCAGAGGCCACAATGCAGGAACAACCTACATCGCCTCAGCCCTCTGCATTTTTGCAGAGGCCACAACACACACACACACACACACAAAATGCATGACTCTTTGCCTATAAATACGATTCTCAGTATGCGAGATGAGGGAGGGGAGAAGAAAGAACAGAGATAGTTTTACGAGAGAGACGAAGCAAAAAGGCAGCCAATAAACAGAGAAGAAAATAGTTGAAAAGACTTAGAAATTTGTGTAACAAATTGGCTAAAAATCACGCAAGGAGAACACCATATCCCTTAGCAATAAGCTCGTCCGTCTCCTTCGGTTTGAGTCCTTTCTCTCTCTAAAAACCAGAGGACTTTCTCTCTCTCTCGGTTTCAACAACTTTGGGCACCAGTCACGGACCCCAAGCACCACCTAGTCCAGTGCGAGTTGCTCATATGTCCTCTCCGACAGAAAGCAGAGACAGATCCGATGCCGACAACGCCCGACCAGTCACCTTTCAACGACCACTCCGACCACCTCCATTTCCAACGCCACCATGACCAGAAAAACTACCTAGACCTTCTCTACCCAACGGTACTAACTGGTACACGTTTCGTCATACTTGAAAAATCATTGTTCCTTCGTCTTCTTCCTCTTGCTGGTTGCATGCAGCGGGATGCAATTTGCGTCCCACTGTTCATGCCAGTGGAGCTGAGGAGGCGTCGTGGGCTTTATGCTCGGCCCAATCAGTGGGCTTGTAGCCCACCTGGACTGGAGGTCCGACCCACATATTTTTACCCCAAACCATTTGGGCTTCCAACCCGTGTGGCACGGAAACCCATCCCGAACACTTTGGGCTTCCGACCCATGATGGATGGAAGCCAACCACACACTTTAGGCTTCCACCTGATCCACTAAGGGTGGGTTGTCACCACTGTATGGTCGACAACCCGACCTAGAAATAAATAAAAGAAATTAAAAAAATTAAATTTTACTTTTTTACTACTATTATTATTACAAAAATTCAAAAATACAAAAATGTATTTGTTTTTGTGCATACGACCAAATTCCATAATTTTTCCATACATATTTTTCAGTAAAACATTATGTTGTATCTTTCTCATATTTTGAAACGAAAATTGGATATCGTAACCAGTTTATGATTATCCGTTGGAATTTGGCCAAGATGTCAAAAATAATTATAAATATTTTTGTTTCATCTATCGAGTATAAATTTACATTGTAAAGTACACCACGGATAATTTTTTACTACGATTGTAAAATTACACTTGTAAAGTACACCAGTAGATAAAAAACTTGTAACTCATGGTGTAAAATTACAATGTAAAGTACACCAGCATACAAAAAAATTGGTTTATGAAAATGCAGTACAAAATTTTTAACTTAGAAAAACAATCAAACAACAATGCAGTTTGCCTTCGGTAGGGTGTCCTAGAGGTGATGTGTCTTCCCCTTGCACAACAAGTCCCCTTACCTAGACTCTCATAGACCAATAGGTTCCTAGTGCCTTAATACTAGATGGCGACTCCTGATAATTATAGTCGTAAATTTTACGACTATAAAACAACCCTCTTTTTCACCGCGCGACCGTTGTCTCCCCAAATCACAGGGTTGATGACGGACGCTGAGCGTCGTAAAAAAATCGTCATCGCGACACTATCGATACCAACCAATTTTATTTTATTTTTTGTTATTTTCGAGTAGTTTTGGAGAATAACCCCATATTGGGTTATGACAGTATTTAATTAATATCTTGTGATAAAAACATAAATATGTTTAGTTAAAGAGATAAGAATATAAAAATAAATTTGTCCATTTGATAATTTTGAAGTGAATTTTTATATTTTCAAAACAATAGGTATAAAAAAGGAGCTTTCAAATGCACTTCAACTGTCTATAATTAGTGACTGATCATAAAGACATGCATGAGTTTAACACATTTTATGCAATATAAATTATTTGAATCTATACGATAATAGATGAAAGAAGTTAGTATATAAAAACACAAACCATCTTCATTATTATTATTATTATTATTATTATTATTATTATTATTATTATTATTATTATTATTATTATTATTACCCCGCGGATGAAATTGAATATGTAGTCAAGATAGCACTCCCCTTTTTTCTAGGATTTCAAAAGATTAGAGTGTTCTTGTTGTTTTTTTTTTAAAAAAAAAAAGTCTCACTTATAATAATAGTTTTATTGATTTAAAAGTTACAATTAAGAAAAACTAAATATATTTTTCATAATTCTCTAAAGTCATCGCTAATATCATATAATAATAATCAAAACCATGTTATATTGATCTAAAAGAATTAAAAAGACTTGTTATTATTACTACCACTACTACTAATTTTGGTGCCTGCACTACATTGAATCCTGATCAAGTCAAATAAAGTGTTTAAAACAATTGTGCAAGATGATAAATTATTTTTAAAACAATAAAAAATAAGTGTTCAAAATTATCTCAACAAATTATTTTATATCTCTCTTTGTATCTTCATTTAAATATATTTGTGTATTTTAGGTAGTATTTAATTAATATCTCATGATAAAAAAACATAAATATATTTAGTTAAAGAGATTAGAATATAAAAATAAATTTGTCCATTTGATAATTTTAGAATGAATTTTTATATTTTCAAAACAATATTTATAAAAAGAACATGCTTTAAAATGCAATATTTTTTTATTAACAAAATATCATTATATCATTGTAAAAAACTCTAAATTCTAAAATAGTCAAACTAAAGTATGAATAGATAATAATATTAATTATTATATAGCTTACAAATCTAACAAGAGGGTCAATCCAAAGCAAGACTAGGCCATGAGTGGGAATGTTCAGCTTGCATTTACTTAGGTCAATGTAAAAATAAAATATTTATTATCATAATTTTATAACCCGACTTGGGACCGATCCATGACAAAGCCTCACTCATGGGTACAAAGAGTTAACTTGGGTTGACTAAATCAATATAAAGATAAAATTGACTACTATAATAGTTTTAAAGTCCAATTTAAAGATTTACTCGGGACAAAATTTAGGTTACATGTTGAGAGAGTCAACACGAAATGACTCATATCACACATATAATAAAAATTAATTTTTATTATAATATCAAAACTTGACCCAGGAGTTGAACTAAGACAAAAGATTAGGAAAACAACCAAGATTGACCTAAAAGAAAGTTCTCTTCTTCTTATTTTTTGTTTTTAAATAAACAAAATAAACTTTTTTGGAAAAAAGAATTTTAAAAATCAACAGGTGTCACCCATGTTTTATTTTGGACCAACCCAAGTTTTTACTATGTCAACTCAATCCCTTATGTATTTCTTTTAACTCGGATTGATCCATTTCTTATGTCTGTCAGGTCTCAAAACAGCATGTGAGGTTAGTTTTATAGCTATAATTGTTATAATATTATTAATTTTAACATTTAATATAAACTAAAATAAAATTAATTAGAGTAAAACATGTTCTTTATATATAAAAATTATTCATCTTAACCAAACCAAATAGATACATAAATAATTACTTTACCTTCTACAATTATGTTTTTATATTCTTTTTCATCTCATTGTCTCTTAATACTGTAAATCAACATTGTTAAACTCCCAAGTTACTCGAAGAATAATATAATTTTATAAATCAATATACATGTACCTTGTAAAATTAAGTTAAAACTCAAAAACAAGTAAAATCTTGAATTAACTCCATAAAACCAATCAAAATCATTAACTAAAATATAGAAGGTGTTGTTTTCTACTGTTCTTTTTTATTGTTCACACAGATTTAGATTATCGTGAATTGATACGGTAAAATTATCATTTTATCCCAGGATCTATAATTTTTACCTCCGGAACGAGGATATTTTTGAATTTTCCAAGCACATGTAATGTAAATAAATTGTTGCTAAATCTGAATTTGCAAAAATATTCTATTTCGCAGTCAAACATTATTAATGTAAAGAAATTTGTGGGAGATCGACCCACTTCTTATATTTTACAAGAAATCTTTAATAATTTTGATTACAATCACATTCTTTATCCACGCTTTCATAAAATCACAAAAGTATCATTATTACTTTCATGGTTTGGTACACAAACAGAGAAGCAGTAGCTAAACTGCTGAAATTCGAACTCGATCCAAGCAAGATTTCCCGTCCAGCTTGTTGCTTTATATTTCATGCCAATGTATGCTGACTAATAACTGGTTCATCGCCTTCACTGCTCACTAATAACTCTGGTGCTGGGCTGACAACTGAGTCTAGTGATGGTCCATGTTCCATAGCTATTGACATCCTTGTACCCTTGTTGTTCACCATTGCTCGGTGAAGAACACTCTTGTACCCATTTTTAACAGAAATATTAAGCCTTAGCAATCTTCAAATTTGATCAGGAAATTATGATCCACCTCAAGGTGATCTCCAGTGTTAACCAGGAAGGAGTTGGAGTGGGTACCAACGTTGACCAGCTTCACTTTGTGTTGAATTTGAAGGCCACCGATTCCATTTTGGATTAGAAGTGTCAACAAGCCATGATCTGAATGAGGGGCATGCCCATTGCATGTTCTGGCTGTGGACAGGTTGGATACAAGTTTGCAATAAATATTTGTTTCCCTCGTTCCAAATTAAGTGCCTTGTCTATATAGCTTCCTTCCAGCCCCAAACTTTCTGATATTCCTTTCAGTAACCCCCTTGCTACTTCTCTAACTCTCTGGGAGTATTCTAATGAAATTTCACTACATACAAAAAGGGTCCATCCATAAACTTAAAATTTTGTAAGCTTTCATGAGTTTTCTCACAGAATTCTATCTTATCCCTTTTCACCTTTGAATTCACTTAAAAGGAACATGCAATAGAAATAAAGGCTAGTTACCTGAGGCCAGCAGGTTTGGTAGGTGAGTAGAACACAGGATGTACAAAAACCTTGAGAAAATCCCTCCAGTAGAAAGCCTTCTCCACTGAAACATTAAAACTGGTTCCAGACCTTATTGGGTCCAGTACATGGTTCCCTTTAAACTCTTGCTTCTCCTCTTCTTCCAGATCAAAAAAACCTATGCACCCATCAAGTATCGAGCTGAGAAGTTTTTGTGGTACCCCATGATTGATCACCTGATAATTAAAAAATATGATAGGTTATAAATTAGAGAGAGTTTTATCATATAATTAAGCTGTCCATCTCCTCAACTGATATGAACACAGGCTATTAATTCAATCTGGGATTAATCAGGATGTGGGAACAAACTACAGAGCACGACATGCACTCTCATCAACTAGTTCTGTCCTCAAAGGTTCTTTACGTGCTACATAAAAAGAAGGCAAAAGAGATATACCATGAAGAAGCCCCAGTCCTGACAGGCTCTGCCAAGTTCATGAACTATTTTTAATCGTTGGCCAGGAGCGCCTGAAATGAGAAGAGAGTAATCTATGACAGGAATTGAGCCTTCTGGGACAGAAGTTACCTGGCCCTGGAGATCAGGAGTGAAGGCGTGAGTGGCAGGGATGGAGGTGAGACCAGGTGATTCAGCTAATGTTTTGATGGAGGTTGGTTGACTAGGAATTGTATTGGAGGGAAGAGGTGAAGCTGTTTCAGCTGCCATTGATAAGAGAGATAGAGAGAGAGCTGAGTGATTTGGATATGGATATAGCAGTGCTCACACATGAAATCAAGGCGCTGATGATAAATATATTTTCTGTATATGTACAAGAAGTTGCTTGTCTAGTGGATTCATCACATCACTTCTTATCCTAAATTTGGTTTGTTTTTCCTGAACATCTCGTCTCATCTCAGCAACCGGTTTGGTTCATGAGTCTGGATGTCTGGGTTTTGATGTTGCTGGTGAGTTGCAATCCCATTGGAGCCGTGGTGTGATTTAAGTAACAAAGTGGTTCTAGTAAACGGTGCACCATCTGTTTTGTTCAAGGACTTTTGTCTTGACTTGGCCAAAGTTGGTTTGAGGAATATTTTAGCAATAACTTGTCGTGCAGACCATATTTCAAATTCTTGATGTGATGAAATCAATCAAATGAGTTTTGTCGTTCCCTTTATCTTCCTCGACAACGAAGGTGCATATTCAGCGACGAGTGGTGATGTTGGAGTTGGCTGTTTTTTTTCTGATGGAGACACTATTGATAAGTGTGTAGGAAAAGATTGGGATTGATGCTTTCATTACTAATAATGTTCAATGAATTTGAAAAGATGGTTTATATATATATAAATAACCACACACGAGCCTGTGCTTTGGTTAATAATATTTTTTTTTGATTTAATTTGTATTAAAAACAAGAAATATTTGCAACTCTAGGGTATTTGACATTGTGTTTCAAAAATATTTTTAAATTTTTTTATTTTAGTATTTAATTTTAAATTAAACAAATTTTGATGTGCTGTTATCAAAAATAATTTTTTTAAAAACTAAAAAATAAAAAAATATATATTATTTTGATGAATTTTTACTATGTTAAAAGACAAGGAAAAACTCCTAAATATATGCCATAAAAAGCAGCCCGTAACCAAGAACAGAACCAGAACAAGCCATTCAAACTTTTATTGCAGCCGTGTTTGGTATGGCAGTGTAACTTCACGTTATGGTTATGTCGTAGCACCACAATAATAAACGAGGGCATGTACTATACGAATTAGAAGCAACATTTTGTTGGTAGGTCATCTAATTCGATGGTCTAATAATTTAGCCTTGTCTTATATGTAGAGGCATTTCTTCATCTTCATCAATCAGCAAATCAAAGGAGCCCACGTGTGACCATCAACCAATAATTAGAAGTGGGGCAAGCAGACAATGCATTGTTTGCTTTTATTTAAGAATAATAAATGGACTATTCGTTCTCCACCCACATTCTAAAAGATAGAAAAACCATATAAACACACGGCTCTGTTCTGCCAAGCCCAATCATATGTCCTGATTTTTAATGGGTTAGGCTTGCTGAGCTAGTTAAACATGTCTTTCTAGCTTTTTTTTGCTCTTTATTTTTTTTTACTTTAAATTTAGTTTCTTTAACATTAATTAATTAAAAATATATTCAATATCTTATTTTATTAAATACCATTTAATTTTTACTATTCTTTCTAATAAGATTATATATATATATATATATAATAGTAGCAGGTATTCTTTTTGTATAGTCCATCGCTAATTATTATTATTTTAATCAATTTGGTGACTTTCTATGAGGGTTTAAAAACTATTTTTAAAAAACTAATTAATCCCAACTAAATCCATGCGAAGGGACACAAATTGGACGACTTAACTTGATTTGCTTGAGTTGACACTATGTTATTGTCTCAATATTAAAAAAGAAATACATCTTGATTATTTGAGTTCGAGTTGTGTTTAGATTCACCAAGTTTACTAGATTATATGGAGTTAACCCCTACAAGATTTGGCTTAAAACTCGAGCGACACAAAAAAGTAAGAACTAGGTTACTAGGTCTCTAAATAGACATGCTGGGCTAAGTTCAATGACAACAACAACAAAAATGTTTCCCATGAGCATTGGATTGTTCTTATGTTTCTTAATTAATACACTCACATTAAAATTATCATATTTTTAACAAAATAATATTAAAAAGTTTTTAATGCAAGTCCTGATAACAATGTGGTCAAGATTTTGATTTTGCAATTAAAATGCTACATTGAATTAGTTTTGGCTTCACTAAAAATAGTCCGGCCCTGCCGACAACCTTATTCTTACTTTAAAGTGGAAAAAACAACTCCGATCAATATACAAAATTTGTGCCTGATCGGACTAGCAAAACAGGAGAAGTGTTAGTTTGCTATATTTTCATGCTGCTTTGATCCAATTCACATACACACTAGCCATGCACCCACTTCTTGCAGCATCCAGAATCATATTTTTCTCAACGTAAAAAATATTAAGACTATGAGAGTTTTTTAATAATATTATAAATTTGGGCAAAATAATTAATCCGTGCATAATTTTTGTAACACTTGAATTTTTAATAAAATATATGAATTTTAAATCATTATGAATTTATTTGTTTAACAAATTTCAACGATATCACCAATATAAAATTATTATCGTCATTAAAAAAGAAAACGATTTGGATTCTCGAATCATTGAGCTTATTGTATTAGTATCAATTCATTTCATAACTTAATTTAAATTAAACACTATAATAAATATGAATTGCGTAAACACCTATAATAACTAAACAACAAAAATAATTAGTTAATTCTCCACCTTTCATTGAAAATCCATTGCTACTTTACTTTTATTATCATGACTATAACAATGAAAATTATCATCATCATTACTGCCCAAACAATTAAAAATATTAAATTGACCTGAAGAATAAAAAAAAGCAAAACACTTTTACAAAAGAGAAACTAAAAAAATCACTAAACTTATCATTATTATTATTGCGTTAACACTGAAAACTATAAAATTATCTCAAAAAAAACTGTAACAAAAGAGCAACAAAAAAAAGACAAAACCAAAATAAATATTATGATCTCAAAAAAATAATTTGATTCAAAGAAGAAATAAAAATAACATCAAAAAAATAAAAATGAAAAAAAGAAGAAATATCAATTCTAAAATGATGAGCAACATAAATTAAATTTCAGAACTAAACTGAGCAAAGAAAAAACTCAACAAAAACAAATGAAAAAAACTAAAACTAAAACCATAGATATATAAATACAAACAAAAAATAAAGATTGTCAAAGAAGGATTGAAAAAAAATCTAAGAAAATAAAATGAAATAAAAAATTAAAAAATAAGGACCAAATTAAAAAATATATATATATAATTAATTTTAATTGGAGGACAAAACTTCAAAAAAATCAAAATCTTGAGACCGAAAAAATTAAAGGGATTTAAAAAAAAAGAACAACTAAAATGAAAAATAGCATATATAATCAATTTCAATTGAAGGACAAAATTGAAACAAATTAAAACTTGCAAACCAAAAAATTAAGGGAACCAAAAATCAAAAGAAGAAGGGTTAAAATGAAAAACAACATATATGGTCAATTTCAATTAAAGGGTAAAAATAAAAAAACCAATACTTCTATAGAAGAAATCAAGAAGAAAAAGGAAATCAAAAAATTAGGGATTGAAATCAAACACCCATAAATATAGAGGACCGACATGCATTTTTTTGCTGCATGACAGCTCATCTAGAGACAACGACCAAACATTTCAATCGTCGAACGAATGCACATGTTGAGTGAAAAGCGTGTACGGGAGGAAACTATTAGTGTGTAAGGCAGACACACCAATAGTTACCGAAAGAAAAGATTAAAAAAATGCAATTAACTAAACATCCTCGTAGCCAACGATAACAATGAAAACACCTAGCGTAAAAGTATCATTATGCCCCTAACGCCAACCCTATGTTTTTTGTCATTTAGGAGGGCATTTAAATGGTTTCATTATTCAACATGAAAAACCAAAATACCCTCACCATCACTCACTGCTTTTGTCCCACCGAGGGTAAAGTTGTTATTCTATTGTTAACGATAAGATGAAAAAATAAAAATACCTCCACCTAACTTTTTTTTTGTCAACATCCATGGGTAAATATATAGTTTCAAAATTCAAATAAAAATAAAAAGACAAAAACACCTCAAACAATCTACTAATGACACAAGTGCAATGGAAAAGTCCAAAACACCGCCAACACTGAAAGTTAAATTTTAAGGATCGAAGGTCAAAAGATAATTTCATCTGTTAAAATCCACAATAATTTGTGTCTAGGAGAACAATGAAATATTGACATATATTATGATTTGTTAAATGTAAAAAATTTTTATAGGATATGTTATATATATATATATATATATAGGTGTGGAAGATATACTGTGTAGTTTTTCATTGTTTATCTAAACACAATTCATTGTGAATTACAACAGGTAAAATTACCATTTTACCCTTGGACTAAATTTTTTACCCGGGACTCGGGTCATTTTCAATATTTTCATTGGACATGGATGGTATTTCTAAATTCTTTGCACAAGTAAAACTACTCTTTTACCTTGGGTACTAAGAAAAACGCAAAATAGTTGGGGTGTTTTCGGTTTTTCCATAATTCCTGCATGGTAAAAATAATAATATAGCCCAAGAAAAAGATAAAAATGATACTGTAGGTGCCAGGGGTATTGAGGTAATTTCCATAACGGTTTTTTTGTGGTTATACTGGATCAAGGAGTGTTTACTTAATTTAACCTTATTTTATTATTTCTTTATTGATACATCTGCATGCGCGTCATACAAACACGTCCACAAGTGTTTCACGTGTACTAACCCTTAAGTCGATGTGTGCAACATCCTAAAGGGTCGAAATAGACCTCATGGTGCACTCGAAATGGGCTCTACCTCATGGTGCGGCGCATTTAGGCTTCCAGTGGCCATGAATTGTTGGTGGACAGGTTTATGTTTTTCTCCCCTTTCTTTCTCTTACCACCGGAAAGTACAGATACGATCCTTCATATTGTTGGTTTGTTGATTTTAGTCCTCGCTTTCTTTTGCATTTTTCTTACTAATTTCTTAAATGAAACTTTTGATTCGTTGCAATTGTACCCTTCAATTAAAACTGATTATATATGCGGGTTTCCAATTCAACCCTTATGCTTTTAATTTTTAGTTTACTTTTGATTCCTTTAATTTTTTCGGTATGCAAGCTTTGATTTGTTTTAATTGCGTCCTCCAATTAAAGTTGGTCATACATGCTACTTTTCATTTCGGTTCTTATTCTTTTAATTGTTTAAGAAAATTGCACTGCATTTTTTTTAATTCTTTTATTTATTTCAGTCCCAATGTTTTTAATTATTTCAATTTTGTCCTTCAATTGAAATTAATTATATGTTTTTATTTTGATTTGTTTTAATTGTGTCCTCTAATTGAAATTGGTCATATATGCAACTTAGAATTTCAGTCAATATTCTATTACTTGTTTTAACAAAATTACACGGAAATATTTTTTAAAATACATTTGTTTGTGTCGGTCTCAAGGTTTTTATTTGTTTTGATTTTTTCCTTCAAATGAAATTAATTATATTTTTGTTTTGATTTGTTTTAGTTGTGTCCTCCAATTGAAATTAGTCATATATGCTAGTTTTCATTTCAATACTTATTCTTTAATTTTTGACAAAATTACACTCGTATTTTTTTCAAAAATACCTTTATTTATTTAGGTCCCAATATTTTTATTTGTTTCAAATTTTTATTTTATTGGATTTAATTATATATTTTATTTTTATTCCAGTCCTTGGCCTTTGAATTTTTATTTGATATTAATTCCTTTGATTTTTTCCTGTATTTATGGACATATGCTTTTTGTTTTTCTTTTTAATTTTTGTTGTTTTATTTTTTATTGGAGTTTTATTTTTATTTGATTCAGTTCTGAAATTTTAATATATGTTTGTGATCATTTTAAAATTAATATCGCTTCCTTTTTCTCTTTTTTTATGTGTGTTTTTTGGGATTTTTATTAGTTCTTCAAATTAAATGATTTTATGATTTTATTGTTTTGTGCAATAATAATTATTATTTTAGTGATTAGTTTTTTATTATTTTTTTGTAAAAATATCTACTTTTTTATTATTCAAGGCAATTTAATGATTTAAATTTTTGGGTAGTAATGTTGATAATAATTTTAATTGTTATAGTAAGATAATAATCAGTAATGTAGGGATGAATTTTCAATTCATATTTTCGCTCTATTTGGAGATAGAAAATTAACTTGGTCGTAGGTTTCTCTCTAAAAACAGACCATGGGTGCAACACTTTTTCTCTTCTAGCAGCTTGCAATCACCGGCGAGCACCAACAGCTACGCTCTTCGGCACTTGTAACCTCTCCTCTTCACTTGGCAAGACTCTGCATCGGTCCGATCATATCCCACAGCAACAACAATAACTTTTCAACGCTTCTCTTTGCCACTACTGGTCACCATTTTCGAGCTTCCATCACAGGAAGAACCACCCTCATGCTCTATCTGACAACATTGGCGAGTGCGCCTCTCATCACTATAGATCGACCACCTTACTATTGTACACATGTTACATGAACAATGCATGAGTGAATTAATTCACTCTGCACTGCTCACACAAGACGTGAACAATGAAACACGTCGTTTCCTTTTTCTTTCAACTCTTGGGTTGGACCTGCTCTCGGCCCAACCTAAGTCCAACAGAGTTGGGCCTTATGGCCCAACTTGGTTGAGCTTACCCATTTAGAGGGTGTTTGGGATTGTGGTGCAACTAAAGGTTGCAAAAAAGTTCAGAGTTTAGGTGTTTAGTTAATTATTAGAAGCTAAAATTTGATCATAGGACCCACCATTTTTAATTTGAAATCGGACTTTCACTGGATGGGGTGTCTGGGGTGGGGTATTATAGTTTACTATTTATTATATTTGTATTTTAGTTTATTATTTATTATATTTTATTATAAAAATATATATTTTAATATTAAAATAATCTAAAAATTAATTACAATGAATAAAAATATTAGAGAGAGATTACAATATAATTTTTGTCTCGTAATCCTAATTTTGTTTCAAATGATATTTTACTATATGTTGTTCTAGGATCGCAGAGACCTTTACGTATAGGTTTATAGTTCATGATGAAATTACAAATAGTTTGATGGGAGAATAAAAACAAGTGTCTAATTTACTTCAATTATTAATTATAAGTATTAAATATTTTAAAAACAATATATATATATATATATATTAAAGTAATATCACAAGTTGAAAGCAATATGAAAAGCTTGGTAACCAAACCCTTGAAACTATTTTTATTAACCTCAAACTCAACTACAATTTCAAGTTTTTAACCAAACACTTTAACTGCAGACTAAAATACTTTTCATGTACTTGTTTTTTAAAACCTCAACCACAAAAGCAAAAGCAATATCGAAAATACCCTTTGTTAAGTCAGACCCAATTAAATTTAAGAAAAATATATAAAAATTATATTTAAAAAATGTATAATAGAGATCAACCCTGATAAAAAGGTAAGGCGCATGAATTCGTTTCACTCCACAAACCTGTTGCTTTTTTATTGATTATGGATCATAAACTTACAACTGAATTTGGCCTTGAAATTATATCTCTACAACATAAAAATAAAGATAATGAAACTCACTATGGATCACATATGTTGTTCTTGATGATATTTTACCAGATATTGTTCCTTGATCAAATAGCAAGGGATCGCAGAGGGCTTCACGTATCGATTTAGTTCGTGATGAAATTGCAAGTAGTTTGATGGGAGAATAAAAACAAGAGTCTAATTTACTTGAATTATCAATTATATTTTTACAATTATGATTATTAAATCTATATATATATATATGGCGGGGTTGACAAGCAATATGAAAAATATGGTAATCAAACACACAAAACTGCTTTTCATTAAACCTCAAAATCAACCACAATATTAATGAAACACTTTAATTTCAGTTATGAATCGCAACTAAAAGTGCTTTTCATGAAATTATTTTAAACCTCGACCACAACGACAACCACAATACCAAAAATCCCTTAGTGTTTGTGAGTGTTTTTTATATTATTTTTTAAAAAAAATATATATTAAAATTATTATTTTAAAATTATTTTTGATATCAACCTATCAAAATAATATTATACATATATCTAAAACAATACTATTCACCGTGACTCATTATCACTATTCATGTGCAATTTTACCCTGCTTCACTGTGTATGTCCTCCTTTTTTCGGTTTGGAACAATGTATTATCGAAATTAGCCCTCGAAAAGACAAAAACGCCGTCAATTTCAGGAGCTCCGAGGTAATTGGTCACGATTATTTTTTAATATTTCTTTAAATAGTGCATTGACAATTTTAGCCCTCAAAAACGACAAAATAATGCACACGATGGTAGGGGTAAAACGGTAATTAGCCAATTTCTTATTGTTTTTGCCCTGGTTATCTGTTGGCGCGTCCCAACAGGCGCTGTCCATTTCACAGCGTAGCGCCATACGACATCCAAAATGATCAATCGGCATCTAGAATGATGTTTAGCCATGCTCTCTTTCACATGGGGCGACACGTGTATGCATGTGGTGCCAGGGTACGTGTCAATGAGCGTTTGAATTTCCCCTCCTCATTTCTCTCTCTCCTCCTGCGCAAGCTGACGTCAGCGAAACAGTGTTTTTGGCAAAGTTCATTTCAGTCCCTGAACGTTATAATTTGTTTTTCTGGCCCTTATTGCAATTATATAAGTTTTGATTTGTTTCAATTTCATCCTTCAATTGAAATTGATTATGTGTTGAAGTTCCAGTTCGATCCTCATGCTTTTAATTTTGCGTGTTGGGCTGAAATTCTAAATATTTTTGGTATCAAAGTTTTGATTAATTGCAATTTTATCCTTCCATGCAAATTTATTATAAATCCTTAATATTTTAGGTATCAAAAGTTTGATTTCTTTCAATTCTATCCTTCTATGCAAGTTAATTATGAATTTCAGTGTCATTTCAATCCCAGTTCTTTTAGTTTCCGATTTTGTTTTGAATTATTTGATTTCAATGTTTGAATTTACTTCATTTTTTTCTTTTAAATTTAAGATATTATTGAAAATATATCAAATTAATTAAAGTATGTAAAACTAATATAATGTTCAAATATTTATTGAATATTATCGCCTAAAAATATATAGAGGGAGAGGAAAAATGACCTAGGATTTTCTGAAGGACATGAATTCATGTCAGTATTCTTAAATACATTTAATATAATAATACGATGAATAAATCTTATAAAATAAAAAAAATATTGGCTTCAAAATTAAATTTTATGCTCTTTTGTTTAAGTTTATTTCTTTAAATAAATTTGCAGTTTTTTTTGACTTTTTAATAATATATTTGTGTATTTATGTCAAATTAAAATATGTAAAACCAATTATATGTTCTAATATTTATTGGATGTTATCGCCTAAGAATATATAGAGAGAGAACAAAATAGCCTAAGATTATCCTTTAAATTAAATATATTATTGAAATTATGTCAAATTAATTATATATTTGTATATTTATGTCAAATTAAAATATGTAAAACTAATTATATGTTTGGATATTTATTGAATATTATCACCTAAAAATATATTGAGAGAGAGGAAAATGACCTAAGATTTTTTGAAGGACAGAAATTCATATCATGTTTTCTTAAATATATTTAATATAATAATATGATTAATAAATCTTATATAAAAAAAGATTGGCTTCAAAATTTAATTTTGTGCTCTTTTATTTTATTTTATTTCTTTACAAGAATTTCCAATTTTTTCATTTTTAATATTTTAGATCTAATATTACTGTAAAAAAAACATCTCAAAAACAATGTTGACAAATTTACCTGCATTATCTACAAGTCAAATTAAAAAATATACAAGTCACTTTCCGTTTCTATTAAACTGTTCTTTTTAGACGACAAATAAATAATTATAGCACAAAAAAAATTAAGTTTATGTTTTAAGAACAAATTACAATATTTTTATTTCTAATATGTCTGATTTTTATTAAATATTATTACCTAAAAATATATTGAGAGAGAGGAAAAATGACTTTGGATTTTTTGAAAGACAAAAATTCATATCATTATTCTTAAATATAATTATACTAACTAAATATTAAAATAATAAAATACAATACATAAAAAATCAATTTTCTACATAAATAAAAACCCACATGATCGCAGCAGTAAACCACTCGTAAAAATACTAAAAAAATTCTAATTTAAAATAAAAAAATAAAATATATTTTTTTAAGAAATTTAGTACACTTTCAAAATACTATCCGAGGACAGTTAGTGCGTGTTTGGGGTTGCGGTTTAACTTGTGGTGCGTTGAACCGCATCCCCAAAAGCAAATATCACCAAACAGAGACCCCAATTTTTAATTGTGGGTCCCACTAAAAAATAAAATCCGCCCGCAGATGCAAAAGCAGCTCAGCCAACTTGAATCTCTACAGTAGAGCCAAGGCTCCACACAAGCACACACACACGAGCTTTATCTTCTCCCTCTCTCCCCATAGAACCTCTCCTCACACCCAAATCCCACTGACACCCACCTTCTTTACCAAAAGCAGGCAACTCTATCTCTTGAATCTCCTCCACCACTCCACTCCCCAAATTCCCTTCCTCTTTGCTCTTCCTCTCCATCATCGCCTTCTTTGTCTCCGCGCCTATCTCTTCGGTCACTGACAACTTTGATTCTGATTTCGATTCCGTTCCCGTTCTCTCCACTTCCTCAGATTTCGTGCTCTCCTTTTCAACTGCCTTGATTACAAAACAACCTCTGCGCTCTTTTGTCTTTGAGTGCATGATGGTGCGTATTTTGGGGTGGGATTGGGAGATGCTGACACTGAAAGGCGGAGGTTGAAATTGTAATGTAGGGCTCGAAAGAGTGGGTTTTTGATACGGACCAGCCCAAAAACACCAGTATGGACCCATTACATGTTCCAAATGGTCCAATCACGCGGTCTAGGACAAAGGCATTGAAAGAGGCAATGAATGCATTGGTCTTGAAGGTTTCAACCCGGTCAGAATTGCAAGGACCATTGGAGTATCAAGAGGAGACCTTAGTACATCTACAATATGGAAGCATGGGATTGATGGGTCATGCATGGAAAACAATAAATAAACTTTATGGGTTTTATTTAAGTTAGTTAGCTACAGCCCAAGTCTTGTTTGGGCTTAACTAGGACTTTGTTTTCAGATAAGATAGGCTCCAAGGCTTGCTTGGATTAAGTAATGGGCCTTTTAATTTAGGATTTTGGGTCAGTTTCCAGTGGACCTCCTTTAAGTCCACATAAGAGGTCCATTAGGGTTACTTTTAAGCACTATATAAACTCATGTAACCCTTACTTCAGCAGCCATTTATGAAACTTCATTCTAAACTTTTCGGCTTCGTAAGAGAGATTCTTGCATTCTTTAGTTCTTGAACGAACTGAATTTGACTTATCGAAGATTAATCAGCTTCGTGGCGCCATTCTACTCATTCCAATAGTGGTGGTGCCTTGAGGCAGAGCTTCCATTGTGTCACACTTCTATCGGACCTTCTTTTGGCTTTCCCGGATCTTATCTCATTTTTGGTTGTGGGTTGCGTGACCACATGATCACGAGGTTCGCGATCGGTGGTATCGTAGCTAGGCTCCAAACAAAGGTCATATCATTCTGTTATTTTCGTGCCTTTTTTGTTTGTGTTCCTTGAAGTTTTCCAGTGTTTGTGTTCATCTCTTTGTTCTTCGCTTCAGGTCATCTTAAAAAAGGAAAAAGAAGTTATATTTCATCATTTTCTGCCTCTTCATTTCAAGATATTAAAAAAAAGAGATAGAGGCGTTTTTAGTTGAAATCTTGTCGCAGAAAACACTAGTCTAGGGAAACATAAGCAAATCACATCCGAATCAGCTTGTAATTTCATATTGCATCTATTGGGGTTAAGATAGTATCATATTTCAAATCACATCCGGGCTTATTATGATATTGATTTCTTGATGGGTTATTTCAAATTCATTTCACGCGTAAACACTACCTTAGTGAACCCATATAAAAACACCTTAGAATCCATTGAAACTTTATATTCTGTGTCTAGGGGTTTGATATCACATGATATATTACATTGGGGCTTATTTCAATATCGTATACTAGAGGTTTCAATTGGAGGTTCATTTCTGCCGCAAATTCATCACATAAGGGTTTGTGTACCTAGAAGTACGAGAAAGGCCTATAAATTGAGTGTTTTGTTTTACATAGTATGAAAATACTAAATATTGATTTTGAGGTCGTTTCGAAATTGGTTGGTCTTGGTTTCAATTCTATTACGTAAAAATTGCGTAAGAGGTTAAATTCTACTCAAGTCTCAAAACATGATCCCTACTGTTTAATTTTGTCTAATTCTCTGTTTTCATCTATTGTCACATATCTAGGAGTCAAGTAATTGTTTTCTCTAGTATTTGTTTCTCTTTTATTTCGTGTCTTCGTATCGTCCACAATTCGTACGAATTTGCTTTGCTACTCGCGAAATCATAATCGTAGTTTTGTTTTGCCTTGTTTTCAGTACTTTTATTGCTTCTGGAGTCCGAAAATTATAATTAGAGTGCGCTGCGATGGCTACTAACTTTGAGTTGTTTATTTTAGTTTTGAAAGAACCAAAAGACAGCAAGTTGTAAGGTAAAAGGCGTAGTAAGTTTATTAGAGTGAAAAAAACCTTACTTGTTTTTGTGTGATACACGAGAGTTGTCAGGATATCTCTATATATATTTTTTTGCTAATAACAAAATTTTGCATATTCAAAGAATGTCTGAGAACAACGAATCATGGATACAAAATGTTGACGTGGCGTTCCAATTACGAGCCATGGGTCAACAGCTTGAGTTGATGTCGAGGGCATTCAAAGATCTGAAAGATGATGTGAATTCAATAAAACAATAGAATAGTGGGGATGATCGCGGAGGACATGCAGTCCGTATTGCCGTACGGAATAACAGATCTGATTTTGAAGAGGATGTTGATGAAAACACAAATATGGGCGAAGATGACTATGATTTTGCATATGTTGGCTAAGGAGTCAGTCCGGACCGACCTGAGCTAGGAGGAATGTGAATTTCCGTGACGTGGGGGATTATGAAGATATAGATGGGGACAACATCAAACTGAAAATTCCTAACTTTGAAGGTAAAAATGATCCCGAGGCTTATTTGGAGTGGGAGAAGAAAGTAGATTGGATTTTTGATTGTCATAGCTATTCCGAACAAAAAAATGAAATTGGTGATGATTGAGTTTACAACAGTATGCAATGATTTGGTGGGACCAGATTGTGATCGGTAGGAGGAGGAATGGGGAGCGACCCATTCGTAATTGGGGGAGATGAAAGCATTAATGAGGAGACGATTCGTGCCAAACCACTATTATAGAGACCTATACCTAAAGCTCCAAGGTCTGTATCAAGGCTATAAGATAGTAGATGAATATCACAAAGAGATGGAGATAGCAATGATTCAGCCAATGTTGTTGAGGATAGAGAATCCACCATGGCTAGATATCTTAATGGGTTGAATCATGACATTTTCAATATGGTTGAGCTACAACACTATGTGGAGCTAGAGGACATGGTTCACATGGCTACAAAGGTGGAGAGACAATTTAGGAAGGGATATGTTTGGCCAGGATTTAATTCGGGTTCTTCATCATCTTGGAAAACGAATCAAGAGAGAGGGTACTCGTCCACCCAAGATCGCTTTGTTCCTTCTAAAACCGAACGAACAATGACTAAGGTTGATGTCCCTACTAGTGCCAAAGGTAAATCTGAAACTCAACCTAAACCTACTCGTGATGTTAAATGTTTTAGGTGTCAAGGGCATGGGCATTATGCTTCAGAGTGTCCAAACAAGAGAATCATGATGATTAGAGATGATGGTGATATGGAATCTGAAAGTGACCAATCTGATTGCGAAGGCATGCCACCATTGGAGGATATTGATGAGGATGAATTAGCATTACCTGTTGCGGGGTCCTTGGTTATAAGGCGCACACTTCAGGTTCAAGTCAAGGATGATGAGTCTCATCAACAAAGAGAGAATATCTTCCATACGCGCTCTTATGTACAAAGCAAGGTGTGTGGTTTAATTATCGATAGTGGAAGTTATGTTAATGTTTGCAGTACCACCCTTGTTAGTAAACTGAATTTGAGAACTGTTAAGCATGCGAAACCATATAGATTGCAATGGTTGAATGATAGTGGTGAAGTGAAAGTGACTAAGCAGGTTGTGGTCCTATTTTCGATTGGGAAGTATGTTGATGAAGTTCTGTGCGATGTGGTACCAATGCAAGCAAGTCACATCTTGTTGGGGAGGCCATGACAATATGATAGGAAGGCAGTTCATGATGGGGTTAAGAATAGGTATACCATTGTAAAAGATGGTAAAATCATCACTCTTGTACCTCTTACACCCAAACAGGTGTATGACGATCAAATAAAGTTAAAAAGAGAGCATGAGGCGATGGGGAGAGAAAATCAAGGTGAGGAACATGGGGAGAGAATACCATCAGATTCGGCCAGAACCCAAACCTCTACAACCCCTTCAGCCACCCATCCAAACAAAAATAAATATTTGGCCAACACTCCCAACAAATCAGACCATTCGACCACTCAAAACACCCAAATCTAGCTGAGAGTGGAGGTAAGACAAGAGGAGAGAATAAAGTCAGGAAGAGTAGTGAGAATTGTGTGGAAAAACTAAAGAAACAACCGAATTTTTATGCTAGAGAAGGTGAGGTCAAATCTGCATATTTCGCTAACAAGCCAATGATTTTACTTGTGTACAAGGAGGCTTGCTTTAACACTAATGATCTTGATCATATTGTGCCTAGTGTCTGCTATTTCTTTGTTGCAAGAGTTTGATGATGTGTTCCCGACGATACTCCAAGTGGATTACCTCCATTGCGAGGATAGAGCATCGATTGATTTCAGTACCAAGCTTCAATTCCTAACCAGCCAAGATATAGAAGCAATCCCGAGGAGACGAAAGAGCTTCAAAGGCAAGTTGATGAACTTATGGAAAAGGGCTACATTCGTGAGAGTATGAGCTCATGTGCCGTACCGATGCTACTTGTGCCTAAGAAGGACGGAACATGGAGGATGTGTGTTGATTGCCGAGCAATCAACAACATAACGGTAAAGTATAGACACCCTATTCCTAGGCTTGATGACATGTTAGATGAGTTACATGGATCTTGCATTTTCTCTAAAATTGACTTGAAAAGTGGGTACCATCAGATTAGGATGAAAGAGGGTGATGAGTGGAAAACTGCATTTAAGACTAAGTATGGTTTATATGAATGGTTAGTAATGTCGTTTGGACTTACAAATGCACCAAGTACGTTTATGCGTTTAATGAATCATGTGTTGCGTGCATTCATAGGTAAGTTTGTGGTTGTGTATTTTGATGACATTTTGATCTATAGCAAGAACTTAACAAAGCATTTTGATCATTTGCGGAATGTACTTAGTGTGTTGCGTAGTGAGAAATTGTATGCTAATCTTAAAAAGTGTGTCTTCTGCTTGGAAGAAATTGTGTTTCTTGGCTATGTTGTAACTGCACAGGGTATCTTGATGGACGAGGAGAAAGTTAAGGCCATCCGGGATTGGCCTACACCCAAATCGGTAAGTGAGGTAAGGAGTTTTCATGGGTTAGCTAGTTTTTACAGGTGTTTTGTGAAAGATTTCAGTACAATAGCTGCACCCTTGAATGAAGTTGTTAAAAAGTTAGTTGGGTTTAAATGGGGGGAGGAACAAGAATTGGCTTTTGTTCTTTTGAAAGAAAAATTATGTTCTGCACCTGTTTTATCTTTACTTGACTTTACAAAAGCATTTGAAATAGAGTGTGATGCATCTGGAATGGGAATAGGTGCTGTTTTGATGCAGGATCGGAGACCTATTGCATATTTTAGTGAGAAGTTAAGTGGAGCGACCTTGAACTATCCCACTTACGACAAAGAGCTCTATGCCTTGGTAAGAGCACTCGAAACATGGCAACATTACTTGTGGACAAAAGAGTTCGTCATCCATTCAGATCATGAGTCCTTGAAACATCTGAAAGGACAAGGTAAGCTGAATAGGAGACATGCAAAATGGGTTGAATTCATTGAAACTTTTCCTTACGTGATCAAGTATAAGCAAGGGAAAGAGAACATCGTAGCTGATGCACTTTCGCGCAGGTATGTTTTTTTACACACCATGAATACTAGATTGCTAGGCTTTGAATATGTGAAGGAATTGTATGGTAATGATTCTGACTTTGCTGAGATTTATAATGCATGTGGAAATTCGGCTTTCGGTAAGTTCTATTTGATGTGTCGCACGCCTCGCACGGCGTCCCGGAGAGATCCCGACTTCGCATGTGGAGTTTTGAGAAGGAGTCGCCACCTGGTTGTTATGGGTCGCTAGGAACACCCGATTTGTACTCGGTCTACTCGTGAGATTCAAAGGTAAGGGACTCGGTTACGTAAAGGGAAGGTATTAGCACTCCTAATACGCCTTACCGAGGTAAGTCGCATTGTCTATTTAGATGTGATTCAAAATGTTTCAATAAGTCAAGTATTTATTCATAAAAACATTACAATTACAAAAGAAATAGATCATCGCTTAAAAATCCAATAAATTTTATTCATTATTATTATTCCCGTGAATATTTTAGATAATAACATTTTAGAATTTATTTATCCAAACACCGAAAAGTAAATAATAGCATATTATTCTCGCTGAATATTTTGGATAAGATTTATTTATCCAAACACCGAACAGATGAATAATAGCATATTATTTCCGAATATTTTGGGTATAAACCTTTAAAATTTATTTATCTCGAATATTAACAAGTGAATAATAAATTCACAAAGACAAATATTAGTTTCAAATTTTACAAGGAAAACACATTTTCTATTTTATTTTATATTCTTTTTCTCTATCAAAACAAACATAAAATTGAATAAATAAAACACAACGCACACTCACACAATCTCTTTTTCATCATATTTTAACAATAAAATACAACTCATACACACATTGTCTTTTTTATTACATTTCACAAATAACCATTAAAATACAATAAAGTCAAATAAAAAAACACCTAAACATAAAGAAAAACACAAAAGGACTTCGAGAACAAGTGGCAATCGTCACAGAGCGTAGCGTGAGGCCACGCGCACACGGAGAAGATGCGAAATAGGGGTGGTAGACAAGCCTCTTCCCTTCCTCTCTCTCTCTCGAAGATGGCCTCCGGTGACCTGCAAACAAATAGAAAACGCACAAAAAAACACACAAGGCATCCGGGTTGTTCTTCCTTCACCGGAGATCTGTTCTCTGCACTCGGCTCCATCTTCTCCTTCTTCTCCTCTCGCTTTGCTCTTGCCGGCGAGGGCCTTCAACAGATGGCTTATAGGACCAACAAACACACAAGTACAAACACAAAATCGGTTCTCTTTTGTACATCATAGATCCGCCCTTCTTCTCGGTTTCTTCTTCTTCCTCTCGCCGCCAGGGTATCCCAAGATGACCTAGAGACATAAACCAACAACACACACGCAACGCAAACAACATGAAGCATAATCACACAAATACAACAAATAACAACAGCTCAATCTTTCCTCTTCCTTTTCGGATCTAACTCCTTGATGGCCCTCTCGCTCATCTTACGTTCTTCTTTAGGTGGCAGCTGGAAGCATGGTTGAGCAAGGGAGCATTGGAAGAGAGTGGGCTTGCTTGTGGTGGAGATTGTAATCGAAGATCGGTGACTGAGTGAGGTGGGTCTGGACGTGGAGGAGAGGTGAGAGCAGGGAGGGGACTGGTCGGCCGAGAAGAGAGAAAGGGGAAGAGGGATCTGGTCAGGGCTACTGGGAAGAGAAATGAGTCTGTTGAGGCTGGCTTTAGTGGAGAATGCGGACAGAAACCGAGGAAGGGAAAGGGAGGAAAGTGAGGGTCGAGGGTCGAGGACTTGAGGGTGGAGGTCGGGTGCAGTGGTAAGGGATTTTGAGAGTGGACTGGCCGCTCTGAGTTCGACCAAGTGGGATGGTGGTCGAGGCAGGCTCGGGCATGGCGGCCGATCGGGAGGAAGAGGAAAGGCAATCGAGAGAGTGGAAACGAGGGAATGGATGGGAGGTGATGGGAACGAAGGCATGGGGAAGGTCGCGGAGAGAAGGAGAGTCCGGTCTGGGGCGAAGGGGAAAGGAAAAAGAAGAATAAATAAAATAAACAGTAAAGTAAGGGCTGAACGGAGGGAAGGAAACAGAGGAGATTCTGCTATAATGGCTGACACTGGATCAAAAGGGAGGCTCGCTCACTGGGAAGGGACCGAGAGGAGAAGAAGAAAAGGAAAAATGTAGAGGGCTCAAGATGTGGGCTGAGTCGCAGCTCTCTTGAAAAAAATGCTCTTTTAGGGTTTTGGGGATGCTACCAGAGAGAGAGAATGTATTTTTTTAGTCCCCTATTTTGTGGCTAACACCTCTCTATTTATAGAAGTTTTCGGGGTAGAATTCAAATCACTCTTAGCTTGTGCGTTTCCTCCAATTTGATTCTTTATTTCTAATTGGCGCGATTTTAACCTACATTGGATGTTAAATTCTCAATTTATTCAATTTTGTCTTTGTAACAAGATTTTTTTAGATTTGTCTTTTTTGATGTTTTATTTTTTATTTTTTTCCGAAACATAAAAATAAGTGGCGCCAAAATTTGGGTACCAACATGATGGATGGTTATTCGCTCAAAGAGAATAGAATGTGTGTTCCTGCTAGTTCTTTGCGTGAATTACTTGTTCGTGAAGCACATGGGGGTGGTTTAATGGGTCACTTTGGGGTTGCGAAAACCTTGGATGTATTGCATGAGCATTTCTATTGGCCGAAATGGAAAGAGATGCGCAACGAATTTGTGAAAAAATGCATCGCTTGTCGAAGGGCAAAATCTAGAGGACAACCACATGGTCTCTATACACCATTGCCTGTGCCTACTGAACCTTGGGTAGATATCTCTATGGACTTAGTTTTAGGTTTACCAAGGTCAAAAAGGTAGAGACTCCATTTTTGTTGTGGTTGATAGATTTTCTAAAATGGCACATTTCATTGCATGCCATAAAACATATGATGCATCTCATATTGCGGACTTGTTCTTTAGGAGATTGTATGTTTGCATGGTATTCCTAAGAGTATTGTGTCGATCGTGATGTTAAATTCCTTAGTTACTTTTGGAAAAACTTATGGGGAAAGTTGGGAACCAAACTTTTATTTTCGACAACATGTCATCCTCAAACAGATGGGCAAACCGAGGTAGTCAATAGAACATTATCTCAACTTTTGCGTGTTGTAATACAAAAGAATTTGAAAAGTTGGGAAGAATGTTTGTCTTTATTGAGTTTGCTTATAATAGAACTATGCATTCGATGACTGGTTTTTCTCCTTTTAGGTTGCTTATGGTTTTAATCCAAGAACTCCTATGGACTTAATTCCTTTACCTTGTGAAGAAAGGGTCAGTTTAGATGGTGAACGAAGGCAAAGATGGCGAGACAACTCCATGAAGGAGTTCGACCGCAAATAGAGAAAAAGAATAGACTTTACGCTTATAAAGCAAATAAGGGACGTAATCGGTTGTTTTCCAACCCGTGATTGGGTTTGGGTGCACATGTGGAAGGAACGGTTTCCTAACCAAAGGAAATCAAAATTACAGACCTCGTGGTGATGGTCCATTTCAGTGTTTTGGAGAGAATAAATGACAACGCATACAAAATTGATCTTCCAGGTCGAGTATAGTGTTAGTGCTACTTTTAATGTTGTTGATCTTACATTGTTTGACACAGATATTGATTCGAGGTCGAATCCTTTCGAGGAGAGAGGAGATGATGCAGACCAGCCCAAAAACACCAAGTATGGACCCATTACATGATCCAAATGGTCCAATCACGCGGTCTAGGACAAATGCATTGAAAGAGGCAATGAATGCATTGGTCTTGAAGGTTTCAACCCAATGTAATTGCAAGGACCATTGGAGTATCAAGAGGAGACCTTAGTACATCTTATCCATGTGCGGGAGGGGTCCAATACAACCTTATTTGTGCCATGAAGTTAGGACAACAAAAGGATCCAAGAGAATCCTACTACAATATGGAAGCATGGGATTGATGGGTCTGCATGGAAGATAATAAATAAACCTTATGGGCTTTATTTAAGTTAGTTAGCTACTGACCCAAGGCTTGTTTGGGCTTAATTAAGACTTTGTTTTTAGATAGGATCCAAGGCTTGCTTGGATTAATTAATGGGCTTTTTAATTTAGGATTTTGGGTCAGCTTTCAGTGGACCTCATTTAAGTCCACATAAGAGGTCCATTAGGGTTACTTTTAAGCACTATATAAACTCATGTAACCCTTAGTTCAGATGACCATTGATGAAACTTCATTCGAACTTTTCGGTTCATGTAAGAGAGATTCTTGCATTCTTTAGTTCTTGAACGAACCGAATCTGACTTATTGAAGATTAATCGGCTTCGTGGCGCCATTCTACTCATTCTAATAGTGCTAGTGCCTTGAGGCGTGTTTCCATTGTGTCACACTTCTATCGGACCTTCTTTTGGCTTTCCGGGATCTTATCTCATTCTTGGTCATGGGTTGCGTGACCACGTGATCACGAGGTTCGCATTAGTTTTGATGGAGGTTGTGTGAGTGGGAGTTTGATTGAGAGAAGAGAGTGCCCTTTTCAAGAAACTAGTTTTGCTTCATGGAAATGGCCACATAGGAAACTGTAGAGAATTATGGATTAAAGAATTGGGAGGATGCAGAGGAGTGATTGGCAGGGTATTTGAGAATGAATAGGAAGCAGCAACATTGCTTCATAATTGAGGCCTTTGTCGATTTGTTTTCTACGGCCCCTATCATCTTTTTTTCCTTGCCCTGACTCTCACAGTGACTTTGCTTCATCTTCAAAATCAAAAGATTGAAGCTTTGGGAGTATCCAGCCAGCCATGGCAAAGGGGGAAGAGTCCGAAGAATAATAGCTTAAGTTATGGTTCTCCAAATTAACCAGAAAACTGAGATAAATATCATGCATGGATATTAATATTCATTTTACATCTGTAATTATCATGCATCTAATTTCCAGTGTAGAACCACTCATTTTGTATGTGTAGTATCTGGGGTGTGTGCGAAATAACTGGGTTGATCACTTCATATTTTCAGAAGATTTGGGTGTAACCATCGATGCCAAGTTGGTTTTGATTAATAACACGCAATTGCTTGAAATAAATAAATATAGATATCGAGAGGAGGCAGAACGCTCAATTGACGTATGTAAGAATGGAAATAGAGATGATGAATTCTACGAAACATGTATGTTTATCTATATAAAACACAAGTGAATATTGTGGTTGCATTAATAGCACTGTATAACTATATTAGAAGAAGATCACAAAGTGATATTATTTTTGCCGAATATGATCGCAATCCTAATTTTATTCCTGAAGATATTTTACCAGATTTTGTTCCTCGATCAAATAGTCAGGAATCGCAAATGCATTCAAATATGGATATAATTCTTGATGAAATTGCAAGTAGTTTGATGAGAGAATAAAAACAAGTGTTTAATTTACTTAAATTATTTCAAACATTTTGTTATTATAATTATTAATAAATATACAAGATTATTCCAACAAAATAGTTATATATATGTATGTGTGTATATACATGTGTATTTTTAATTAATTGCACAAGTTGACAGCAATATAAAAAGCATGGTAACCAAACACAAAAACTGTTTTTCATTAAACTCAATCTCAACCACAGTTTTAACCAAACACAAATTTCAGTTACGAACCGCAGCTAAAAACACTTTTCATAAACCTGCTTTTTTTCAACCTCAACCACAACAGCAACAGTTGTGCCAAATAGGCTTTTAATTGGTGACAGCTATATATCCTTTTGTTCCATTCCCAAAGAAGTAGCACAACAAAAATAAAAAGTAGTCAGGCATGCAGTCCTTGGAGTGAAGTATTTGCAAACAAGATACTTAACTCTTTTCTGTCTATGCAGGGGACTTGGAGTGATGAAAAAGGAACTAAGAGAAGAAGGAAAGGAAGCCATGGACTGTTGGTAGGTTATATGACAACTCATCTTGAACAAGTTTGTTGTTTCGTGATTCTTTTCTGTTAATCGCACGATTTCTTATGCCATATTCATGGCTTATACAGATACTGTGAGGGAAGAGAGACATGTAGCACCAGCCCACTACTCCATGAAAATTGATTCCTTCTCGTTGCTTTCTGAAATGGTTGATAACTCTTATGAATCTCGTGAATTTGAAGCCAGCGGCTACAAGTGGTGAGTGAGAACGTATTACCTTTTTTTTTGTTTTTATAAGCTGGTGTGCTGCTGTAATTTTCAAGAAAAGACTACATCTATGTATCGAACTGTGAGACTTAGGGTTTTCCTCTCAGAGGTCTCGGGCTAAAACCTAGTAGGGAAAGAGGGGAGGGGCGTTAGGATGGATGAGATTGATTCCATGATTTGTGTTTCCGTGGATCATTAAACAGAAAACAAAATACTGTGAGCGTGTCACATTATGCTGTACAAAATGATTTGCAATTGAATGTCATTCAAAAACCTAAGATTCAAGCTGGGATTTAGGGAGAGGGCTACTTGTTAAGACTCTTAGGTCTCCTAAGGTGTTGTAAGGGTGTGCCTCTTATAAAACCATGGTAAATTTGTGATGCCAGGATTCTCATAGAATTGCAGCCATCCTTGAGATTCATATACATATACGCAGTCAATGTGTCAGTCACGACCAATGCTAGGTGTGCCTTTTCAGTTACTTGTGCTTTGTTTATTGTTTGCAGGAAATTGGTTCTCTACCCTAATGGAGGCAAGAGCAAGAATGAAGATGGCTACATATCTCTGTATTTGGTAATGGCAGACACCGCTGGTTTCCCTCCTGGTTGGGAAATCAATGCCATCTTCAAGTTTTTCGTGTTTGATCAACTTCAGGACAAATACTTGACAATTGGAGGTATACCCTTTTTATGTATGCTGAAAATCTTCTCAAGTACAATGTCCATTTAACTCAAGTTACTCTTTTACTGATGTTAGATGGGAGATCGAGGCGATTCAGTGCCATAAATAATAAATGGGGGTTTCCCCAGATGCTTTCATTAAGTATTTTTTACAAAGCATCAAATGGTTACTTGATTGGTGATTCCTGTGTATTTGGAGTGGAGGTTTTTGTTATCAAAAATGAAGGTAAAGGGGAACATTTTTCCATGATTAAGAATCCTTCAGATGGTACTTTTACATGGGAGGTTCAAAAGTTCTCTGAATTGACAGCAGAGTTTTATTACTCTCAAGTTTATTTGGCTGGACGACATCAATGGTATATGCTATAAATTTTAAACCCTGGACATCTTTTTTCTTGTCTCCAATCAGGCATTGCTTCCTTCTTATTTCAGGAAGTTAAAGATCTTTCCGAACGGAAATACGAAGCAAAGGGGCAAGCACTTATCTTTATATTTGGGACTGAATGATTGCACCAAGTTTCATGCTGGATGGAAACTGTTTGTGGTATTCACACTGCGCATTAGGGATCAAGTCTGGAGCCATCACCATGAGGAAACCCGTGAGTTCGCTTAATATTCCTTTTCCTATTACTAGAACAATTGGCTATAGAGGCTGAAATTATACCACCTTGCACAATTGGCTGTGGAGTCTGAAATTCTTTTCCTTCATGTTTTCGATGACAGATAGTTAATCCATTTGGTTCATTATATCAGGCCTAGAAAAAGAAATCTAGCTTTTCTATACATCTAGCATCAACAGTGCAACTGCAGGGATTTTACTTGTACTGATGTATTGGCTTCGGATAAAAAAGAGTGATTTTTTCCATGGAATGAGACTTGCAAAATGAGAAATAGATGCAAGGAGACGGCCGGGAGAATTTTGTTACCACTTCCAATGAAATCATTGCCATGCTAGCTTGCTTTTAGAATGTTTCAAATCTCTTTTTGAGGTTTTTGTGTGTTTAAAAATATTTTTTAAAAACAGGTTCTTATATTTTTATTTTAAATTAATTTCTTCATTTTTTCATATTGTTTTGGTGAGCTGGTATTCAAAATATTTTTTTAAAAAAAATATTATTTTGATACATTTTAAAATAAAAACACTTTGAAAACAACATTTATCATACTTCTAAACATGCCCAGACTTCTCAAGAACACAATTAAGTAAAACTGAAAATTGCCGAATACTTGTATATTCAAGTTTGATTATTTATTACGTAATACATGTTCATATTTCAATCACTAATCTTCCATTTTTCTTGGCAGTTCGTACGTGGTTCGATGCCTCTGAGGATGAATGGGGTCTGACGAGCTTCATATCATTGACCGATATCAAGAATCAATCAAACAACTTTGTTGTCAATGATACTTTGATTGTTGAAGGGGTACTTAATTGTTTATCAGTTCTCAAGGATTTTGATGGTGCTTCTTTGATCCGTAAAGATTAGGCATGGACTACACAACTCTTTATCTGTGATTTCCAGTACAAGACTTGTATGTTGAATCATATTTTCTTCCATAATCTTTATGGTATTTGATTTTTGCCTCAACATTAGGCTATCATATAGAGAGAGAGAGTTAAGATAGGTGGTCCTATCAAGTTAAAGAGTCGCTACTCGAGTAATGGATCCTATCAAGTTAAATAAAATGATTTAATTTAATTATATAATAGAACAACAACAAATATGCTGATATACTGATGGGAATCTAGGTTAAAATTTTATATACATGACTCGGGTTATAAGACCGGAATTGCTATCTATAAATAATTATTAAGGTTAATTCTTGACAATCCAATAGAATAGAATAAAATAAATAATCAAATTAAAAGGATCTAAAGAAAACTTTAAACAATTATGATTGAATTTTATGTAAAAGTAAAGTAAAATAAAATGATATAAAAGTTTTGAGTCAATTCGAGCTAGCATGATAAATTTGTGACATGGGCTAAACTATCCTTATAGAAAGTAAAATAAAAATAAAGGAGTTAAATATTTAATAAACCTGAAGTTGAATATTCAATAAACCATGTATTTAAAGATGAAATTGAAAATAAATGGTAAAAATAAAATTAAAAAATCTATCTATAAAACAAACCCAAAGAAAACAAAACAATTAAAGAATGAAAGTTAACTTTTACACAAAGATAAAACAAAAAACAATAATATAAAATCCCAAGCTAGTCTAAGTTAGAATGGAAAACTTATGAGCTGGTATGAGAGGCTGAATTATCCTCATAGAAAACAAATCGAAAAAACTTAAGCAACTGAATCTTCAATAAATCCAATATTGAATGAAATAAAAATTATTTTTTTGTCCATCCCTTAACCTTTTATTTCTTGATTGCCGAATTGGTTCAATGTGGGAATCGATTTGCTCAAGGTTAAGTAATCCTGGAATGAATTCATTTTAAAATATGTTGGGAGAAGGAATTCGTTGTCTGCCACTCTGGTGCCAAGCTAGCCTTTACATCAACTTGCTGGGTGTTGAAATCAAAGTTCTTAATACCATTTTATTCATGTTTTATTTTTTCAATTGAAATAGAATATTTTATTTTCAGAATGTTTCGATACACCATTTCAGGAATATATTATATATAAATATATAATTAAATATATTTATTCAAAAATAAAATTATTTAGAAATTGTGCAATTTAATCTGAAAAATACAGAATACATTGATTTTTCTAAACAAAATTATGAACGTGTATAATATTATGAGAATGTCATTATCAATCTCACAAGTTCATTCATTCTCTCGATTGCTCGAAATTTTAACATAATATATAAATATATCAAAAGACTCTCGTAAAATTTCATTTCAATTTAACAATCGATTAAGAGATATAATTGATATTGTAAAATTATTTACTTTTTAAAAAATATTATTTGTCCATAACAAAACCGGCAAAACGAAACCAGACGCTTTGACCATCGACAAAAAATCGGAATGCTGCTGAATTTAAACCAAAGTAGAAACGATGTTGTTTTATCTCAATTTTGTTGTGAAAATGTTAAAAGAATCTTTCAAACTTGGAATTTGTCAATACTCGTTATTTTCTGTTGTAATAGTCATCAGTTAGTTAATGGTCATTGTACTCAAACGGCTAGTTTTCTGTAAGGCTATATAAGCCACTTTGATCATTCAATAATATCAGAGAAGTTTTACAGATTACTTATTCTTGTTCAAGAAGTAAACTACAGACAGAGTGAGTTAGATACAACAAGTGGTATCAGAGCTAAAGAATAAAGAAATCCGAGAAAAACTACTGCATTCTTGAAAATTGCTTTCCTGAGGAAATTCAAGAACCTGAATACTACTTTCCTGAGTAATTCAAGAACTTGAATACTACCCACCTAGGTAATTCAAGAACAGGGAAAATGAGTGATGAAAAGAACTATGTACAGCCTGTAATTCCACGCTTTGATGGTCACTATGACCATTGGAGCATGTTAATGGAGAACCTGCTGAAATCTAAGGGATATTGGAATCTGGTTGAGACTGGATATGAAGAAATGAAATCAAGCAAGCAACATCAAGTGAGGCACAACAAAAACAATCGTGGCCAAGTTGTCATAGTTGGGTAACACTCGAGGAGAGGTCAAGTTGTCACATGTGTTGACAATTTCGGCAAAGTTGAGAAAATATCAAAAATTTAGCCATGTTAAGGAAAAATAAAATTGTCCCTTTCCCTTCATAAAGTGTATTGATCTTCTGAAAATAAAAGAAGAAAATAAAGGGTGATAAGAAATTGAATTCATGATGTCTATTTGGACTACAAATGAGCTAAAAAATTAAAAGATGATAATGAGGAATATAAGTGAGAGAAAGAGAAGAATTGGAAAAAAAAGGAAATGAATATTAGTACCATTTTTATTGTTGTTGTGTGTGATATGGGGATTAATGTAAAAATAAATAAATAAATAAATGGTGGGTATTTTTGGTTTCAGGAAGAATCGCGGGTGAAGGGCAACAACAACAAAAACAGGGTAACGCAAGTCGAACATTCACAGCAGGTGGGTACTTGGTACCTATATTCTCTTTATATAATATTATTTACTTTACCGGTTATTGAAATATAAGATATAATTTTGGTGCTTATTGGTGAGGAAAAGGAAACGGGTAAAGGAAAGTTAGGGGATGGAAAAACATATATATATGTGTGTGTGTTTGTGTGTAAAAGAAACAAGCTAGTCGGTATGAATTATAAACTTGATTAACTATTCGATTTCGGAATAGTTAATGATATCGGCGGGTGACGTTGATATCGGCATGATGTATAAACTTGATTAACTATTCGATTTCGGAATAGTTAATGATATCGGCGGGTGACGTCGATATCGGCAGTGACATGTTGTATATTGTATGGAATAGTATATTTGTAAATTTTGTTTCTGTAATATTAAATGTATCAATCTATGCTCAAGATATTAGGAAGTACTAGATTATCTTCAAATATTAAATTGTGTTATGTTCGATGTATATGTATATATGTATCTATATGTGAAACTTTCATGTATGAATTGGCTCTTTTAATTTTTATCTTTTATGTGTGATGTAAGATGGAGTTCTGAAATGAATATGGACTTGAGCATATTCTAGAATGAATTATGTTGTTGATTGTATTAAAATGGATGTGATTATGGATGGGATGTGATTCAAATTGTGCAGGCTGGGTTGTGAATAACTTGGAATCTCCCGGTATAGGGGAGACTATGCCGAAATTCCGTTAGAAATTTCGTAGAGAGAAAAAAAAAATTCATGCTTATTCCACTCTTTTAGAGGGGGAAAATTATGGGTTGTTACAGTTGGTATCAGAGTATTTGGTTGCAGTTTCAGGGATTGAAATACTAATGTGATTTTGAAAAAAAAAATGTTGCAGCATGGTTCATTCACGGCGAACTGCAAGGGTTATCCCGCCCATGTGCAAGAAAGAGAGGATGACTCATTTTCTAGAAATGAAACGAAAGGGATCCATTAATGGATACTGCCTCTCTTCAATCTGTGGCATCGGCCCATACCGAGGAGGGAGATTCAGGGGGGCATCATAATGAACCTTTTACTTCTCGGGCAGAAGTGTCGCTGGCTAAAACACCGAGTGTTCAAGGATTGGAGGATAGGCCACCGTCAGTGACATCAATGGTCGTCCCGAATTCTTACTCAGACCCTGTGTTTATCGAACAATTGGTCAAAGTAGTAGTATCAGGGATGGCTGCAGGAACATCCCATGCCACTCCCCGGGTAGAAAAAGTAGTCACCCTAGTTCAATGGGTGAAAGACATGCGTGAAATGGGTTGCACGGCCTATTCAGGGGAAGAAGACGCCGAAGTAGCAGGGCATTGGATGAGGAAGGTAGAAAGGGTTATAGATCAGTTGCACGTACCGGAGGAAACCCAGGTAGATTATGTGACCTAGTTGTTAACAGAGACTGCCCACTCTTGGTGGGAGACCATCGGAAGAATTTGAAGAACGATATTACTCCCGGCAACACCGAAAGAGAAAGAGCAGGAGTTTCTAGATTTAAAACAGGGAATATGATCGTGCTGGAGTATGAGAAGAGGTTCCAGGATTTATCTATCTTTGCAACCACTCATCTCCTCACTGAGCATCATCGAGTGGAACGGTTTGAGATGGAATCAAGCGAGAGCTAAAAATTAATTTTGGTGGCTAAGCCATTTCGATCGGTTCGAGAGTTAGTGCGAGCTACTCAAGGAATAGAAAGGGTAATGAACGACACACCCAGGTCAACAAGTGAGCAGAGTCAGACCACGGGATTCAAGAGAAAGGATTTCACACCCCTTATAGGGAGGAATCCTCCTCCGAAAAAAGGAAAGAGTGGGTCATCATTCAACCCATTACCGAAAAAAGGGGGGAGTTTTGTTCATGATGGGAGTTCAGGAGGAGTTAGACGATTTAATCCTGGGGCATCCGTGGGAGGTCACACCCGCCAAGGGGCAAGTGTTACAGGGGGGGTCCATGGAGCAAAGAGGACTTGTCTATCCGATATGCATGAGGTGTAATCAAAAACACCTCGGGGATTGTTTAGCTGCACCAGGGAGATGTTATATTTGTAGAGGGGAAGGGCATCGATGGAAGGACTGCCAGTACTTAGGAAGAGGTTGTTTCCATTATGGGGAAATGGGTCATAGAAAGGGGGAATGTCCACATAGAGTTACTGAAGGAGTACAGAGACAGAGGATGGCTACTCAAAGCCAACAACAGTCAGTAACAGTTGATCGACCTATACGACCCACTCACTCAGGGACAAGTGCCAATACAGGCCGACCCAGATTGCAAGAGGAAAGGACTCGGGGTAGAATATACCACATGACCCAGGAAGATGTGGGGGCAATGCCAGATGTTGTAGCATGTATACTACAATTGAGTTTAATACAAGTTTATGCTTTAATTGATCCTAGGGCTAGTCATTCTTTTGTGGCCCACCGAATTACTAAAAATTTAAATGTGTTACCAAGTAGATTGAATGTAGGAATGGTAGTTAGTACACCTTTGGGGAACAATATAAACATTGATGAGGTATACAAGGGAGTGATACTAAATATTGAGGGGGTAGAGCTAACGGCGGATCTCATGCCTTTAGCATTGGATGATTTTGACTTAATACTGGGAATGGATTGGTTGAGTAGATATAGGGCACAAGTGGATTGTTTTACAAAGACTGTAAACCTCCAAGATGCGAGTGGAAAAAGGGTAGTATTCAAAGGAGAGAGGAAGTTGATTCCAAACTCTACAATTTCGGTCATGACGGCCGAAAAATTGATTAGAAAGGGATGTCCTGCCTGGTTGTCTCATGTGAGAGAATTGAAGAAGAGGAGCATGGAATTAACAAATATTCTTGTTGTACAAGAGTTTCCAGACGTGTTCCCAACAGAATTACTAGGACTGCCTCCAATTAGAGAAGTTGAGGTTTCAATTGAGACTCTTCCAAGAGTTAACCCTATAGCACAGTCTCCTTATAGGATGGCCCCTATAGAACTAGCCGAATTGAAGATTCAACTTCAGGAGTTGTTGGACAAAGGATTCATATGGCCAAGCAATTCACCTTGGGGAGCCCCGGTGTTATTTGTAAAGAAGAAGAATGGTACATTCAGGTTATGTATCGATTATCGTCAACTGAACAAAGTGACAGTAAAGAACAAGTATCCATTACCACAGATAGATGACCTGTTTGATCAGTTGAAGGGTGCAAGAGTTTTCTCGAAGATAGATTTGAGATCGGGGTACCACCACTTAAGAATCAGAGAACAGGACATATAGAAGACTGCCTTAAGAACTCGTTATGGCCATTATGAATTCTTAGTAATGCCCTTTGGGTTAACTAATGCCCTTGCAATATTTATGGATCTAATAAATCGAGTGTTTCGATTATATTTGGATAAATATGTGGTCGTGTTTATTGACGATATATTGGTATATTCGAGCTCCTATCAAGAGCACGAGAAGCACTTGAGGAAGGTGTTAGAAATATTGAGAGAAAATAAATTGTATGCGAAATTGGATAAATGTGAGTTCTGGCTTAAAGAGGTGATATTTTTGGGGCATGTTATCTCAGCTGGGGGGATATGTGTGGATCCAGGAAAAGTAGAGGCAGTTCTAAAGTGGGAGAAGCCCACAAATGTGACTAAAATTCGAAGTTTCTTGGGCCTCGCAGGGTATAATAGGAGGTTCATTGAAGGATTTTCCACAATATCATCGCCTTTGACCAAGTTGACTCGTAAAGAAGTGAGGTTTAATTGGTCAAAGGAATGTGAGGAGAGTTTTCAGGAGTTGAAAAGAAAGCTTACATCAGCCCCCGTCTTGGCCCTTCCTTCTGGAAGAGAAGGGTTCATTGTTTATAGTGATGCCTCTTTATATAATATTATTTACTTTACCGGTTATTGAAATATAAGATATAATTTTGGTGCTTATTGGTGAGGAAAAGGAAACGGGTAAAGGAAAGTTAGGGGATGGAAAAACATATATATATGTGTGTGTGTTTGTGTGTAAAAGAAACAAGCTAGTCGGTATGAATTATAAACTTGATTAACTATTCGATTTCGGAATAGTTAATGATATCGGCGGGTGACGTCGATATCGACATGATGTATAAACTTGATTAACTATTCGATTTCGGAATAGTTAATGATATCGGCAGGTGATGTCGATATCGGCATGATGTATAAACTTGATTAACTATTTGATTTCGGAATAGTTAATGATATCGGCAGGTGACGTCGATATCGGCATGATGTATAAACTTGATTAACTATTCGATTTCGGAATAGTTAATGATATCGGCAGGTGACGTCGATATCGGCATGATGTATAAACTTGATTAACTATTTGATTTCAGAATAGTTAATGATATCGGCAGGTGATGTCGATATTGGCATGATGTATAAATTTGATTAACTATTCGGTTTCAGAATACTTAAGGATATCGGCAGGTGACGTCGATATCGGCATGATGTATAAACTTGATTAACTATTCAATTTCGAAAAAGTAAGTTGATATTGATAGGTGACATTGATATCGTCAAAATTTATTAGCCTTCTGAGATGAAAGCTAATGATATCAAGAATCTTTGACATTTTCATACGCTGAAAGCTCCTAAGGAAATAACGAGACAAGGATGAAATACTTTGGTTTTGTTTTAAAATATATATAAATAATGATACCCACGGTTAGTTTCATGTCAATATTTTCATGAAATTGATTAGTTGATTTCGAGATCGGATAACTAGAGACACTATTGGAGGTCATTAGTGTCGGCTATAGTCTCTTCGATGTGAAAAGGAAAAAAGTAGTCAAAAGAAATAAATCTTCTTTTGTTATAAGCTTAAAAGAGTGCATATGGTTGTGTTTAGAATCTCACATGATTTAAGCAAATTGATGGATGGACTACTCAAATTCTTCCGAAACTACTAGTATTTACTAAATTGTTCCACTCATGAAAAAATTATATTTTGCAGTGTTCTTCTCATTCTCGTCAAGAATAGATTTTAAGTCTTGCTTCCTTTTGTAAAATAGAAACTTAGAAAGTGATGGTGACATGTTGTAAATTGTATGGAATAGTATATTTGTAAATTTTGTTTCTGTAATATTAAATGTATCAATCTACTCTCAGGATATTAGGAAGTACTAGATTATCTTCAAATATTAAATTGTGTTATGTTCGATGTATATGTATATATGTATCTATATGTGAAACTTTCATGTATGAATTGGCTCTTTTAACTTTTATCTTTTATGTGTGATGTAAGATGGAGTTCTGAAATGAATATGGACTTGAGCATATCCTAGAATGAATTATGTTGTTGATTGTATTAAAATGGATGTGATTATGCATGGGATGTGATTCAAATTGTGCACGTTGGGTTGTGAATAACTTGGAATCTCCCGGTATAGGGGAGACTATGCCGAAATTCCGTTAGAAATTTCGGAGAGAGAAAAAATAAATCCATGCTTATTCCACTCTTTTTAGAGGGGGGAAAATATGGGTTGTTACAGAGCTGATAATCAAAGACCTCAAAGTAAAGAATTATCTGTTCCAGGTTATTGACAGGACAGTTCTTGAACAAATCTTGAAGAAGGAAACTTCAAAGCAAATATGGGATTCAATGAAGAAAAAATTCGAAGGAAATACCAGAGTTAAAAGATCAGTGCTACAAGCATTGAGGAGAGATTTTGAAATTCTGGAAATGAAAGAAGGTGAAACAATCACAGATTACTTTGCAAGAGTGTTGGGAGTTGCAAACAAGATGAGGAGCAATGAAGAACAAGGTTGATTGTAAGTGTGTATGTGGATGACCTTATCTACATAGGAGATTATGAGTTGATGATGAGTGAATTCAAAGGATCAATGGTGAAGGAATTTGATATGTTAGACTTGGGAAAAATGAAGTACTTCCTGGGCATTGAAGTAATACAGGTTGATGATGGAATTTTTATAAACCGGAGGAAGTATGCTCATGAAGTATTGAAAAGATTTGGTATGGAAAATCGTAATGAAGTTCAAAATCCAATCATTCCTGGTTTCAAAATGGGGTGGAAGTGGATGATGTTGCATACAAGCAACTAGTAGGCAGCATGATGTATCTAACAGCCACACGACCTGATATCATGCTCTCTGTTAGTTTAACAAGCAGATACATGTCCAGACCTACTGAGTTGCATCTTATGGCAGCCAAAAGGATCTTACGTTACTTGCAGGGAACAATTGACTTCGATATTCTTTACAGGAGAGGAGGAAATAGAGAATTGATTGGCTTCTCAGACAGTGATTATGCAGGTTGTATAGAGGACAGAAAGAGCACATCAGGATACTCATTTATTCTGAGTTCAGGGGATGTAGCATGGTCATCAAGAAAACAACCAATTGTTACCCTCAGTACAACTGAAGCAGAATTCGTGGCTGCTGCAGCTTATGCGTGTCAGGCTATGTGGATGAAAAAGATACTTGCTCTGTTAGGTTATGAAGGCAGCAACAACACTACCATTTATTGTGACAATAGCTCAACAATCAAGCTATCAAAGAACCCTGTAATGCATGGAAGAAGTAAGCACATAGATGTGCGTTTTCATTTCCTGAGAGAGTTGGTCAAAGAAGGGGCTATTCAGCTGAAATATTGTGGAACTAATGAACAGGTAGCAGATGTGTTAACCAAGCCACTCAAACTGGAATCATTCTAGAAACTGAGAAGAGAGTTGGGAGTCTGTAAAATTCCTGAGTTAAACTAGTTGTATAAACAATCTAGTTTAAGGGAGGGATTGTTGTGAAAATGTTAAAAGAATTTGTCAAACTTTGAATTTGTCAATATTGTTATTTTCTGTTGTAATAGTCTTTAGTTAGTTAATGGTCAATGTAACGACTAGTTTTCTGTAAGGCTATATAAGCCACTTTGATCATTCAATAAATGATGAGAGTTTTACAGATTACTTATTCTTGTTCAAGAAGTAAACTACAGACAGAGTGAGTTAGATACAACAGATTTTTCAACTAGTATAAAATGTTTCGACTGTTTCAATTGAAATTGAACAAAATAAACAACTATGGTTGAAACCATTGCCTCCACCCATAAAATATAAGGAAAAATTCTCTGAACTTTCTTTTCTTTTTTAGCAGGATTTTGTTCATATAAAGTAAGACAAATGATGGCTTTAAAGCTGTCGTGAATCTTGGTTACAAGTTGGTAATTCCAGCCACGTATGCTCATACAAAATCCAATGTAAATTACGGCTGATTAATGGCAAGGTGGCAGAGCCACATCTGATGCTGTTTTGAGGACGCAGTAACGAAGCAACGTGCAATACTGGTGCTGATTTGGTGACCAAACAAATGTTGTCGGCAAGTGGAATAAATAGCCAATTTCAGCCACTGAGGCTAATATAAAAAGTGGTGTTGGGGTTATTGTTTTAAATTGATTTTCATGTTTAGAAAAGTATTAAAATAATATATTTTTTATTTTTCACAAATTATTTTTGACTTAATACATCAAAATAATTTAAATACATTATTTTTTTATTTAAAATAAAGATTAAAAAAATAAAACACAATGGTAAATATCATAACCCAATTTCTGGGTTATTCCCCCAAATTCTACCCAAAAAAGGGGGTTGGTGTCTGCAGAAAAATCAAGGTGGAAAATTTTGAGCGCTTTACGAGAGCCCGATCGTATCTCTTTTGCCCAGAAAAGAAAGAGAATGCATATTCATGGCTAAATAATTTATTGTTGGATACATCTGCTAAAAAATTAAGTCAGAAGCTATAATTATATTTTTTAATTAATTATATTTTTATCGGTCAATTTAAAGTGTAATTATACTTCGGAATTAATTGAGAGCCCAATTGAAGGATTTAATTAAGCGCAAGGGATTAATTATACTTTAAATGGGTCAAATTAATTTTACTAAGAGCTTAATTGGTGAGAAATTAAGTTTGGAAGCCTAATTTGGGTTAAATTGAAAAGATTGGAGTTTTCGGTGACGAAACTTTTTGGATGAAACCGGGAGCTAAAATTGAAAATAAAAACATCATTCTTTCCGTCGAAAAACTCTTTTTGTAACAACTATTTTTTATCTGTCTATTTTATATTATTATTAAAAAAATTACCTGCCGGAGCCATGCTGCACCATGCCGGCAGCCATACATGGCCATACTCTACAACACACAACCCATAATCCCTAGACACCAACCCCATGTGTGCACCTTACCTCATTCGCCTATAAATAGGCAGGAGAAAACAAAGAAGGGGAGGGAGAACAAACACAGACGAGGAAATATTCTTTTTTCCTATTACTAGAACAATAGGTTATAGAGGCTGAAATTATAGCACCTTGCAAAATTGCCTATGGAGTCTGAAATTCTTGTTCCTTCATGTTTTCGATGACAGATAGTTAATCCATTCGGTTCATTATATCAGGCCTAGAAAAAATAATCTAGCTTTTCTATACATCTAGGCATCAACAGTGCAACTGCAGGGGATTTTACTTGTACTAATGTTAGGCTTCGGATAAAAAAAGAGTGATATTTTCCATGTTGGCTTGCTTTTAGAAGGTTTCAAATCTTTTTTAATAGGGTTTTTGCGAGTGTGTTTAAAAAATATTTTTTAAAAAATTGTTTTTTATATTTTTTATTTTAAATTAATTTTTTTGTTGTTTTCATATTGTTTTGACGAGCTGATATTAAAAATATTATTTTAATATATTTTCAAATTAAAAAACACTTTAAAAACAACATTTACCATATTTGTAAACATGCCCGAACTTCTCAAGCACACATTTAAGTAAAAGTAAAAATTGCCGAATACTTGTTTGCTTATTTATTTTACTTTTTTTAGGTACCTATTTCAATCACTAATCTTCCATTTTTCTGGGCAGTTCATAGGTGGTTTATTGCCTCTAAGAATGATTGAGGTCTGATGAGCTTCATATCATTGACCGATATCAAGAATCAATCAAATAACTTTGTTGTCAGTGATACTTTGATCGTTGAATGGGTACTTAGGCTGTGTTTGTTTCCCGGAATTCACTTTCCGGGAAACCACTTTCCAAACTTTCCTGTGTTTGTTTGCTTTCCGGAAAGTTGGTCAACGGAAAACACTTTCCAGTCAAAGAAAAATTTGGCTTGGTTTTCAGGAAAGTGTTTTCCGGAAAATTTGGACGGAAAACACTTTCCGGAAGTTGTGAAAAATTTAGAAATATCATTATTTGCTGATTATATCAAATTTGATCCTCAAACTTTTGATTGCTATATATAATTTGTTTTGAATATTTATTTTTCAATTCCATCTCTTAAAATTTAATTTTTATATTAATTTTGGTCCTTATTTTTATAATTGCTATTTGCTTTTTTCTTATCATTTTTTTATTGAAATTTTTTATCTATCAAATTTGGTCCTCATTTTTTTATTGTTACTTATTTTATTTGAAATAATTTATGAAATGTTAATTATTATTATTTTAATTTATTCACCTTTCATTTTTTTAATTTTTTAGATTTGATCTTTATTATTTTGATCTTTATTTATTTTATTTGAGATAATTTATGAAATTATATTTTTTTTCAATTTCATTCTCATTCAACTTTTTAATTTGTAAGATTTGTTCCTCATTATTTTAATAAACTTGAAAAAAAATTTTATTAATAAATTATTTTTCAGTTCATTTTCCATAACACAAACAAACATCGCAAAGCGTTTTCAGTTCATTTTCCATAACACTGCCAAATATCGAAATTCACTTTACAGAATTTACTTTCCGAAATTCATTTTCCCGAATTCACTTTCCAAAGAAAACCACTTTCCAAAAGGAAACAATTCCGGAGAAAATGAATTCCTGAAAAGTGAATTCCGATGTTTGACAGTGTTATGGAAAATGAACTGGAAAACACTTTCCAGTGTTTGTTTGTATTATAGAAAATGAACTGGAAAATAATTTATTAATAAATTTGTTTTTCAAGTTTTTAAAATAATAAGGAACAAATCTTACAAATTAAAAAGTTGAATGAGAATGAAATTGAAAAAAAATCATAAATTATCTCAAATAAAATAAATAAAGATCAAAATAATAGAGATCAAATCTAAAAAATTAAAAAAATGAAAGTTGAATAAATTAAAATAATAATAATAAACATTTCATAAATCATTTCAAATAAAATAAAAAATAAAAAAAATGAGGACCAAATTTGATAGATAAAAAATTTCAATAACAATTAAAAGATAAATATAAAATATAAATAAAAAATATAATAATATTTTATTCAAATAATACCAAGCGTAAGATTCCTTAAATACGAGTCCTCTGCATCGCATTTAGAAATTTCAAAAATATCGAAATGGATCAAAAGGAGAGGATTAAGTGATAAATCATGTGTTTTTCTTACACCACATGCATCATCCTCCATGTCCCCTTCTATGATTGGTGGCCCATGATGTAGATGAGCTTGACTTTGCAAATGGAGGCCATGAAGAGGTCTTCCCCTTCTTTGATTGGTGGTCGGGAGTAATCTTCACCAACTTCCTAATTCTTAATCGATGAGAAACTTGACCATGCAATCTCTCGACGACTTTAATTATTTTATATTGATTTCATTGGTTTGCGTATTGACTGCTTCCAAATCGTAGCTAGCCACATTATATCTTTTGTGTATATACAAGTGTAACAAAGCCATCATTTGATTTCCCATAATTAATAAAGTTAAATTTCTCTCGATGTTCATCTCGTAGAATATCACGGCACCAATCAATTACAATGACCACACAATTCGACTTGTGGATTCCAGCTGCTCGAAGGATGATTGCTTCTCCATCCCTCATCATTCTCTTACAAAAGCAAGTGCTCTTCTCTCGAATTTTTATTATGATTATAATAATTATTATCATGGTTATACATATCGGGAAGAGGGATCCGTGTTAGCTTTTATATGTTGTGAAAATGAAATACTGAATCCTCTTCCAGATTATATTATGGACACTTCTTCTTGCAAAAATGGCAATGGTATCGCACGTAATGCTTCTCCCAGTTGTATCAACATGGAAGGGCATTCAGTATGTCATGGTTGATGGGGACATCAAGGATGTACCGACTTGTGCCATGTAAATTTCATGTATGTTGCTCCAAAAGATGTGAGCAATATGTCGTATACAGATGTCCATGATATTTTGGCAGATGGGTTCGAGCTTCAATGGTCCTATCATTCTATCGATTTTACATACCGTACGTCCTCTCTCTCTCTCTATCACAGCTTACCTCAAGTAGTGTATTAAATCGACCCTTCTCTTCTCTCTTTATATGCAGCCGGAGACTTGTATAGCTTGTTTCATGAAGGTGAGGAGGAATACAACGGTCTTGTACATTTACTTTACGCATTTCTTTTTTTAATTGATTGTTGAGGAAAGGATGGACCAGCTCAAGCAAAGCCACATCAGCTGAGAAGAATCGGGAAGCGAGCACAATCGGGAAGAAGATATCGATAGAGATAAATCAGGAGGAGATTGTGATCGATTAGGAAGAAATAGATTATGATAGATTATGCCGTGAGTCTGTAACTTTGTTTCATCGTAATTATCCTCGAAAGGTTTTGATAAACCTTGAGTTGTATTAATTCTGCCACACAGTGTAGTGGCTCTTACAAGTTCTTTATATAGATAAATACAATGGAAAAGTAAAGCAATGTTTAAGGACTGTAAAAGGAAAATTGTAATACAGTATCTATACATTCTATAATTGGATTGCATGATTAGCTGGGATTGCATGATTTGTTTCCTTAATGCTTGGATTGATTTTCTCCTTGATTGTGTGTCTGTCAACAGCTGGATTGTGATCTTCATTGTATCTGTCAACACCCTCCCATAAGACCCATTTTGAACCAACCACATTAGTGTCAGGAGGTCGTGGGACAAGATCCCAAGTGTTGTTGAGTTTCAAAGCTTTAAGTTCATCATCCATGGCAGCAAGCCATTCTGGTGATTTGGCAGCACTTTTGAATCCTTTAGGGGTCTTGGTGACCAGTAGAGATGATAAGAGTGGTGAAGGTGGAAGTTGACAAATATAATTGTAGTGCTTGGTTTTGGAGATGCCTGCTTTGCCACGGGTGACCATGGGATGTGAATTTTGTGGTGGTGCTGGAGGGGTTGTGTCTGTGGATGTGCTTTCAGGGCAGGTAGGAGCAGCAACAGGTGGTGTTGATATTGGAATTTGGGGAGATGGTGGCAGCTCCAAGGCACAAGACTTACACGACAAAGATGGAGTGATTATGGGTGTAATGTGATCATCTGCAGATGGATTAGTACTGGGCAAAACAGAACAACTTGGACTTGGGTCACAGAAAGCAATACAATCTGAAATGAAATTGGATGGTTGCATTGTAGAAGAAGAGAATGGAAAATTTTGTTCATCAAACCTTGCAGAGCTGGTAATAAACACACGGTTAGAGACAGGATCAAGGCAGCGAAAACCTTTATAGGAAGAGTGATACCTAAGAAAGACACAAGGAAGGCTACGGGGTTCAAATTTGTGTTTGGTATAATCACGTAAGGTTGGAAAACATAAACAACAAAAGATGCGAAAAACTGAGTAAATGGGAGGCTTACCATACAGAATTTGAAAAGGAGATGTCTTACGCAAGACTAGTGTTGGCAAGCGATTGATGATGAAGACAGCCGTACTGAATGCTTCAACCCAGAAATGAAGAGGGACATTTGCATGAAAGAGCATTGTAAGTCCAGTTTCTGTGATATGTCTGTGCTTGCGCTCTGCTCGACCATTCTGAGATGGGGTATAGGGACATGATAGTTGATGGTGAATTCCACATTTAGAGAAATGGGATTGTAACTGTTTGCTAATGAACTCTCCGCCTCCATCACTTTGAAATCTTTTTATTTTGGCTGAGAACTGGTTTTCCACTAAGGATTGAAATGCTATGAATGTTTGGTAGAAATCACTTTTGTTTTTCAGTGGATAGAACCAAGTGAAGCGTGAGTGATCATCAATGAATATTGCGTAATACCGAAACCCTGAGATGGAGGTGATGGGTGCAGGACCCCATAGATCACAATGAATAAGATCAAGAATTGTTTTAAAGTGGCTGTCACTGGATGGAAGTGTGTTTTTATGACTTTTAGCCTTTTGACAACTAATACATAGAGAAGGATTTGGTAATAAGGAGGTAAGAGACAAGCTCTGTTGTTTATTAAGAAACGAAATAATTGAAAAGGATGCATGGCCTAAGCGTGCATGCCAAATAGAGAAAGAGCTACAAGGGCTGGATTTGGTAGTTATTGCTGCGAAAATTTGATGTCCACTCTTCAGGATATAAAGGCCATCAACACATCTACCGCTTGCCACCACTTGCCCCGTGTGACGATTCTGTATGATAAATTGATCATCAGTGAATTTAACAGATAAGGGATAATCATGAGTAAGTTTACTGAAAGAAAGCAAATTTTTCTTTAGATCAGGAACAACAAGAACGTCATTTAATTTGACAGAGGGAGTGGGAGAGCAAGAACCAGTATGGGTTATGGGAAGGCAGGATCCATCACCAACAATCACTTGTTCCTTACCAGTGTAAGGTTCGACCTTATCAAGATGAGACACATCAGTGGTCATGTGAGCAGATGCTCCTGTGTCTGTGCACCAATCTGCAGTTTCATTGCGTAGAGTGCAGTTGTGAAAAGCTTCAACAAGATTGGCATGATTTGCAGCAGATTTGAGATATCTCTGTTTGCAATCAGTGGCATAATGCCCTTCTTCTCGGCAGATTTGGCAGCGAGGGGGTCTGCGGTATTGTTGTCTATTAGGATTGCTGCCTTTCGAAGGACCTCCTTTGTATCTCTGTGAGTAGTTGGGGAATTTGTTGTGACCATAAGAGGGGGTGGTGGGAAAATTTGCAGCATATACAGGTATTGTTGCATGATGATCAATTGATTTTGTAAAGAGAGCAAAGCTTTCTGCTTTGGGAACAATATCTTCAAAGCTTGGAATGGGAGATAAAGAGAGTTGAGTGAGTGAGAAAGTAGAGAAATCATGGCCTAAGCCACGCAAATACCAGTGCACTTTATCAGTGTCTTCAACTGGTCGTCCCATTGCTGCCAACTGATCACAGTGTGTTTTGAAGATACGAGAGTATTCAGAAATACTCTTGGAGCCACGTTTCATAAGATGAAGTTCATCTTTTATTTGAAGTTCACGAGCCTTGGATTTTTGACTGAAGGTGATTTCAAGAGAGTTCCAGACATCTCTTGATGTTGTCATTCCAATTGTAACAGCAAGTGCTTCTTCTGTGAGAGAAGAAAGAAGAAGACTCATTACAAGTTGATCAAATTGTTTCCACTGGTTATGATCTGTAGCATTGGTGGTAGCATGTGGCATTGGTGTTGATCCATCAATGTATCCATACAGCTTTTGGCTTTTCAGTACAGGTATTATTTGGCTACGCCAAAGGAGAAAGTTTGTGGAAGACAATTTGACAGTGACCATGTGAACCATGGTGTTGAAGGAAAGAGTAGTATGAGTAGAAAGGGAAGAGTTTTCTGAGGCCATAAGATCGAGTGAGGTTAATCATATGGGCTCTGATACCATGAAAGGTTTTGATAAACCTTGAGTTGTATTAATTCTGCCACACTCTGTAGTGGCTCTTACAAGTTCTTTATATAGATAAATACAATGGAAAAGTAAAGCAATGTTTAAGGACTGTAAAAGGAAAATTATAATACAGTATCTATACATTCTATAATTGGATTGCATGATTAGCTGGGATTGCATGATTTGTTTCCTTAATGCTTGGATTGATTTTCTCCTTGATTGTGTGTCTGTCAACAGCTGAATTGTGATCTTCATTGTATTTGTCAACAATCCCATAAGAATTAGACTCATCAACTCTATATATTGTAATTCTGTATTTGATGAATTCAATGAAAAACAAACACTGTTTGAATCATCAGTTTATCTAAGTTTATATGGTATCAGAGCCCCTAAAAAGACCTACATCTTATCATGTCTGCCTCTTCTTCATCATCTGCTGCAACCCTAACCTCTTCTTCTGTATCTACCATAAACACCATAATCCCAGTATCCAATATTGTATCACTGAAATTAACCCTTGAAAACTACTCACTTTGGAAAACCCAATTGCTTCATTATTTCTGTGGGCAAGATCTTTTTGGCCACCTTGATGGCACACTAATTCCTCCTTCCAAAATGATCAATATCTCTCATCCTGAAACAGGAACCATCACCTCAAATCCAAATCCAGCATACTTCCAATGGCTGCGACAAGATAGCCTAATTCTAAGCACACTCATGTCGTCTATGACAAAAGGTGTTCTAGCTCAAATCAACTCTTACGACACTGCTCAACAGGTTTGGCAAGCCCTTGAAACCAACTTCTCCTCTCAATCAAGAGCTCGAACCATACAGGTTCGAACCCAACTAGCCAATGCAAAGAAAGGTAACAAAACTGCCAATGATTATTTTCTTATGATCAAGAGGTTAGCAGATGAACTTGCGATGGCAGGTCAACCTCTCAGCCGTGATGACATAACCTCTTATATTTTGGCTGGTTTGGGTCATGAATATGACAGCTTTGTTTCTTCAATTTATGCTCGAAGTGATCAAGTCACTCTTGAAGAAGTATATTCTTTGCTAATTGTTACCGAATCTCGCCTAAATCGCCATCATCACTCTGTTCCAACACCTCCTGCTGAAGCTCACTTTGTTCAAAAGCAATCATTCAACAATTTTCGCAGCAAGAATAATATTTCCAACAGAGGCCGAAACAACAACTTCTCTCGTAACAGGGGAAATTACACGACCAATTACAGTCGAATGGACACAACCAACTTCAATTCCCTTGTGTGTCAAGTCTGTGGGAAACATGGGCACTCTGCTCGCAAATGTTATCATCGTTTTGATCTCACTGCTCAAAACCCCTCCACTGCTCAAAACAAATAGGCCTATCTTGCAACACATGGCTGGGAACAAAATGACTGGCATGCTGATACAGGTGCTACGCACCACATTACTCATGATCTGAGCAATCTGCACATGAAAGATGAAGATTATGCTGGTGCGGATCAACTGCAAGTTGGTAATGGTCAAGGTTTGCATATATACAAAACTAGAAATTCATCTCTAACCATTTCGTCCCACTCTTTTCCTTTAAATCAAGTCCATAAAATTCCTCTCTAAGCATTTTACAGAAAGAGTAGTAATATTTTTATAATAAATAAATAAAAGACCCTACAAAGTTTCAATCATTCTTCTTCTTTTGTCAGCTTCTTCTTGTTATTACCGGTACAGCACCCCTCCAGTTTTACTAAGCTTTCTCATGTTATTTCTCCCTGCGATACTTGCCCTTATCGGTGAGTATTTTACTTTTCTTTTATCAGCTTGCAGTGAAACAATAAATATATCAACGATAAAAAATTACATCTTAAGAAATAATTATTGTTCATTGCGGTTGTATCCAATAGATCTAGAATTAGCATAAATTTAGATATTTCTTAAGAGCCCCTCAACTATTTCAAGTTTTGACTTTATGTTAAATTTGTATTATTTTTGCATCAATTAATTCATCTAATATCTAAATTTAGATATTTCTCAATTATGAACAATATTGATTTGAAGCATTAGAAAGTTCTTATCATTCCATTTATTGTTTGTTTCGTAGACTTGCATGGATATTGTTTTCTTTTCAATTTTATGAGGTATTCATTACAGTGTTGAGAGACATGATGATCATTTTTTGAAATTGAATACTTAGAATGCACAAATAAATCACATATATATACTCGCACATAAAATCAATGAAATATTTGTAAATTATTTTATTTTTTTATACTTTGAATTTGACATTTGAAAAAAAAAACTTTCATGGATGCATTGTTAAACTTAAGAAAGAATGAAGCATCACGATGAACGCCACATGAAATTTATGGAATGTTTTTGCATTGACTTTTTTGTAATGTCTCTATACAGTGATATATCATGTGCTATTATTTCCATGTGGGCTACCATGTCTTCTGACTTTACTCATCTATAAATGGAGAAGAAGACATTTATCCATGTATGACAATATTGAAAAATTCTTGCAAAGTCATGATAATGATCTCGTTCCGATAAGGTACACTTACTCGGAGATTAAGAAGATAACCAACGGATTTAAAGACAAGTTGGGTAAAGGAGGCTTTGGCTCAGTGTATAAGGGAAAGCTTCGTAGTGATCGTTTCGCAGCGGTCAAATTATTGGGTAATTCAAAAGCCAATGGACAAGATTTTATCAATGAGGTTGCCACTATTGGAAGAATTCACCATGACAATGTGGTGCAACTTATAGGCTTCAGCGTCGAGGGATCGAAGCGTGCTCTTATATACGAGTTCATGCATAATGGGTCTCTTGAAAGGTACATTTTTTCTAGGCAAGGTAGTGTCCCACTAAGCAATGAGAAACTTTATGAGATTTCTCTTGGGGTGGCTCGAGGAATTGAATATCTACATCAAGGTTGTGATATGCAAATTTTACATTTTGATATCAAGCCCCACATCATTCTACTTGATGAGAAATTTTTTCCGAAAGTCTCTGATTTTGGACTTGCTAAATTATATCCAATAAAAAATAACAGTATGCCCCTCACTGCTGCTAGAGGGAAAATTGGATACATGGCTCCTGAACTATTTTATAAGAATATTGGAGGTGTTTCTTACAAAGCTGATGTCTATAGTTACGGGACATTATTGATGGAAATGGTAGGAAGAAAAAAGAACTTGAATGCAATGGCAAATCATTCAAGCCAACTTTACTTCCTTCATGGGTGTATGACCAAGTCAATGAAGGAAAGGACATAGAAGATGCCACGGAACATGAAAAGAAGACAACAAAAAAGATGATTATTGTAGCTTCGTGGTGCATACAATTGAAGCCTGTTGATCGTCCCTCAATGCATAAAGTTGTAGAGATGCTTGAATCAGATGTTGAGTCCCTGCGAATGCCTCCTAAGCCTTTTCTTACCCCATACCAGGTGAAAGAAGATGATTATAGAGCTAATAATAAAAAGTTATCAGATCCACCAAATGATTGCATGGACTCTTCATATCAGTTTGGTCGTTAATAAGTATGAATATAGATGCTAGTTTTTTATATGGTATTACAAAAGTACTAATCATGTCTTATAGAAGTGGATCGTTTTCACTTTTAATTACAGTAATAAAGCTTGATAATTTTACATATGGCACAACCTCATCATTTTACATATGGCACAACCTGATCATTTTTCCTGTTGTTGACTTGAAATGGCTTTTTTTCTACCAAAAAAACTTTGCATAGCATAGATAGGAGTGGTTTGATTAATAGAAGTGCTTTCAATACTTTTATATCTTTTAGTGAGTTTCTTTACAAGCCCATTTATCATAATTAAAGATGAGAAATTATAATAAAGTATTGCAAATGTAATATGTTTGATCATGGGATATGTTTTATACTATATAAATTGTTTAGGGAAGGATATTGATTGGACAGTGAAATAAACAATATTAAGTTTGTAAGTAGAACAAAATTTGAAAAAAAAATATTTTTTATTTTAAATTAATAATTTTTGGTGTTTTTAGATAATTTTTATGTGTTGGTGTCAAAAATAATTTTTAAAAAATAAAAAAAAATCATTTTCATGCATTTCTAAACAAAAAGTACTTCGAAAGCAAACTCAACTACACCCAAATATAAATTAAATTTTTTTAAAAACGTTTTTAAAATATAATATCAAATACAGTCACAACAATGTAATTTATTAATTAATTAACAACAATAACTACTCTTCACAACTATTATTACACATTGTACTACAATCGTAATATACAGTTTTTACTCTATTTTTTTCTTTTCTTTTAAGACATTTATTTTTGTCTATTTTATTTTATTTTAGATAATATAGGTTGTAGAGGGAGTGGTTTGATTAATATATTTTGCTTATATTTACAAGTTTGGTGTGATGTATTTTTTTAACTGAATCTCACTTTTTTATTGTGTATTTTCTTATATAATAATATTTTTAAAAATCTAATTTACTAAATTTTATAAAGTAAATGGATTTGTTCGCTGATTTGGCTAGTTGATATGATTCATTGGTCTAACAATTTTTTTTTGAATTCATCCATAGATGTTGGATTAATTGCGAATTTATTTTTTATAAATGGTTTTGCTATGCTTTTTAAGAGGATATTTTCTTCTCCAAAAATATCTAGGAAATGGGTTGGTGTTTGATTTTGTAATTTTTTATTTTTATTATTATATAGTTAAGTAAGAAAAAGCCTTTGTATATAGCAACTCAAACCAGGATTGTAAAATACATTCCGAATACTGTTCCGGTTTTTTGTTTAGAACAGAACGTTCCGGTTTCGGTGCATTCCGGCGTTCCGTTTCGGTTTTGTACTGTTCATATTTATTTAATTATATATATGAAAAAATAAAATATTAATTTAACAAGTATAATTTTTTAAAATTATTTTTTATGCTAACTATTTTTTATGCTAATTATTATTATTACAAATTTAAAATAAATATTTTGTTGATGTGCTATATAAATTACAACACAATGATATGTAAAAATGATATCAAAATAATAATTTTTTTTAATTTAAATTAAAAATAAAAAAATCAATTATTTTTTAAAAATACTTTTATAACACAACTTCAATCATACCGCAATTTCAAGCATACCGGGAAGACCCACAGTTTATGGACTTGAAAATATATCGACATGGAATGTTTTTATTTCATTTATTATCAATATTATTAAGACGCTTGATTCCAACTTCGAATTGAGGGAAATTTCTCTGTTCTTTCATCGAGTGTGGACAAAGACTTGGTTGTCTGGTGTCTTCCAGGAAGTTTGCAAATTTGTTTAATATAATTTATAATTGTGACAATATTTATTTTTAAAAATGACTTTTACTTAACAGTATATTATTTTTTTAAAAAATATTTATTTTGATATTAGTATATCAAAATAATTTGAAAACACTAAAAAATATAAATTTATAGCTAATAAAAAAATATTTTAAAAAAAAAACTCTTAAAACACAAAAATAAGCAGGATTTAAGAGATGGTGGAGATCTACATTAATGTAGAGTAAAAGTACAGACTAAAAATCTATTTTAAAGATATTTTCTAATAATAATTATTTTAAAGATATTTTTCCAGGCAAAATTGAGAATAATTATATATTTTGATATTTGTTTAATAGCAATATCTTAATATATATATATATATAAATGAGCTAATATCACATAAAATATAACAATATAACGAATAAATCTTAAAAAATAAAAGCAAATACTTTCATTTCTTTTTATAGTAATAATGGTAGTGACAACGCTAATATTATCACTGATAATTAGAATATTAATTATTTGCGATAATATTTATAATAGAAGTTATCATAATTATGACAATTTATTATTTTCTTATTAAATAATTCATCAAATAATTTAATAGATTAAAAAATAACTAATTTTTAACTATTTTTTGTTTAAAAAAAAAATGTTAAGAGTATAAAGATTTTTTAGTAATATCATTAAATTTAATCAAGTAACTCAATCTTAAAATTTATTAAACCATATAAGAGCTTATGCGGAGTGAATCAAATAATTCAATAGATTTAAAAATAATTTGGATGACATGATATAAATTTTCTTTTTTGTTTCCTTAATTTTATACTTAATTATAATTTTTGTATCATTTTTCTTAGTATATTAATCTCATGGTATTTTTATTTAATTTCATCCTTAATCTTTTTAGAAACATAATTAATTATGTTCTAAATATAGCTATTTAATTTGAGTTAAATAGAGATAAAAGGACAAGTCATGCTTCATGACAGAACATGTATGGTGAAGTTTACGGTGTAGTACAAGTGAACAATCGTACAAACTAACTTAGATGGGCATAACTAGTAATTCATGTTTCAAATCTCATTCATTGATTTGAATTTATAAATTAATTAAATTAGATGAGAGAGATAAAAGATTTAGAAATTAAGTTATTTTAATTTTTATCATGCACTAAAAACTTGAATTTCTAGAGTATTTAGTAAGTATTTTATGATTACGTATAAAATACATTCATGATTATGTATTTTATAACTTATTTTACTGAAATAACATAAGTTTAATTTCTCTTGTCCTTTTGCCAGCAAAACTGTTTACAGTAGCAGATGGATACTTCTCATCTTGATAATAGTTCGGTTAATAATATATTTTTAAAAACAAATCAAAGGAAAAAATAGCAATAAAAATAATGAGTATTGAATATGATAGGAAAAAGAATGAAATAGAAAAAAAAATAAAATTATCTCAAATAAAATAAATAGCAATGCAATATGACATGTAAAAATTACATGAGAATAAAATTGAAAATAAATTTCAATTTGATAAATTATTTCACATAAAACAAATAATAAAAAAGGATCAAATGTGAAAAAAAATAATTAAAAAAAAGGTCTCCCAACACTAACCTAAGATCTGATGGTTGCATGTGCCGCCACATCATTAAAAAACCCTCAAGGTGATTCAGGCACCACCGTAGAGTATGCTATGAAAAATAAGTTGCAAAATAACTTATTGGTTTTGTAAATTTGTTTATGAAAAGAGCATGAACAAAATGTGATAGAAGAAAAAGTTAAAGAATTATGAAATTAGAAAAATAATAATTATATATATTATTTTAAATAAAATAAATAAAAGTGAAAACAATAAGAATCAAAATAAGATATAAAAATATTGAAAGAGGGTGAGAATTTTATATAAATTATTTCAAATACAGTAAATAAAAAAAGACCAGAACTAAGAGATAAAAAAGTTCAAAGAATATAAAATTGAAAAGAGAACCTCAATTTTCTAAATTATTTGAAAAAAAATAAGACTAGATTTTAGAGATAAAAAATAAAAAGGATAAACTTGAGAGAGAGAAAATTATAATTTCATAAATTAAATAACAATTAAAAGAAAAATATCAAACTATAAATTAAAAATCTAATAATATTTTATTCAAATAATACCTGAGCGTAAGATTCCTTAAATACGAGTCCTTTGCATCTCATTTAGAAATTTCAAAACTATCGAAATGGATAAAAAAGGAGAGGATTAAATGATAAATCATATATGATTTTCTTACATCACATGCATCATCATCCATGTGGAGATCCCATGATGTAGACGAGCTTGACTTTTCAAGTGGAGGCCATAAAGAGGTCTTCCCCTTCTTTGATTGGGTGGAGTAATCTTCAGGCAACTTCCTAGTTCTTAATCAGTGAGACTCTGACCATGCAATTAATTTGTGGCCACTGATTGATTTTCTTGCGTATTGATCGATCCAGGATGGTATATCTTTTTGTGCATATAAAGCCATCATTTGATTTCCCATAATTAAAAAACTTAAATTTCTCTCTCGATGTTCATCAGTAGAATATCTTCAAGGCACCCCTTTGCGCGTATGCCGCCCTTCTTCCGCTTCGGATCCTTTCCACCCACCATCGTTGCGGTGCTAGACGGATCACCAATGATTGCGCTCCTTTTCTTGTGGCAATTTCCTTTCCGACTAAATACCGACCCGGCAGTTGTGGCGACCCATTTTTGAGCTTGGCTGTGAAGACAACGTGCGCCTAACATTACGAGTTGAAGATGGTAAAATATTATGTTGAGGCAATCAATTACAGCGACTCCACAATTCGACTCGTGAATCTCGCTGCTCGGAAGGATGATTGCTTCTCCATCCCTCATCATTCTCTTACTGTAGTGCTATCCTCTCCGTATCTCTATGATGATGATGATGATGATTATTATTATTATAAATATTGGGAAGAGATGTCTATGTTAGCTTTTATATGTTGCGAAAATGAAATACGTAATCCTCTTCCAGATTATATTAAGGATACTTCTTGCAAAAATGGCGAGTGGTATCGCACATAATTCTTCTCCCAATTGTGTCAACATGGAAGGCCATTCAGTATGTCATGGTTGATGGGTATGATGGTGAGATCAAGGATGTACCGACTTGAAGGATGTACCTGACTTGTGTCGTGTAAATTTGATGTCTATTGTTCCAAAAAATGTGACAAATATGTCGTATACAGATGTCCATCATATTTTGGCAGATGGAATCGAGCTTCGATGGCACAATAGTACTTACGACTTAGACCCATACCGTACGCTCTCTATCTCACTCTTAGCTTACCTCAAGTACTCGTATTAAATCGACTGCTGGCACAACACGACTTAATATTATAAGTTTGTAAAATATCAACACTCGTTGACCCTCGCTCTTCTCTCTTTATATGCATAGTGAGACATGCTCTCCTTGTTTCTTGAAGGTGAGGAGGAATATTACGGTCTTATACGCTTACTTTACGCACTTTCTTCGCTATTATATGAACTTTTTTAATTGATCATTTTTGCATCAATTAATGTCTCTAATATTCTTTCTACTTTTGTTCTCAATAATGAACAATACTGATTTAAAGCATTACAAAGTTCTTGTCATTCCCTTTATTGTTCGTTTCGTAGACTTGCATCGATATTGTTTTCTTTTCAATTTCATGAGGTATTTATTAGAGTGTTGAGAGCCATGATGATCATTTTTTTGAAATAGAAGACTTAGAATGCACAAATTAATCACAAATATGTACTCGCACATAAAATCAATGAAATATTTGTAAATTATTTTAATTTTGATACTAAGAATTTGACATTTGAAAAAAAAAACTTTCATCGATGCCTGATTATACTTAAAAAAGAATAAACCACCACGATAAAAGTCACATGAAATTTTTGGAATGTTTTCTATATTGACTTTTTTTTGTTGTAATGTCCCTATACAGTGATATATCATGTGTTATTTTTCCCATGCGGCTACCATGTATTCCGACTTTACTTATCTATAAATTGCGAAGAAGACATTGATCCATGTACGACAATATTGGAAAATTCTTGCACAGTCATGATAATGATCTTGTACCAATAAGATACACTTACTCAGACAGACAGAAGATAACCAACGGATTTAAAGACAAGTTGGGTGAAGGAGGCTTTGGCTCGATGTACAAGGGAAAGCTTCAGTAGTGGTCGTTTCGCAGCAGCTTAAATTATTGGGCAATGCAAAAGCCAATGGGCAAGATTTTATCAACGAGTTGCCACTATTGGAAGAATTCACCATGTCAATGTTGTGCAACTTATAGGCTTCAGCGTCGAGGATCAAACGTGCTCTTATATACGAGTTCATGCCTAATGGGTCTCTTGAAAGGTATATTTTTCTAGGCAAGGTAGCGTCCCACTAAGCAATGAGAAACTTTATGAGATTTCTCTTGGAGTGGCTCGAGGAATTAAATATCTACATCAAGGTTGTGATATGCAAATTTTACATTTTGATATCAAGCCCCACAACATTCTACTTGATGAAAAATTTATTCCGAAAGTCTCGGATTTTGGACTTGCCAAATTATACCCAACAAATAATAACACTGTCCCCTCACTCGCTGCTAGAGGGACAATTGGATACATGGCTCTGAACTATTTTATAAGAATATTGGAGGTGTTTCTTACAAAGTCGATGTCTATAGCTACGGGATGTTATTAACAAGAATGGTAGGAAGAAGAAAGAACTTGAACCTATTGGCAAATCATTCAAGCTTAATTTACTTCCCTTCGTGGGTTTATGACCAAGTCAACGAAGGAAAGGACATGGAAGTACAAGAAGATGCCACGAGAACATGAAAAGAAGACAATAACAAAGATGATTATTGTAGCTTTGTGGTGCATACAATTGAAGCCTGGTGATCGACCCTCAATGCATAGAGTTGTAGAGATGCTTGAATCGGATGTTGAGTCCCTGCGAATGCCTCCTAAACCTTTTCTCACCCCACACCAAGTGCAAGAAGATGATTATAAAGCTAATAATGTAGAGTTATCAAATCCACCAAATGACAAGGACTCTTCATATCACTTTGGTCGTTAATATGTATGAATGTAGATGCTAGTTTTTTTATATGATATTACAAAAGTACTAATCACGACTTATAGAAGTGGATCATTTTTCATTCACAATTACATCAATAAAGCCTGATAATTTTACATATGGCACAAACTGATCATTTTTCCTGTTATTGACTTGAAATGCCTTTTTTCCACCTAAAAGACTTTGCAAAGTAGAGATAAGAGGAGTGGTTTGATAAATAAAAGTGCTTTCAATACTTTCAATAAAAGATTTTTGTGAGTTTATTTATAAGCCCATTTATCATAATTAAATATGAGAAATTATAATTAAGCATTGCAAATTATAATTAAGAATTCCAGTCACCCAAAGCAAGACTAAGCCATGAGTGGGAAGGGTCAACTCTGTATTTACTTAGTTCAATATAAAAATAAAATAGTTATTATCATAATTTTATAACCGACTTTGGATCGACTCAGGACAAAGCCCAACTTATGAGTACAAAGAGTTAACTTGAGTTGACTAAGTCAATATAAGGATAAAATTGACTACTATTATAGTTTTAAAATCCAATTTAAAGGTTTACTCGGGACAAAGTTTGGGTCACATATTGAGAGAGTCAACACGTAGTAACTCGTGTCCACATATAAAAAATGATTATTATTATAATTTAAAAACTTTGACTCGGATTTGAACTATGAAAAAGATCGGAGGGCAACAAAGATTGATCTAAAATCTTTTATTCTTTTCTTCCTGTTTTTGTCTTTTAAATAATCAAAACAAACTTTTTGGAAAAAGAATTTTAAAAATCAATAGGTGTCACCCATGTTTTATTTTGGGTCAACCTAAGTTTTTACTAGTTCAAATCAATCCCTTATGTATTTCTTTTAACTCGGATTGATCCATTTCTTATGTCTGTCAGGTCTCAAAACAGCATGTGAGGTTAGTTTTATAGCTATAATTGTTATAATATTATTAATTTTAACATTTAATATAAACTAAAATAAAAATAATTAGAGTAAAATATATTCTTTATATATATACTTTATTCATCTTAACCAAACCAAATAGATACATAAATAATTACTTTACCTTCTACAATTATGTTTTTATATTCTTTTTTCATCTTATTGCCTCTGAATAATGTAGATCAAGTTTGTTAAACTCACAATTTAGCTCGAAGAATTATATAATTTTATAAGTCAATATACATGTACCTTGTAAAATTAAGTTCAAACTCAAAAACAAGTAAAATAGCGAATTAACTTGATAAAACCAATCAAACCTATTAACTAAAATATAAAAGTGTTGTTTTCTTCTATTCATTTTTTACTGTTCACGAGAGACTTAGATTATCGTTAATTGAGACGGTAAAATTACCATTTTGCCCCTAGGACCGAAAATTTTAGCCCTGAGCAGGGGTATTTTTGAATTTTTCGGGGACACGGATGATATTTCCTGATTTGTTGCAGAGTAAAACTACAAAAATAGCCCCATAAAACAAAAAAATAAGGTAAACCAGACCGGGGTAGTTTAGAATTTTCCACGGGACATGGATGACATTTCGAATTTATACACAGTAAAACTACACAAGTAGCCCTCAAAGCGACAAAACTAACACCTAGAACCGGGTTTATTTAAGATTTTCACCCCTGTTTTTTTGTAGATATAGCCGTGTCAAGGGGTGTATGGGTAATTAACAAATTTTTATTATTTCTCTTCCAGAACACTACTGAGCGCATTGTACGTGACGGTCCAGCAGGTGTTCCACGTTCACGCGCTCTTCGAGCGGCGTGTGCGCCTCCCTCGGTGGTGGAAAACAGGCTTCTACCGTGTCACATGGTTCGCCGCCATGTCCTTTTCATCAAGGTGCGACGTGTGTGCAGTTACGATGCTCGGTGAAGCTCTAGTGGATGGGTTTAAATTTTTCTCACTTTTCTCTCTCCTGCCACTCGCAAAATACGCTCTGGTCCTCATGGTTTGTGAATGTTTTAGTGTGGCCCTGGTCTTTGATTTCTCTTTTATTACTATTTTTTCAATATAGTTTTTGATTTGTTGCCATTGTGCTCTTTTGATTTTTGATTTGCTTTTTGTTATTTTAATTATTTCGGTATGCATGTTTTAATTGCTTCTAATTGGGTCCTCCAATTAAAATTTGTCATATATTCTATCTTTCATTTCAGTCCTTATTCTTTTAATTTTTATAAAAACATTACACAACAATTTTTTTAAAAAAATATCTTTATTTATTTTGGTCCCAAGGTTTTATTTATTCCAATTTTGTCCTTTGATTGGAATTAATTTTATAATTTGTTTTAATTGTGTCCTCTAATTGAAATTAGTCCTATATGCTACTTTTCATTTCATTCCATATTCTTTTATTTTTTTTTAACAAAATTACACTACAGTTTTTTTAAATATCTTTATTTGTTTTGGTCCCAAAGATTTTATTTGTTTCAATTTTGTCCTTTGATTGGAATTAATTATATATTTTATTTTTCTTTTTAGGGCTTATTTTTTGAATTTTTTTATTTAATATGAATTTCTTTGTTTTTTTCAGTCATTCTTGTGCAATATTTATTTTTATCCGTATTTATGCATTTATGCCTCTAGTTTTCTTTTGGGTTTTATTTTTAATCGGTTAAATCCTGAAATTTTAATTTATGTTGGTGATCATTTTAAAATTAATATTGCTCCCTTTTTCCCTTTGTTTTTTTGTGTTTTCTATTATTTTATTTGTTCTTTGGATCAAATGATTTTATGATTTTATTATTTGCGATATAATAACGATAATTTTAGTGATTATTTTTATTGTTTTTTGTAAAAATGTTTTGCTTTTTTTTTTCTGGGCATTTTAATGATTTTAATGTTTTGGTAAGTAATGTTGATAAATGTTTTAATCTGTTATAGTATTGATAGTGATGGTAGTGTAGGGATGTATTTTTATTTATGTTTTCTTCTTTTTGTAGATAGAAAACTAACTACATATTTTTGTTATTTTATTATTGTAGGTGTTTCCACAATTTATATTTTGTTTTTATGTTGACTTTAAATTGAACTATAAAATGAACTAATTTGAATACAGATGAATTCAATAATTCAGATATCCCAATCTTCTTGCTTTTTAATGATGATGATGATAATTTTATGTTGGTTATTTCATCGAAACCTACTAAATAGATAAATTTATAACGATTTAAAATTCATATATTTTATAAAAACTTGTACTTAACAAGAATTCTGCACAAATTTATTATTTTGTTTAAATTTATATTATAATCAAAAAATTCACATAATTAATTTTTTTACGTTAAAAATATGGTGCCGTCCATGACGAGGTGCGGGGAATTGGCTAGTTGAATTATAAAACTCAGTAACTCAGCTTACTGACGTGCCAACGCCAACTAAATAACTTTATTATTATTGTTGAGTTTTGGTCCTCCTTGTTTAGTCATTTTGTTTGGATTTTCATTCAATCATGTTTTTTCAAGAGATGGGTTTTCTATTCAATTAATTTTGGTTGTCTTCCGATTTGCGTTGATCGGTGATGGAGCCTGTTAGCATGAATATAGACAACACCCCACAACTCGTTGGGGATCCTCTCCCATTTGGTGATTCTTTAATTTCTTCTTCCCCATTGTTTGGTTGCTTAGAGAACGCCTCAAATAAGTGAAGAGAGAGCGCAAATCGGAAGAAGAAGAAGCTATCTGATTATATATATATGATTTTCTGTGTTGAGTTACATTTTCTCTTAACAGCTATCAATTGGAGGCTTTGGAGAAGGCGCTAAAGAATAATACAATTGTATTTTTGGAGAATGGTTCCGGCAAGACTTTGATTGCCATCATGCTACTACTACGCAGCTACACTTGTCTTCTTCGCAAGCCTTCACCTTCTATTTCTGTTTTCCTGGTTCCTAAAGTCGTTCTGGTTCAGCAAGTACGCCTCTTCACACACCTCTCTCTTCTGCATATGTGTCTCAATCTTATGTTAATCTATTTACTCAGAAACTGCATAACAATTCAAATTACAGGTCTGTAATCTTTCTCTTCTGCTGATCAGTTTTATAACAATTGGACTAAACATTGGAGATTTAGGAGTTGCTGGTGAAGATGGGATGTGTCTGTAATCTTACGGGTCAAATACAGTTTACTTTATGTATCTAATTTGGAGTTTTTAAGTGTGGGAGATGTGTTTGGAAATGTCAGAAACTGTTACTAACTCTGAATTTGAAAAACTATTCTATTTCGCATTCAAACCTTAGTAATGTAAAGAAATTTGTGGGTTCTTTTAATAAAAACTTCGTATGCAGTCTAACTTATTTTTTGAGTTACAAAATGCAATTATAGAAACCTTGCATGATGAAGTTTTATGGATATAATTATATTATATTTTTAACAACTTTACTTATAATTTTATGGTTTTTATAAAAATATTTAATTTATGATTTCACGAATCAATTTTATTTTACATTTCCATATCAAAAATGATTTTAACAACTTCTGTTGCATGTGTGTCAGCCACGTTATCAGCTTGCTTGAAGAACTACTTAGTTATGTGTGTCAGCTGTTAGAGTATAAATGAATGTGTATTTTAGAATAATGAAAGTCTTATATTTTAAGACTTCAAATGTTTTATTTCGGCCCTTATATTTTTAATTTTTGATTTTAATCTTTTTATTTCTTTTAGTTTGAAGAATAATTTTTAATTTTGTCCATATATATATATATATATATATTGTTAGTTTTGATTTTGATTTTTTCTTATTTGTTGGGTTGGTATATTTTTTTCAAAAAAAAATAGTTCTTAAATTTTATTTTATATCTATGATCATTTGGAAATTGATATTTTTTTTTGTTATTTCTTTTAGTTTTTTTCCTTTTTCCTTTTTATATGTACGTCATTTGACTTTTTTACTTGATAATTCTTACTTTATTTTTTGTTTGATCTTTTGTTAAAGTTTTTATGATTTTTTAGTCTTTTATTTTTTTCATTGTTATCATCATCATCATCATAATAATAATACTAATAATAATTTAATGTTTTTCTCTTACTTAATCTTTTGTTAATGTTTTTAGGTTTTTAATAACAATAATAATAATAATAATTTAATATTTTTCTCTTACTTACTCTTTTGTTAATGTTGTTACAAATTTTATGATTTTTTTAGTCTTTTATTTTTTTCATAATTAGCATAATAATAATAATAATAATAATTTAATGTTTTTCTCTTACTTAATCTTTTGTTAATGTTTTTTAGGTCTTTTTTATCTCTTGGGATAATTTGATAATTTGTATTCTTTTAATAGTTATACAAACTTTTACTCAGTCCACAAAGTAATGTAATTTGTTTTATAAATTTTCAGGTCAAATAATTTTTTGGAGTCAATAATTTTTTTGGAGTCAATAATTTTTATTGTTTTTACATTTTTTTCATTTGCTCTTTTATTAATGTTTTTAGGGCTTTTTAAGCCTTTGATTTAATTTTGTTTTCTTCTGTTATGAAAACAATAATAATATAAATATTAAGAATAATAATAGTAATTTTAGGTTTTTATTCTTACGTGCTTTTTATTAATTTTGTTTGTTTTTTCTATGTGATTTATTAAATAATGTTTATTGTTTTGACAATGATGGTGATGATGATTTAAGAAGTTAAGACGTGATTTAGTATTATTACAATAAAGGATGCTGATCTTTTTCATAATATCAAATTTTATATATTAGAATATTATATTGTAATCTCAACAATTATTAAGATTATTTGTTTTGCTCGCACTATGCCCGTAAAGTAGTGCGGGCAATCCAAATTAGTGTGTATATAAAATGTTTAACACACAGCATGTGTGTGCAGAAATATTACAACAAAATATATTCAAAATTTCCTTCTCTCTCGAACTCTCTATCTCTCTTCTTCTCTGGACAATTTCTCCACTCTTTTACTAATCTCAACATGGTACCAGAGCTATTATGCTAGCGCGTGAATTGATCCAATCTTCCGCAATTTGATCGTTCAAAAAATGAAGCAACAGAGCAGCAGCAGAGCAAGCACCATGATGCATCGTGAAGAGGAGTGCACACACATAGAACTTGTTTCTGTAAGTTTACCTCAATACAGTCTTCTGCTTCTGTGAATTTGATGTTTTCTTTGAAGTTCGATCAGCTCTTTGACCACCGTGTGTCCTTGAGTTGGAGAACCTCTGTTTCTGCTATTTTCGTTCTCTTCCTCCGAATTAATAGTTGCTCCTTCAAAAAAAAAAGTTTCAGTCTCTGTGATTTCATATGTTCTTCTTGAAAATATAGATTTGTGTTGTTGCTATGACATCTTCTTTTTTCTGCTCTTCTTCTCTCCACTCCTTAAATCAAACACTCAGTGTTCAAAGAGTTTGCAGAAAGCCCCACACAAAAATCATAATCTAGTCTCAGTAATACTTACAACTCTCCAATCTCTTCGCAACAAATTACTGAATTCCAACCTTTAAATTTTTTTAAAAACTCTGGATCTACTCCTTCTATTCCAGATTCAGGTCGACGACTGCACAGTCACCAGCGATTCATCCTTCTCCGTCATTGATGGAATCAGGTTATTGCATAGATAATATCTTTCACCTGCTCGGAACTGTTAGCAAGACTATTTATGACAAGCTCATTCATAACATAGGATTAATTTTGTGCATGAAATTCCCACCCACCATGGCTTGTTAGCTTCTACTAAACTTTTCTAAGAGTGGCGATTGGAAAGCTATGCTTCTGGAATGTGATCCACTAGTTTCTTGTTGTTGAAATTCCACCTCCCATTTCGAAGGAAGAAGTCCTCTCCATTTCCCACTTTTAGCCTGGGAGCAGATAAAACACGACCTTCAACTTGAGTAAACTGAGCACTAATTGAAATTCCAGAAGAATGAAGCTTGGATCAACATCATAATTGTTGCTTCTCAAAGCATCAGTCAAAGATCTCATCTACTCTTGGGGCTTCTTCCGTGATTTCTCCACTCAGACCTTCAACAGTGATTAGATTGCAAAGCATCGCACGCTCCTTGGCTGCAAGATAACGTCTTCATCTTTGCCTCTCTCACCTCTTTCAAAAATTGTATGTGTTGCTCTGAGAGAAAACTGGGTTGTGATTTTGTGTGTTCGTGGTCAGGCTGTTGGATTCTTTGTGGTGACAGATGAAGCCGTGCAAGGTGGAGCTGGAACAGGGGAAGAATAAAATCGATTTGGCAGAGAAGAGAGACGAGCCTGAGGCGGCTGCTGAGAGAAAACAAGCTGTGAAACCTAGATTTTGTGTTTTGTGTGCTGGTGTCGTTTGTTTTGTTTGTGCTGCCGTTTTCATTAGTTGTTATAATAATAATAATAAAAAACGAGAAAGAAAAAACAAACAAACAAACAAAATCATCGAGAAATGAAAACTTCGGAAAAACTTAAGTAGGCAAATGAAATTCAAATAAAATTCTATTATCTCTCTCACCTCCCATTTCTTTCCTCTCACCCCTCTCTTTCGAATTCATCAACAAAGGAAAAACTTCGAAAAACTTAAGTAGACAAATGAAATTCAAACAAATTCTATCATTTCTCTTACCTCTCGTTTCTTCTTCTCAATCTCTCAAAATCTCAAAATCTTCTCCATCAAATTCAAACTCATCTTTCTATTCTCTTCTTTCTATTTTCCAAACTGATTTCTATTAAACAGGGTTAAGTACTCATGTGTTTTGTTTTCATTACTGCAATCTCATGCTTGGTTTGTCAAAGCAACAGATTGAGGGAGGGATGTTAGAGTGTAAATGAATGTATATTTTAGAATATTGAAAGTGTATTTTAGAATATACATGATGGTAGTGTTGAAATTCACGGACTAAAGCAAATATGCACCTAAAGGCTGAATTGGTGCAAATACAATAAATAATGCAATCTTAAAATTAATTACTTTAAAGTAAAGAGATAAGAGAGATAGATTGCTAACTCGGGTTTTAACGTGGTTCGGCAAGCCTACGTCCACGACTCAAGTATCAACCTGTACTTGAGTATTGTACTCTCTTACTAAACCAAGTAACAAGATTACAATTTTCACTTGATGAATCCACACCAAGACTTTACACCACTTGAAGATATGCCCTCTTCAAGATTTTCCTTTCCACTTGAAGATGTCCCTCTTCAAGATTTTCCTTTTCCCACTTGAAAATGTACCCTCTTCAAGATTTTTCCTTGGTGATGTTCCCTCACAAATACCAAGAGTTTTATACTCAACTCTCAAGAGTTTCACAATGGTTGTTTTAGTAAAACAACAATACACTCTTAATAGTGTGGATATTACAAATGAAGATCTATGATCTCTTTCTCTCACTTAATAGCACTTAGGATATTTGAAGGTGTTTAAGTGTAGTGAGAATGAGAAATACTATTTGTGTTAGGATATAAAGATTTAAACACAAATATGAGTATTAATGAGGAATGATGATATGAAGGTGTTTATGCACTTCTAATTGCCTCAATATAAGATATGAAAGTTCTATTTAATTTGTTTTGCAATTAAGAGGCCTATTTATAAGTTTCTAAAAGAAACTAGCCGCTTCTAGCCGCTTTAGTGCAACCGCCATATCAAGCTGGTCGACCGGTTCACAACGGACAAAACCAAGCGGTCGACCGATTCACAAAGGATAAAACAATTTGTCTTCCAAGCGGTCGACCGGTTCACAACGGATACCTTAAGCGGTCGACCGGTTCATGCGAAATCTATTTTGACAAATTATCTTTCTGAATTTCTTGAATCGATTGATTATGACTTAAACCTTTTAATCATCAAATCCTTTTAATGCATGCAATGTGAAGTGTGTGAGTTCATTTTAATTTGTGCTATCAAGATAGAAATTGAGATTTACACAAAGCACTAAAATGAACACTTATTCTAAGTCTTCACTAGCTTGCATCTTGGACTTCTTGGAGTGACTTCTTCATGTACTCCATTATGCTTGTTGATGTATTCTTTGTATAATACCTGTTTATAGCTTAATCTCATCCAAACATATTATTAGTCCATTTTCTTTTATTGTTATCATCAAAATATATAAAGCATACAAAGTATGACATTATATGTCAACAGTGTGTGTGTAGAAATGTGTATATGATATCCGAAATGTGTATATAAAGATGCTAAACACACAAGATGTGTGTGTAGAAATATTACAACAGAATAAATTTAAAATTTCCTTCTCTTTCTGATCTCTCTATCTCTCTTCTTCTCTGCATAATTTCTTCACTCTTTTACTAATCTCAAAAGTTGAATCATGTGACTGCAAGTCTTTAACTTGCTCGCATTGATTTAGAAAAGTGAAATAACTTGCATATGCAGCTTCGCAAAAATCCTAACCTAGCCCTAATTTATAAGAATCAAGAAGGGTAAAGATCAATGGATCAGTATATATTACATTTAACATTTTCGCTCAATTGTTTATCTGCATGGCGTTGAAACTTATGCCCTGGTATTCGACTTAAAACTAGAATTCCATGGATAAGTACCAACCATGCGAGTATTTTATTGTTTTCTTGACTTACGTAGCGATTTCAGATACAAAGTCCACATAATTATGATTCCTACTACTACTTTATCCATTGGCTATTTCATATAATTCTTTTATGCAATTCAGTTGCATATAATTAACAAGTTTCAGTCAAGTCATGGTGAATTGAAAGTCATGGAAGAAAATAAAAGTTGACAGAGTGAGCGCAAGATGTACGGAATGAGAAGATCCAAAGGTACTAATAAAAACTAAAACCTGAGTTACTTCTAATGATTTCCATGTTTAATGTTTTTTTTTTCTTGGTAAAGATCGGGGCGAAAGCCCTTCTAAACTAAACGAGGAATAGTAGACCTAATGAGGTCATAGTACAATAAGGGATAGATGCCAGACGGAGGATCGGATAGAGTATTTGCCCCCCTAATCAATAAGTCCGTAGTTAGCCCAAAATTTGCCAACTAATCAGCCACACAATTGGCCTCTCGATAAACATGTAAATACTTACCTCCCAATCCCTATCCAAAATATTTTTAATTTGCATAATCAAATTAAAATTTCGGTCTACTCTCACACTCCTCATTAATTAGTCCAATTACAACTCCAAAGCTATTTTCTTAAACCCTTTATCTCAAGTCAAATTCAACCCTACATAGACTGCCCACAATTCTGCCGTCACTGACGAACATATTCCAATGTTTCTAGCAAAACCCCCGATCCAAGTTCCCATATGATCCCGGATTACCCCTTCCGCATCCGCTATCCCTGGGTTACCTTTGCTGCAGCCGTCCATGTTAAACTTGATCCATCCTTCCGCTAGATATTTCCATCCTATGTTAGCCACCTCCGCTGAATTTTCATTTCCATTCTGTTTATTTTCCTTACTATCTTCAACCATCCGTTTTATAGCCAAAATAGTCCCCTCCAACTGTTGTGCTGCATCTCTCTTTCCAAATATACCATAAGGTTATACTGAAAACTAGATGTCAATCACCATACCGGTGCTTTCCTTCTCGACAGCTTAAATTAGCAACCAACCATGCATACCAATTCAGGCTGAAAACGATTTCTCTCCCGGCCTTAACAAACACCTCCCAAATTTTACGAGCTTTGGGGCAATATTTATTGTCTCGTCATCTTCCTTCTCCATCTCTCCTTATTAGTCATAATAGCATTGTGGCCTACATTCCAATGAAAAACTCTGATCCGTTCCAATCCTTTCCACTTCCAAATAATCTGCCACAATGAGTCTCTATCAATAGCCCCTCCTTCCTCCTGAACCATATAAGCGATTCGCACTGATAGCATCCCATTTGAGGAATGATCGCATACCACGTAGTCTTCTCTAGTATCCTCGCATAGGAGGAATGTGACCCACAATGCTCATCACAGTCTGTAAAGGGAGTAAATGCGTGAACAACTCCCAGTTCCAGACTTCCTCCATTATCCACCATATCTCGCCATCGTGTAATGGAGCGTATTAACCTCGCTTCGGATTTAAGAGAGTATTGGGAGGACCATATTCTCCCAACCATTTATCTCTCCAAAACAAAACATGTCTTCCATTTCCTAGATTCCAGCTAACATTTTGACGCACCACATCCCATTCTCGACAAATAGACTCTCATAACATCGAGTCACCGTCATTAGCCACCAGATGCCCTTTCCCCTACTAGGGTTCATATACTTGTCTTTAAGGAATTTAACCCACATGCTTTCCTCCTGCATCATTATGAAAGCTTTATTCATTGTATCCATCTTCCTCAAACCCAAACCACCTTCCTCCTTAGGCTTACATAGAATTTTCCAATTGACAAGGTGGATTTTGTCTCTACCTTCTGTCTGCCCCAAATGAATCTCCTGCATATTTTTTCTATCTCCTTGCAAGGATGCTTTGGAATCACTGCTGCTTGCATTGGGTACAATGGGATGGTGGCTAAAACTGTTTTGCATAAAGTGATTTTTCCGGCCAGAGATAAGTTGTTCGCTTTCCAACCTGCTAATCTTTTTTGCATATTATCAACTAAGTAACTATATGTTTGCTTAGTTACTCTTTGATGAAGCAGCGGAACCCCCAAATATCTACCCAAATCTTTTGTGACCTGAAATCCACTTCTTCTACTTATAGCCTCTGCCAAGGATACCAACATATTCTTAGAAAAGTAAATTTTTGTCTTTGCAGCACTCACTTTTTGACCTGGTCGAGCAAAACATGTCTAGGCAACCTCGAACTATCTCTAATCGCTCCAAACTTGCCTTGGTAAAAGAAGCATATCATCCACAAAACACAAGTGAGATATCTTCAACCCATTCCTCCGCACACTAAAAGCTTTCACCTATTATCCTCCACATTCTGGTTTATTAGCTAAGATAGTCTTTCAAGACAAAGCACAAAAATATAAGGAGATAGTGGATCTCCCTGCCTTATACCTTTGCTAGGACGAAAATTCTGAGTTGCCCTACCATTCCACATGACATTAAGAGAAGTAGTTTCAATACAATCCATGATAACCCTCACCAAATCGTTAGGGAGATTCATGGCAATTAGAGTCTCCTTTATAAAGCTCCAGCTTAGCCTACCATAGGCCTTTTTAAGGTCAACTTTGATAGTCATAAAACCTCTTCTGCCTTTCATCTGACGTATAGAATGAATAATTTCCTGCGCCACGATGATATTATCCGTGATAGGATGACCTGGAACAAAACTACTCTGTACCTCGCTAATCAACTACGGCATCAGATTTTTTAACCTCCCCACTATCACCTTAGACACCACCTTGAAAATCACATTACAAAGCCCAATTGGCTGAAATTAGTGCACTTTTTCAGGCATTTGAACTTTAGGAATCTGGACCAAAAATGATTGGTTGATCCGAGACAAGTCTGCTTTTACCTGAAAAAACCTCCCTAACATATCTGCAAACAGACTGGCCCACCACCTGCCACTAAGATTGATAAAATATTGGTTGGTATCCATCTAAGCCAGGGGCCTTGTACAGCTTCATTCCAAATAAAGCAGCCTTAACCTCCTCATCCAGAACCAGGAATAACATATGATCTATATGACTGGAGTCAATAGTAGGAAACAGATTCTCCATTCTTCTACCCTCTGATATCTCCTTTTGATCCCCCCGAAATAAATTTTGATAAAAATCCGTGACCATCATCTTTAAACTATTCTCCTGCCACACCCAAATATTCTGCTCATTCTTCAAAGCCTTAATTTTATTTCTTTGTCTTCTAATAATAGTCTTCATGTGGAAATAAGCAGTATTTCTATCCTCAAACAAAATCCACTGTCATCGCGACTTCTGATACCAGAAGATTTCCTCCTAACGAAGAATCTGTAGATATTCAGCTGACAAAGCCTCCTCTAGCCTAGGTTTAAAAGGATTTCTCCTACCAGTCATAGCTTTTGGACTCCCCTAGCCTATCCAACACTCTTCTTTTCCTCTGAAAAATATTACCATACACCTCTTAATTCCAAACTTTCAGATGTGCTGACAATCCTTCCAGAGCCTTTGGCACCGTTATACTTGTCTCCCAGTTTATCTTTATGAAATCTTAAAAATCACCGTGCTGCAACCACACTCGCTTCAAACAGAATTGGATATACCATTATCCTCGCCACTCATAACTTCTAGTTCAACTAGAATTGGATGATGATCAGACCGAACTCTTGGAAGGACTAGCACGTTTGCATCCTGAAATAGATGTCTCCATCTCATATTGCCAAAACATCTATCCAATCTTTTGTATACTCGCTATATCCATTCCGAATACCCTCGCCAAGTAAACCTTGGACCCTTGCTACCCAAGTCCATTAGTTGGCAATTCGCACCCAATCAACAAACCGAAGCGATTCTCCTATGGTCAATAGGAGCTCCCCACCTTTCTCGACGCTAGCAAAATCTCATTAAAATCCCCGATTACCATCCACGGAATCCTAATATTTCGGCCAACTCAGCTACTTTTTCAAAGCGAAGTCTGTTTTAAATTGATATTTGGATTAACATATACCACCGTAAAAACTCACTCATCAATGTTCCCTTCGTTCACTATACCATAAATAAAGTGTATATTAGACTCAAGGATTTTTATGTTAACTCTCGACTGATTCCACAATAACCATAAACCTCCAAACATCCCTTGCGCTTCCACTCTAGAACTATTTTCAAAATTCAATTTCTTTATAATTTTATCCGCCTTCACCCTACTGACCCTAGGCTCCGCCACTGCCAAGATATTACATCGAAATAACCTCCTCATATCATGTGTCACCTCACAAAACTCATTATTTCCGACCCCTCTACAATTCCAAAATATAAAATTCATAACTAATATTATTATGATAGAATTTGTACCAGTCATAAGAACTACTTCTTCAACAAAATGAAGTCCCCTGGACCTCTCCTTCTTCCATCAAACTGTCTCCTCCATGTTCATCTAGTTTTTCCATCTGTTCATTTTCCACAGGCTCATCCTAGCTCACATCCATCCTTATAGCCTCATCTGGTGGCTTTGACCCCAAATCCCTCTCCACCGGCCGTCTAAGGGCTAAGGTTCCACCAGTTAAGAGACTTTGATCTTGCGTCAAATTCTGCATGGTATCTGGTTGCAAAATTTTACGTGAAACCTCTGTAATTTTCTGTTGATTTTTGTTAAAATCCGGCTGCACCATAAATCCTTCAGCCTTCTCCTTCCCTTTATCCTTCAGTTTTGGGCCTAGCCTATTTGCCCCTGCCATGGGCTGCCTAACCACAACCCAACCTTCCTTCTTCCCTTCCCGTGAACCAGCACCCATATTTCGGCCCAAATTCTTTTCTCTTGGGTCACTCACGGCCCGTTTTCTCTTTGTGGCCCAGCAACACACCAATTTCTTTATCAGCCCTAGCCACCTCATTTCCTCTTTTATCACCTTTTCTCTCCCGTTTCTCTCCTGCATTAAATCTTGTTGAAACGTTTAATTGATTCTCTTTTACTACTACATTTGTAACGCCGAGATTTGTGGCTTGGTTCCCTCTCCTCCGAGAATCTAACTTCTGTGCATTTTTCGTTCTTCTGCTCGGCCGGCGAGGACGCCGTTCAGCCACCATCCAGCCACCAAAAGTCTCCATAATTTCTGGTCGGACCAGTGGTTCAGCAGGTACTTTGGGCATACTTTTTCTCCAATTTCTCTTTGCTCTGTCTGTCGTTGGTTGTGTTCCTTGTGGACAATTTTCTTGTTTATGACCATATTGACCACAATTGAAGCAAATTAAGTGAAACCCTTCATACATAATTCGACAAATTCTCTTTCTTAGCTTAAACTTTGCTAGCAATGGCTTTGTAAGATCAACCTCCACACAAATTCTAGCAAAATTTCCCTCATTCCGATTGATGTAGCTCGGTCAACCTTCAATGTTCTCCCAATGTTATCTCCTATTTTCCAAAGTACTGCACTATCATAATACTCTATAGCTAAATCCGATAACCTCACCCAAACAACCACTTTATCAATTGAGGCTTCACGAGGGTCAAAATTAGGGTGCCATGTTCGGATTGTTAAGTATTGGTCCGCCACCATCCAAGGTCCTCCAAATAAGACATGAGCTCGTCTTCCGTGTTGGCAAACTTAGTCAAGTAGAATTCGCTCCCAGATCAGCTTAAGGTAAAGTCTCCCTCGGCTTCCACATATTCCTCAGTCTTTGAATGAGAAACATGTATCCCACCCTCCGCCCCATTAGTTTTATGATCAATGATTGTGTCCATGGAGCTCTGATTCTTTTTTTCTCCTCAGCCGAGAGTTTGATCACTGGGCAATCCTCTTCATCACTCTCATCTATGTCATCATCTGAATTGAATTCAGTTTCAAGCATGTTCTCATATACTTTTGGTGTTACGAAGGAGTTGCCCATGAGTGAATCAATGTAACTGTTCCCCCCTGATGTTCCTCCTAATACATTTGTATCTCTAATCTTTTCCTTCTTACTTGAACGTGTTAACAAATCTGCCTCCTCTGTTGTTGTCTCCGTTGTTTCTCGACAAGGCATGCTTGCAGCCGAGAGTTCAGAGAGAAGTGTTGATCAATGCAGCAATGGAGGTCTCCACTTGGACGCTGGAGTATTCCGGCAACTAGATACCGATGAGAGAGTCCCCTCTCTCCTCCTTGGTGCTACGGACAGAGGATTTGGAGAATCACAAGGTCTCCGGTTGGGAGGGTTGAGTTTCCTGTGAAAGAGCTGTCTGGGTGGAATTTTTGCTTCTTTCAAGACTTGAATCAAACAGGTTTTGGGCACCCTTGACACATAATATTCACCGACTCATCTACTCACACCGACTCACCCTTGACACACAGTATTCACCAACTCACCATCGATCATGCTCGCACGGTGGCTTGAAAGAATCGTGGGTGCTGATCGTCTGTAAATAACAGTGCAAACCTCCTTCGGTGTGAAATTCAAGCGTGAACTTTCGAATCACAAGGATAGAGACTTGAAAGTAGAAAGCGAGGGTCCTTAAACTCCGATCCTGCGATGATCTTGATCGCTAATACTAGAGGAAGAACTCCGTTTCAGGACACGCTCCCTCCCTTTCTAGTTTAGAACTCGGTAGCCTCTCACTAAATCCAGCGATAGATAGGAAGTAATTTCCTTAATACTTCTTTATCAAATGTTAATTACACGGCCAAGTTTCGAAATTAGCTAAGCATCGTTACATCCTCGACCAACTTGTAGTCCAATCAGAACTGATATCACATCGTTTCTAATAGAAAGATGTCTGGTTGTTCGTAATCAATAACCCCGTTTAATGTTTCTTTCAAGTTAATACAATATTGGTTTGGTGTCTCCCCACCACTTTCTGGAGTCTACTCAAAATCAACTACTAGATCCCAAGATTTCCACCCAATAGAGTACATTTAGTTAAGGAACCAAAATCAAAACAGACAAAGATTGACAGAGACAAAGTGGTTCTGCAACTCAAAATCGCACACAGCTTTCATGTTAGGCTTCATATGTTGAAAAAATAACATTGTTTGTTAATCTTGTTGTTAGAGGAAAACTCAGCTTTCTGCAGCTGAGTCACCATTCCTTTTTATTCTTCCATCAAGCTACTTGTAATTTCATCACGAACTAAATCTATACGTGAAGGTCTCTGCGATCCCGGAACAATGGTACAATATCATCTAAAATTTATTTTTTAAATATTTAATAATTATAATTATAATAATATATAATTAATAATTGAAGTAAATTAGACACTTGTTTTTATTTTTTCATCAAGCTACTTGTAATTTTATCCAAAGTAAATTTATACGTGAAGGGCTCTTCGATCTCAAAACAATCGTAAAATATCATTTAAAATAAAATTAGAATTGCGAGACAAAAATTATATTTTTTTATAAATATAAATACACACACACACCTTAGGGGGCGCTGGTTTGCGGAAACCATGGTTTGCAACTTTAAAATTCATGGGTCCCACCATCAATTTTAAAGTTGATAAACACTACAAAAGAGGTACAAACTGCGTTTTCAACGCAACGCAGTTTGTACCATATAACCAAACGAGCGTTTAGATTATCGAGTAAAACCCTAGCTATCTCAAGTTCGAATTTGAAATCTTTGCAGGTCTTCTACCTTCCTGTCACGCTTTTTTTTTTAATCATGTTCTATATAGGTAGAATAAGTGCCAGCATGACCTCCCCCATCTCTCAAATAAAACAATAGTCCTTAGTGCTCTGCTAAAACCCTTTTCCCTTTTAAGGTTGTCAATAACATTCACTCAAGTGGGATCAGCACAAATCCCACTAACTAAATAATCTAGTTGATGAGTTTTAGGCTCTAGTGAATGAAATAGAGAAAATAAACATAGAATTTTACTAACCTGATCACAAAATGTTAGATTGTTGGAGTAAGCCACCATCAATCTGCATCCATCTATCTTTGCGCACTCCTTTTCAAAGATTCCAATCACTGCGGACTCATTCGTGAATGATCTTGGACCAGTTCTCATCAATAAGGTCATGCCAATCACTGGCAAACCTTGCTTGCTAGCTTCATGAATTCTACCTTCTAAGCTTACATTACAATACATCCTGGCTTTGCATCTCATCAGGTCAAAAGTCTCGATCCTCCTGTCCCTGGACATGCCTCCTTCATTGTGCCTCATCACCACAGCCTTTTCAAAACAAACTGGTTGGTTATCGCTAACCCCTTCAAAGCTTTCAATAAATGGGGCTCTACCAAATGTGGCCTCTGTTAGGGTTCTTAGCCATGGAGCCATTTTGAACCTCAGCTCACCCCAGTGGTACAGAATCCATCTGCTAGGCGATTCACACCCATTTCTTATATGCCAAGCAACAAACGGTACCGTAGCTGATAACCCATGCCAAATGTTGTCGTAGTTATAATGGTTATATGATACAAAAGTAAGACCTTTCAGAAGTGTGGCATTGAAAGGCAAGGCTTCTGGCCATGCCAGTGCGTAGGAATTCCAAGAACCATCGTGTGTCTCCTTTCCTTTCAAGCAAAGTACCCTTCGTTTTGATGATTCTGAGGGAAATTGCTGATATTGCACCTCACCCTCCTCATGAGTATCATACATAGAGCTCATGAACCACGTGTGACCCTGAAGAGCTTTACCCGCATAACGCAGGTCCGTAAGTGGGAGAAAGGTAACAGACTGCCGCAGTTTCTGCCGCAGTTTTTCAGCCATGTGTTCTTGAGTGCAGTCGGTGACTCTTTCCAATTCGTGCATGAAAGACCATGGGGGTGAAGATATCGTCCGGGCATGGAGGGACTGGATGTGGTAGAGAGTGAAGAGAGAAATACAAAGGGCTAGAAGGAAGATAGAGAATTTAGGGGAGTATAAACAAAAGACCGACATGGTCGTGCGTTTTTTAGGATTTGAAAGTTTTTGGAGAGTGGGATTTGCTGGTCTGTTTAGTTCTAGAGTTGATATAGCCATGAAAGTAATGGGACTTCTCCCTCTCAAAAATGAGAAATCGTGACAAGAAAATTAGATCATCAGATCCCCATATCATTCATAAATTCTCTTGCATAAAAACTATAGAGTTCGTTCGAAAAGATACCTCCCAATTGCAAGTTAAAACGACGTTGGATGGAAACACGAAAATCAAAAGAAGAAAACAAAACAAAAGATTAGTAAAGGGTCAGGAATGGCTCAATCATGTGACTGAATGGATTTAGAATAGTGAAATTAACTTGCATATGCAGTTTCTGCAAAAATCCTAACCTAGCCCCAATTTATAAGAGTTAAGAAGGGTAGAAATCAATGGACTGTACATATTACATATCAACATTTTCGTTCAATTGTTTAACTGTTGGCGTTGAAACTTATGTCCATGGTATTCGACTTCAAAATAGAATTTGATGGATGAGAACCACTTTCTGGAGTCTACTCAAAAATCAACTACTAGATCCCAATAATTCCACCCAATAGAGTACATTTAGTTAAAGAACCAAAATCAAAACAGACAAAGATTGACAGAGAAAAAGTGGTTCTGCAACTCAAAATCGCGCACAGCTTTCATGTTAGGCTTCATATGTTGAAAAAAATAACATTGCTTGTTAATGTTAGAGGAAAACTCAGCTTTCTGCAGCTGAGTCAACATTTTTACAATGCAGGGTCAAAATGCTGTACAGAGTCTGTTAGATCTCATCTACTCTTGGGGCTTCTTCCGTGATTTCTCCACTCAGACCTTCAGCAGTGATTATATTGCAAAGCATCGCACGCTCCTTGGCTGCGAGATAACGTCTTCAACTTTGCCTCTTTCGACTCTTTCAAAAATTGTATGTGTCGCTCTGTGAGAGAAAGCTGGGTTGTCATTCGGTGCTGTTCGTGGTCAGGCTGTTGGATTCTTCGTGGTGACAGATGAAGCCGTGCAAGGTGGAGCTGGAACAGGGAAGAATAAAAACGATTTGGCAGAGATGAGAGAAGAGGCTGAGCCGGCTGCTGAGTGGAATAAGCTGTGAAACCTAGATTTTGTGTTGTCGTTTGTTTTGTTTGTGCTGCCGTTTTGATTAGTTATAATAATAATAATAATAAAAACCAGAGAGAAAAAAAGAAACAAAACAAACAAAAAATCATTGATAAGAAGAAAATAAATTCTTACACAGATTAAGAAATTCATCAGCAAACGAAAAACTTCCGAAAAACTTAAGTAAACAAATGAAATTCAAATAAAATTCTATTATCTCTCTCACATTCCATTTCTTTCCTCTCATCCCTCTCTTTTCAAATTTATCAACAAATGAAAAACTTAAAAAACTTACAAATGAAATTCAAACAATGTCTATCATTTCTCTTACCTCTCGTTTCTTCTTCTCAATCTCTCAAATTATCAAAATCTTTTCAATCAAATTCCAATTCATCTCTCTTCTTTCTATTTTTCAAATAGATTTCAATTAAACAGGGTTAAGTACTAATGTGTTTTGTTTTCATTACTGCAATCTCATGCTTGGTTTGTCAAAGCGAGAGATTGAGGGGGATGTTAGAGTGTAAATGAATGTATATTTTAGAATAATGAAAGTGTATTTTAGAATATACATGATGGTAGTATATGATATCTGAAATGTGTATATAAAGATGCTAAACACACAGTATGTGTGTGTAGAAATATTACAGCAGAATAAATTCAAAATTTCCTTCTCTCTCTGAACTCTCTATCTCTCTTCTTCTCTGCATAATTTCTTCACTCTTTTACTAATCTCAAAAGCTGAATCATGTGACTGCAAGTCTTTAACTTGCTGCATTGATTTAGAAAAGTGCAATAACTTGCATATGCAGTTTCTGCAACAATCCTAACCTAGCCCCAATTTATAAGAATTAAGAAGGGTAAAGATCAATGGACTGTATATATTACATTTAACATTTTCGTTCAGTTGTTTATCTGTTGGCGTTGAAACTTATGGCCCTGGTATTCGACTTAAAACTAGAATTCCATGGATGAGTACCAGCCATGCAGTATTTTATTGTTTTCTTGACTTCTGAAAGCAGATTTCCAGTACAAAAGTCCACACAATTATGATTCCTACTACTACTTTATCCATTGGCTATTTCATATAATTCTTTTTATGCAATTCAGTTGCATATAATTAACAAGTTTCAGCCGAAGTCATGGTGAATTGAAAGTCATGGAAGAAAATAAAAGTTGACAGAGTGAGAGCAAGATGTACAGAATGAGAAGATCCAAAGGTACTAATAAAAACTGAAACCTGAAGTTACTTCTAATGATTTCCATGTTTAATGTCTGTTTCAAGTAAATACGATATTTGTTTGGTGTCCCCCCCACCACTTTCTGGAGTCTACTCAAAATCAACTACTAGATCCCAAGAATTCCACCCAATAGAGTACATTTAGTTAAAAGAACCAAAATCAAAACAGACAAAGATTGACAGAGACAAAGTGGTTCTGCAACTCAAAATCGCACACAGCTTTCATGTTAGGCTTCATATGTTGAAAAAAATAACATTGTTTGTTAATCTTAATGTTAGAGGAAAACCCAGCTTTCTGCAGCTGAGTCAACATTTTTACAATGCAGGGTCAAAATGCTGTACAGAGGTTGTTAATCTTACTGTTAGAGGAAAACTCTCTTGCTGGATAGGGCTTGTGGGCCAACACAACCTGCTTCTGTCTGGCTCAGATATCCTCACACGTGATATTGCCACTGTGAGAGCATCAATCAATCCACAGTCGTGCTGTTCCACCCTTGACCTTGAACCATCAGATGATAAAACTAGGCTACAGTCATCATTGAGAAAGCACTGGCTGTTATCTTGGATCCATCCGACTCCAACCCAGCTGAGAGAGTTAATTGTTGAGAAGTCAGTGTTACATGGGCTTGAAACTTTGGTTTTGGGGTAAGTTCCTTTTGTGTTGGTTCTGTATAGAACACGATCCATGGATGTCCTGCATAATCATGGATTCGATCATACACACTAATACTGCAATAAAATTATACATGGAGATAGAGCACTTGGATTTCATTCAGTCTTGAAAGAAATAAAAGCTGAAGGAGCATCAGATTGTTGGATGTTAGCAAATTAATGACATGAGAATTACTCCATTCTAAGCAAATTAATGCCTAGAAATATCATCAGAAACATGTCTGTAGACAGCTAATTTTGGTTTCTACAATGTCACCATCCAGGTTGAACTCAGACTGGCAAGCATTGGTGCAACTGGACAAGATAATTGATGAGATTTGATTAATTCCACTTAGGCCCTCAAAATTAGTCGTGTACTGAAGGGGAAAAGGAATAAATACAAACATTTTCTTGTCTAAATAACAGCAAAAAGGGATTCAGACCATAATAAGGCCTGATGGTTCTCCTCTTCTGATAAACCCCATATCTTATATAACAATACTCTTAGCTTTTGGTTACACCTCAGCTGGTTAATCAGCTTAGCTTAAATCTCTCTTAATTTTGATGATCTGGTGCCTAGGTTTTATTCTCTTAAGCACTAAAACCAGATTGGCCTATAAGAGATTTAGAATTCAAACAGAGAAAAGAAACACAAGATTACTTATCAAAGCAAACAGCACATAATCAAGGATGCAGAGAAACCTGACAGAGGAAATGACACCGGTATTGAAGAAGTGAAGAATGTGGAAGATGCTGGAAGACCTTTGTATGGATAAAGAAAACTATAAGAATAAAAGGGATTTTGAGAAATAAAAAAATAATCTGAAAGGCATTGAATACAGACACTCGTATATCTGGGTATGTGTGAATGAGCTTGGATATAGAAAAATACAACAAAACTATTAACAATATCAATATTACCATTTGATATCCTCACAGCTAGACCAAAGTCAGCTGGCTTCATCTGCCCAGAGGTTGCAAGGAGTATATTCTCTGGCCTTATGTCCCGATGAACAACTCCCATGTCATGACAATAATAGCCATCTCGTCCAGCAACTGTCCCTCGGGGCAGAGCTCCATCACAAGATACAAAGATTCTAAATCCTCATACGCTGCCTTCAATGTCACAACACCATGATGACCTGAGAGGTGCTGCATATTTTCCACTTCCTTGCGCAGCATTTTGCACGCAAACTCTTCTCCAGTCACTTTACGTCTACACAGAACCACTGACCCAAACTTTCCTTGCCCGATTTGTGCACCCCAAGTCATACTCTTTTTCAATTTTTTTCTTCCTGCTCACTTGAATCGCTGCCATCAATACAGCCAATTTTCCTCTTAGGACCCCTACAAGATGGATCTGCAGATACACTCCTACAGGATGGAGGAAAGACAACCTAAAACTCTTTTCAAGATGAAGGCAGAATTTCTAGGCCCTTTCTCTTCCTCCTTAAGGACCCCATCAGGCTAAAAGGGAAGAAAGACAACCTAAAACTCTTTTCAAGTGAAATCAAAGAATTAAGAACTCTTCACAAGACTGGGTCTTTGCACAAATTCTGCAATTCCAGCAAATGGGTATCAGTCAAAACAGTATAGAGAAGTTGTCTGTAACTTTATCGCAATTATTTCTGATATCACTGGTTTTCCGAGTTGGATTATATTTTCTTGGAATATATTTGACATTATTATTAAAAATAATTAGTAATGTAATTTTAAGTTCTTTTTACTCGACTTCTTACTTGATTGAAATTTAAAAAATAAAAAGAAAAGGAGGTTCTCATTCTATACTTGGCAGCATATACAAAAGGCATATTTGAACTCCCCTGCCACCTCCAAACCACAACATTAAAACATCAAACTTATTTCTTATCATCGGCCACAAATCAACGCCAGCAGAAGAGACAACATCTCTATACCTGCAAAAGGGATTTTACTAGCACAAACCATGAACGACCAAAAACGACCAAAAACAAGCAGCAGCAACATTAACTGCATTTATTCTCTTCTCCCAGAATCCAATCCTGATACATTGAGCTCTTTATCTATTCCAATCCTGATATCTTCGGTTCCATTTCCAATTAAATTGTATAGTGCTGAAATGCTTAAGGACTTAACAGGGACTAAGAAAAAGAAACATAAATTCATGAAAATGACAAGCAGTACACCCGAACCACAGCATATTAGTTTGCAGTATAATCAATTCTTGCTCCTGGATATGCTCTTTATGGACCGTCCATGAAGGCATTGCTAATGCCAGTTTCTAGCCAAGATAATCTGAGCCAACCACTTAATCTGATATACGTTTGGGGTCACAATTCCTTTCAATCAGTAGCATATGGAAGTTGTTGGCAATTTCAGTTAATCCTGAACAAGAGATCATGTCCAAAAGCCTATTGCATGCAGAGATATCAAAGTCTGTTGCGGTAGATTGTTTCCATTGATCAACAATTTCCCCACTTCTTTCAAATGCCCGAGAATCAGATACTGAAGAAAGAATGCATACATAGTTTCTGCACGTCATTATTTGGTTAGTCAGTCTCAAGGATTTCCAGATTTGGTCGAGTGTATCTTTCTTTCCTAAACCTGCATATAAGATAACAAGGAAATCATAGGTTATCCATTCTCTTTGTGTGATTTTTTTCTCAGCTTCAACTACAGCTACAGTGCTGGACTCTGCATTCACAAGAAGACCTGCTGTGACATATATGTTTGCTATCTTAATGTATCTCATCCAATCATCATTAACACCCGAGTCTTGGCTCATCTCATCCAAAATCCTTCTAACTTGATCAATATTTAGAGCTGCAGCGCATGAACTTATCCAGAGATTGTAAGTGAAGATATCGGAGCAACCTTCTGATGTTTCAGTTCTTCAACAACTTGAGAGACTTTCTCCAGCTGTCCAACTGACATGTACAAAGTCATCATCTCATTGTACATGAGAGCAGTGAAGGACAAGTTTGATCCCTTTATTCTCTTGTAAAATTCCTCAGCCCTTTCAATCAATTTTGCTGCAGCATAAGAGTGGAGGAGAGCAGTGTAGGTTTCAGTAGTTTTTGCTGCAAGAGGTAGACTATCAAAGTAGCGCTCAGCAGCATCTACACCAAAAACTTTTGTCATCAAGTCAATACGGCTTGCATGGTCAGTGTCTGATAACTCAAACTCTTCATGAGTAACCATCCATTCTGATATCTGCAATAACATAATGATTATATGACAGAAGAACTTGTATGTTTTTGAATCAACAGATACTGTGAAAAGAAAAATCTTTTCATGACAGGAAATTTTGATTAAAACTTCCTAACCAATGCTTTTGACTTCAGTAATAACTAAAGGACAGGGAGAAAAGCATGTGTCCTGAAAGCCAACCATTGACCATGCAGAGTATCAACTTTTCTACAAAGCAAACTACAGCTATGACTTATGAGTTACACCAATGAGTTCTTTCTAGAACAGTAATCATTTTATCATATAGTTATTACAACACAAATGATCTCCAAGAATCGTGAACACGGGACATGAAACTGGTCCATCACTTTCTTCAGATAAGAGTCAGGATTCACCAATAAATCATCTCCATTAGCCCTGCAACTCCACCATAGCAGCCCAAGAACTCGACCTTCTCCCATAATCAATCCATATCATCAGTCATAATGTCCCTTCTTCATTCAATCAACCTTAAGGTTTTGCATCTCCTGTGAGCTAGCAGCACCCCCACCCCCACTTCCTCACCCTAACCACTAAAACTTGTGTCGCGATGTTCTTTATAGTCATCTCAGCCATTAATCACAAGATAGAGAATCCCTCACAACATTTTGTGTCAATGCACGCAAATTTTAGAAAGTTCCCTCCTACATTCTCTCCTCAGACAGTGGATGTGAGCATGAATGACTGGCTATCCTTACAAAATATATTTAATAAATTTCAAGCTCAACAATAAAAAAAACTGAATTTCACATGACACAGTCAAACATAAATTCTTCAACTTGAGAGCAATGTCTACCCACCAATTATGCTGCCTCTGTAAAATGAATATTACAAAGACTAACAACAATTTTAATTTCCTCAAATAAAGTCAGGTAACTATTAAAAGTTTCCTCCAGACATATCACACTAAATCTTATAAACAGAATTACTTAAAGTAGAAAGAACAGTAACAACTGGAGAAAAGATAGGTAGAGCCATGCAGAAAAACACAAACGCCAACAATATGCAAAAATTTTGTCCCAGGACCAAGAACATCAACCATTTGTCATCTGAGCAAAACTAAAATCCTACAGAAAAATCTAGCATTCCTTCTACTTCTCTAATAATTTTCTCTTCTGTGATCATACTTTGCTCTGTTTTAACTGTTACAACCAATTACGTCATAATCAGGAGCAGTTTGTAGGATCCATGAATCGTGATTCTCTTCTTATACATCACCATAAAGCACCAAGCTTTTTACACAGAAGTACTCAATTACGCCAACTCTATTACTTTATAAGCATCCAAAAGAAAAGGGTATCTAAAAACTTCCAAAAGAGCAAAAATTAACATAAGTCGAACCTCAAGAGCATGCTTGAAACGCTGAGACTTCCTTAGCTCTTTAGAGATATGCCTTAACTCAGAAGCAGAAACAGCGTTTCCTTCTCTGACCCATTTGTCTATAACATTTGTTACACTTCTCTTCGGCAGTCTAAGCCTGAAGATTCGACCCTTCAAGTCATCTTCATTTTCCTTTGAATTCAATTCCTCTTCTTCAAGGAATTCACTGGCACTTCTTAAAGCACCCCCCGAAGAAAGAAACCTAACCGGTTTCCATTTCTCTAATGCACCTAGATATCCAAGTTTGGATCTTTTTGTGTTTAGGAAATGAGAAAATGAGTAAAGTTAGGTGAATTGAATTAAGAAAATTGTTTTGTTTCAATGGATTTTCTTGGAAACCAAACAGAGAACTGGTAAAATGAATAGTGAGAAAAAAGTGGGGGGTTTTGGAGATTACCTTGAGAGTGAGAGGAGGAGCGATCCAGATGCCATGAGCTGTGTGTAAGTGAGTGTTTTCTTTTGGGTTTTAAGGGCTGCTTGGTTCTTCGAACATGGGAGGGTGCTCTGCAATGTGCAAAATGTTTTTGATTCTCAAGGAGGGTAAAAGAAAGAAAATGGTAAATATAAGATCTGAAGATGTATTTATATCAAATTATTTTATAAGGTATTTAATAAACTACATATTTATTTCTAATTTTTATATATATAAACTATAAGTTTAGAATTTACTGATTGTTTGGGATTCTGAGGTTGTTTTTGAATATATTTTTATTCTGAAATGTATTATAAAAATTTATTTATTTATTTTAAAATTATTTTTGTTTTAAACAAAAAAATGTTAAGAGTATAAAGATTTTTAGTAATATCATTAAATTTAATCAAGTGACTCAATCTTAAAATTTATTAAATGTACTTCATGCCTATCTTGAGTTTTTAATTAAACCATATAAGAGCTTATGCAAAGTGAATCAAATAATTCAATAGATTTAAAAATAATTTGGATGACATGATATAAATTTTCTTTTTTGTTTCCTTAATTCCATACTTAATTATAATTTTTGTATCGTTTTTCTTAGTATATTAATCTCATGGTATTTTTATTTAATTTCATCCTTAATCTTTTTAGAAACATAATTAATTATGCTCTAAATATAGCTATTTAATTTGAGTTAAATAGAGATAAAAGGACAAGTCATGCTTCATGAGAGAACATGTATGGCGAAGTTTACGGTGTAGTACAAGTGAACAATCCTACAAACTAACTTAGATGGGCATAACTGGTAATTAATGTTTCAAATCTCAAACATTGATTTGAATTTATAAATTAATTAAATTAGATGAGAGAGATAAAATAATAAGAAATTATGTTATTTTAATTTTTATCATGCACTAAAAACTTGAATTTCTAGAGTATTTAGTAAGTATTTTATGATTACGTATAAAATACATTCATGCTTATGTATTTTATAACTTATTTTACTGAAATAACACAAGTTTAATTTAATTTCTCGTGTCCTATTGCCAGCAAAAGTGCTTACAGTAACAGATGGATACTTCTCATCTTGATAATAGTTCGGTTAATAATATATTTTAAAAAATAATTCAAAGGAAAAAATAGCAATAAAAATAATGAGTATTAAATATGATAGGCAAAATAAAATTTTCTCACATAAAATAAATAACAATGAAATATGACATGTAAAAATTACATGAGAATAAAATTGAAAATAAATTTCAATTTGATAAATTATTTCACATAAAATAAATAATAAAAAGGATCAAATGTGAAAAATAATTAAAATATTACCTTAAAAATTTAAAAGACATGCGAAAATCAAGAAGAAGAAAAAACAAAGAAAAAAGAAAAGGTCTCCCAACAATAACCTAAGACCTGATGGTTGCACGTGCCGCTACATCATTAAAGAACCTTCAAGGTGATTCAGGCACCACCGTAGAGTATGCTATGAAAAATAAGTTGCAAAATAACTTATTGGTTTTGTAAATTTGTTTATGAAAAGAGCATGAACAAAATGTGATAGAAGAAAAAGTTAAAGAATTATGAAATTAAAAAAATAACAATTATATATATTATTTTAAATAAAATAAATAAAAGTGAAAACAATAAGAATCAAAATAAGATATAAAAATATTGAAAGAGGGTGAGAATTTTATATAAATTATTTCAAATACAGTAAATAAAAAAAGACCAGAACTAAGAGATAAAAAAGTTCAAAGAATATAAAATTGAAAAGAGAATCTCAATTTTCTAAATTATTTGAAAAAAATAAGACCAGATTTTAGTGATAAAAAAATAAAAAAAGGATAAACTTGAGAGAAAAAAAATTATAATTTCATAAATTAAATAACAATTCAAAGATAAATATCAAATATAAATAAAAAAAATCTAATAATATTTTATTCAAATAATACCTGAAGCGAAGATTCCTTAAATACGAGTCCTTTGCATCGCATTTAGAAATTTCAAAACTATCGAAATGGATAAAAAAAAAGAGGATTAAGTGATAAATCATATGTGATTTTCTTACACCACATGCATCATCATCCATGTGGAGATCCCATGATGTAGACGACCTTGACTTTGCAAGTGGAGGCCATCAAGAGGTCTTCCTTCTTTGATTGGTGGGGAGTAATCTTCAAGCAACTTCCTAATTCTTAATCAGTGAGACTCGACCATGCAATTAATTTGTGTCCACCGATTGATTTTGTTGCGTATTGATCGATCCAGGATGGTATATCTTTTGTGCATATAAAGCCATCATTTGATTTCCCATAATTAAAAACTTAAATTTCTCTCTCGATGTTCATCGAGTAGAATATCTTCAAGGCACCCCTTTGGTGCGTATGCCGCCTTCTTACGCTTCGGATCCTTTCCACCCACCATCGTTGCAGTGCTAGACGGATCACCAATGATCGCTCTCCTTCTTCTTGTGGCAATTTCCTTAATATTAGCTCCTTTCCGACTAAATACCGACCCAGGCAATTGTGGCGACCGAGTGATTGAGCTTGGTCGTGAAGATAACGTCGTGCTGACATTACACTTGAAGATGGTAAAATATTATGTTGAGGCAATCAATTACAGCGACTCCACAATTCGAATTGTGGATGCTCGCTGCTCGTATGATGATTGCTTCTCCATCCCTCGTCATTCTCTTATAGAAAAAGAGCTCACCCATCCGTATTTCTATTATAGTAATTATGTTTATTATTATAAATATTGGGAAGAGAGCTCGTGTTAGCTTTTATATGTTGCGAAAATGAAATACCGAATCCTCTTCCAGATTATATTATGGATACTTCTTCTTGCAAAAATGGCGTTGGTATCGCACATAATTCTTCTCCCACTGTGTCAACATGGAAGGCCATTCCTATGTCATGGTTGGTGAGCACATCTATGATCTACCCGACTTCAAGGATGTACCGACTTGTGCCGTGTAAATTTGATGTATGTCTGTTCCAAAAATATGACAAATATGTCGTATACAGATGTCCATGATATTTTGGCAGATGGGTTCGAGCTTGAATGGTCCTATTACAATTATTCTTCCTATGACTTAGAAGCATATCGTACGTTCCCCTTCTCTCACAGCTTACCTCAAGTAGTGTATTAAATCGACCTGTTGGCATAACACAGCTTAATATCATAAGTTTGTAAAATATCAACACTGTTGACCCTTCTCTTCTCTCTTTATATGCAGCCTCAAAGTCGTTGTTAGGCTTGCTCTCCTTGTTTTTTGAAGGTGAGGAGGAATATTACGGTCTTATACATTTACTTCACGCATTTTATTCGTTATTATATGAACTTTTTTTAATAATCATCAAGATTTTCCACTTTGATTCATATTTTATTTTGGTGATTACAGGTATCAATCAGATAGCTTGGCGAACTGGGATGGGTGAGTTAATTTATTTTGTATAATTATAGCATTTTACAGAAAGAGTACTAATATTTTTCTAATAAATAAATAAAAGACGCTACAAAGTTTTTCTTACACAGAGGCCATACCGCACGCTCTCTATCTCTCTCCTCAGTATTAAATCGACTGCTCGCTTAATATTATAAGTTTGTAAAATATTAACACTTTTGACCTTTCTCTTCTCTCTTTATATGCAGATGGAGAGTTGCTCTCCATGTTTTTGGAGGTGAGGAGGAATATTACTGGTCTTATACGTTTTTAATGTACTTTTTTAATTGATCAACAACATTTTGCACGCTGATTTATATTTCATTTTGGTGATTGTAGGTGTCGCCAGGATAGCTTGTAGAACTTGGGGGGGTGAGCTAATTTATTTTGTGTTATTATAGCATATTACAGAAAGAGTAGTAATATTTTTCTAATAAATAAATAAAAAGATTCAATCACTTCTGCTTTTATTTTGAATGAATAGTAAATCATTCTTCTTCTTCTTCTTCTGTCATTGTGTTTTTATTTGGCAGGCCATTATTGTGATTACCGGCACACCACCGCCCCAGTTTTACAAAGCTTTCTCATGCGGTTTCTGCCTGCGATGCTTGCCTTTATCGGTGAGTATTTTACTTTGCTTTTATCGACTTGCGAGTGAAACAATAAATATATCAACGACCAAAAATTACAGCTTAAGAAATAATTATTGTTTTCATTGCGGTTGTATCCAATAGATCTAGAATTAGCATAAATTTAGATTAATGTATCTAATATTCTTTCTACTTTTGTTCTCGATTATGAACAATATTGATTTAAAGCATTAGAATGTTCTTATCATTCCCTTTATTGTTTGTTTCGTAGACTTGCATAGATATTGTTTTCTTTTCAATTTCATGAGGTATTTATTAGAGTGTTGAGAGCCATGATGATCATTTTTTGAAATTGAAGACTTAGAATGCACAAATCAATCACATATATATACTCGCACATAAAATCAATGAAATATTTGTAAATTATTTTAATTTTTGATACTAGGAATTTGACATTTGAAAAAAAAAACTTTCATCGATGCCTGATTATACTTAAAAAAGAATAAACCACCACGATAAAAGTCACATGAAATTTTTGGAATTTTTTCTATATTGACTTCTTTTTTTTGTAATGTCTCTATATAGTGATATATCATGTGCTATTGTTCCCATGCGGGCTACCATGTATTCTGACTTTACTTGTCTACAAATGGCGAAGAAGACATTTATCCATGTATGACAATATTGAAAAATTCTTGCAAAGTCACGATAATGATCTCGCATCGATAAGATACACTTACTCAGAGATAAAGAAGATAACCAACGGATTTAAAGACAAGTTGGGTGAAGGAGGCTTTGGCTCAGTGTACAAGGGAAAGCTTCGTAGTGGTCGTTCCGCAGCAGTTAAATTATTGGGCAATTCAAAAGCCAATGGGCAAGATTTTATCAATGAGGTTGCCACTATTGGAAGAATTCACCATGTCAATGTCGTGCAACTTATAGGCTTCAGTGTCGAGGGATCGAAGTGTGCTCTTATATACGAGTTCATGCCTCATGGGTCTCTAGAAAGGTACATATTTTCTAGGCAAGGTAATGTCCCACTAAGCAATGAGAAACTTTATGAGATTTCTCTTGGGGTGGCTCGAGGAATTGAATATCTACATCAAGGTTGTGATATGCAAATTTTACATTTTGATATCAAGCCCCACAACATTCTACTTGATGACAAATTTATTCCGAAAGTCTCAGATTTTGGACTTGCCAAATTATACCCAACAAATAATAACACTGTCCCCTCACTCGCTGCTAGAGGGACAATTGGATACATGGCTCTGAACTATTTTATAAGAATATTGGAGGTGTTTCTTACAAAGCTGATGTCTATAGTTACGGGATGTTATTAATGGAAATGGTGGGAAGAAGAAAGAACTTGAATGCATTGACAAATCATTCAAGCCAGATTTACTTCCCTTCATGGGTTTATGACCAAGTCAATGTAGGAAAGGACATAGAAGTACAAGAAGATGTCACGGAACATGAAAAGAAGACAACAACAAAGATGGTTATTGTAGCTTTGTGGTGCATACAATTGAAGCCTGTTGATCGTCCCTCAATGCATAAAGTTGTAGAGATGCTTGAATCGGATGTTGAGTCCTCGCGAATGCCTCCTAAGCCTTTTCTCACCCCACACCAGGTGCAAGAAGATGATTATAGAGCTAATAATACAAAGTTATCGGATCCACCAAATGACATGGACTCTTCATATCAGTTTGGTCAGTTAATAAGTATGAATGTATATGATTTTTTTATGGTATTACAAAAGAGGTAATCACGGCTTATAGAAGTGCATAATTTTTAATTACTCAATAAATCCCGATATTTTTGCATATGACAAAACTCGATCATTTTTCCTGTTATTGACTTGAAATGACTTTTTCCACCAAAAGACTTTGCAGAGCGTGAGATCATACTTGGCAAGTATAGGCCATAAATAGGTTTCTTTTCTCTTATTGACAGAATAGGATTTTAACCTAGTCTATGATCATGCAATCTCTCCACGACTTTAATTATTTTTGGCCACTGATTGATTTGATTTCATTTTGACAGATCCAATTCGTAGCGAGCATGTAGAATAAATTGTGTAAAATAATAATATAAACCATAGTCTGGGTAAAAACTTAAACTTTTAAGTGAGATAGTTCATTAAATAATATAAATTATTTGAATCTATACGATAATAGATGAAAGAAGTTAGTCTATACAAATACAAACCATGTTCATTATTATTATTATCATTATTATTATTACCCTGCGGATGAAATTGAATATGTAGTCAAGATAGCACTCCCCTTTGTCCTAGGATGATTGACCTCATGGATTTCAAAAGACTAACGTTTTATTTTTTTGAAAGAAAAATTAGACTGACTTTTAAGATTAGTTTTATTGATTTAAAAGTTAGAATTTAGAAAAACCAAATATAATTTTCATAATTTTCTAAAGTCATCACTAATATCAAATAATCAAATTCATGTTATATTAATCTAAAAGAATTACAAAGACTAGTTGTTACTAATTTTGGTGCTTACACCACTAAGTCCACATCAAGTCAAATAAAGTGTTTAAAACAAATGTGCAAGCTGGTAAATTATTTTAAAAAACAATAAAATTTAATCTGTTCAAAATTATCTCAACAAATTATTTTATCTCTCTCTTCGTATCTTTATTTAAATATATTTTTGTGTTTTAGGTAGTATTTAATTAATATCTTTCTATAAAAAAAACATAAATATGTTTAGTTAAAGATATAAGAATATAAAAATAAATTTGTCCACTTGATAATTTTGAAGTGATTTTTTATATTTTCAAAACAATAGGTATACAAAAAAGGTGCTTTCAAATGCAATATTTTTTTATTAATAAAATATCATCATATCATTGTAAAAAACTCTCCATTCAAAAATTGTCAAACTAAGGTATGAATAGATAATATATATTATTATTATTATAGCTTAAAAATTTAATATGAGGATCAATCCAAAGCAAGACTAGGCATGTATTTACTTAGGTCAATTTACAAATAAAATAATTATTATCCTAATTTTATAACTCGACTTGGGATCGACTCAGAACAAAGTCCAACTCATGGGTACAAAGAGTTAACTTGGGTTGACTAGATCAATATAAAGATAAAAGGACTACTATAATAGTTTTAAAATCCAATTTAAAGGTTTACTCGGGACAAAGAGACCAGGAAGACAACCAAGATTGACCTAATTTTTTTTTTCTCTTCTTCTTCTTCTTCTTGTTTTTTGTTTTTTTAAAATAATCAAAATAAACTTCTTTTGGCAAAAAGAATTTTAAAAATCAACAGGTGTCAATCATGTTTTATTTTGGCCAACCAGAGTTCTTACTACGTCAAGTCAATCCTTTATATATTTCTTTTAACTCGGATTGATCCATTTCTTATGTCTGGTAGGTCTTTAATCAACATGTGAGGCTGGTTCTATAGCTATAATTATTATAATTGTTACTATCCAATTTTTGACTCTTTATTTTTCTGGAAAAAAAATAGATTTTTGTTCAAGGGGCGAAATTGAATGAATTAAAGAGTTTAATGGTCAATTGAGGGTTAAATTGCAAAAATCAGGAGCCAAGGATCAGTTTAAAAAGTCGCGCGAAGCCGAGGTTGAGATTGAATTTTTGATGGGATTTAATTGTTTAATTTCAAATTTAAATCCAATTGGGTGCAATTAAAGAATTTTTAAAGTACCAGATCATTTTTTCTTTCTTCCTAAAAAGAAAATTTTATGAAATCTGCATTTTTTAAAAACAAACATGCACTGGCGCATTGAATTTTCAGGCGCGCCATATTGATCACAGCAGATCAATAAAAATTCTCTTCCTTTTTTATCTGATTTTCTTCTCAATTCACGAGATCACAGTCATCAAATTTTTTTTCGTACTTTCAGATCGATTTTCTTCCCCATCAGAGCAAGGCAGATCATCATGATTTCAATTTCCTTCCTATGTAAACATGATTTTCTTCCCAAAATTAGCTCCAGCGTGATTTCCTTCCTAATTATCCTCTGATTGATCTCGATTTATTAGCTTTCCTCAACTACATTTAGAGACTAAACGGTTAGAAGACAGAGAGGAGAAGAGATTTACGTGAGTGAGAAACATAGTGTTAAGGACGCAGAAAATAGAGAGAATGGAAGAATCACTTGCCTAAAAATTTTGAGTCAATCTTCTTCCTGCTCTCCCCATCGTTTTCATCTTGTTTACTCTGCCCCTCTCTCTAAAACTAGGGGAGCATCTGTCTCTCTCTCCCGCTCGGTTCATCAACTCCAGCCACCTCGCTCCCTTTCGTTGTCAACAGACTTTCCATTACCTCTCCAGCAATTCAGAAATTATCTCAGGCGAAGGTAGAGGCTACGTCCACCATCGCAGCAAACTCGAACTGTCACTTTCCGACGCAGTTTCCGGCGAACTCAGGCCACCATCTCCGACGCCTCAACGACCAGAAGAATCACCACGATATCCTCTACCCAACGGTATAAACAGGTATTCCATTCTCCATACTCGAAAATCTTCCTTGCTACTGTTCATCGTCTCTGCAAATTTTGCATGCGGGGAGTGAATTAATTCACTCCCCGCGTGGGCTTGACAGAGGCCGGGCCTCGCGCCAGGCCTGGCCCTGAAGCCCAGCCCAGATGAGTCTGGGCTGCTAGCCATCTGGGCTAGCAGCCCAGCCGGGAGATAAGGTGGGCTGGGCTGTCAGCCCAGCCCGAATTTAGGTGGGCTGACAGCCAGCCCACCGAAAAATAAAAAATAAAGAAAAAATAAAAATACAATTTTCCAAAAATATTTTTTAAAAAGAAAAAATGTGTTGTTTTCTTGCATAAGGCCAATACACTAGCATATTTTAAAAATTATTTTTCTTTTGAAAAATATATATTATCTTGAGTTTTGAAGTGAAAATGAGTTTTAGCATGGATTTCGCAAAGAAAAAAAGTCATTTCTTGCATTTTGAGATTTTACAACATGTTTGTAAAATCCAAAGGGTATTGGCCAATATGTCAAAAAAATATAAATTTTTTTTTGGGAATTTATTATTCACTGTCGATATTTGGATAAATAAATCCTAAAGAGGTTAATATCCAAAATATTCGACGAGAATGATATACTATTATTCACTGTTGATATTTGAGTAAATAAAACCTAAGGGGTTAATATCCAAAATATTCGGCGGAAATGATATGCTATTATTCACTGTCGGTGTTTGGATAATTAAATCCTAAAGGGTTAATATCCAAAATATTCGGCGGAGTAATATCCCATTTACCATTTATTTAACATATGTTTTGAGAGATCAAATCATAAGCAAACCATACGTCAAGCAGCTTATCTTAGGTAGGGCGTATTAGGGGTGCTAAAATCTTCTCTTTACGCAACCAGTCACTTACCCTTAGAATCTCTGAAAGACCAGTTTAGGTTTCCTAGTAACCATAATACTAGGTGGCAACTCCTATTTTCAAATAAAGATAATCCCCCGACACATGATAATCCCCGCACACGGGGAAGGGTCGTCACGATGCCGTGCTCGTCATTTTTTTTTGGGTGCGACAATAATATTATTAATTTTAACATTTAATATAAACTAAAATAAAAATAATTAGAGTAAAATATATTCTTTATATATATATATATATTATTCATCTTAACAAAACCAAATAGATACATAAATAATTACTTTACCTTCTATAATTATATTTTTATATTCTTTTTTCATCTCATTGCCTCTGAATAATGTAGATTAAGATTGTTAAATTTGCGAGTTAACTCAAAAAATCATACAATTTTATGAGTTAACATACATATATCATGTAAAATTGAATTAAAACTCAATAACAAATCAAATTACAAATTGACTCGATAAAATTAATTAAATTTATTAAGTCATATAACTTGTACCTAGTTTACGATATGTCAACGCCAACTAAAAAACTTTATTATTATTGATTGAGTTTTGGTCCTCCTTACTTCTTGTTTAGTCATTTTGTTTGGATTTTCATTTCGATCATGCTTTTTAAGAGATGGGTTTTCTTTTAATCAAATTTTTGCTGTCTTCCGAGTTGCGTTGATCGGTGATGGAGCCTGATAGCATGAAAATAGACACCACCCCCCAACTCCCTACGGAACGTCTCCCATTTGCTAGAAGGTACATGCAGCAGCTAAAATCCCTGCCATTTGCAGCAGGGCAGCCATTGTAATAGCATGCCACTGCAGATTAACTGCATGAACAAACACAGCTATAAGAGGGCACTGCAGACAAAGAACCGCAAAATATTTTGTTTTCCTGAGCTTCATTGTCTACAAAAGATCGACCCAGTTCTTATATTTTAGGAGAAATCTTTAATAATTTTGATTACAATCAGATTCTTTATCCACGCTTTCATAAAATCACAGAAGTATCATTATTACTTTCATGGTTTGGTACAGACACACAGAAGCAGCAGCTAAACTGCTGAAATTCAAACTCGATCCAGGCAAGATTTCCCTTTCAGCTTGTTGCTTTGCTGAAGTTCGAGGTAGTCTTTATATTTCATGCCAATGTATGCTGCTGGTTCATCGCCTTCACTGCTCACTAATTACTCTGGTGCTTGGCTAACAACCGAGTCTAGTGATGGTCCATGTGCCATAGCTATGGACATCCTTGTACCCTTGCTGTTCACCATTGCTCCGTGAAGAACACTCTTGTACCTTCCATTACTCAAAATCTAATAACAAAAAAACACGAAGCACTTCACATTTTTAACAGAATCATTAACCCTTAGCAATCTTCAAATTTGACAAGGAAATTAGGATCCACCTCAAGGTTATCTCCAGTGTTAACCAGGAAGGAGTTGGAGTGGGTACCGACGTTGACCCACTTCCCTTTGTGTTGAATTTGAAGGCCACCGATTCCATTTTGGATTAGAAGTGTCAACAAGCCATGATCTGAATGAGGGGGCATGCCCATCTCAAGTTCTGGCTGTGGACAAGTAGGATATAAATTTGCGATAAATATTTGTTTCCCTCGTTCCAAATCCAATGCCTTGTCTATATAGCTTCCTTCCAGCCCCAAACTTTCTGATATTCCTGTCAGTAACCCCCTTGATATTTCTCTAACTCTCTGGGAGTACTCTAATGAAATTTCACTACATATAAAAAGGGTCCATCCAAAAACTTAAAATTCTGTAAGCTTTCATGACTTTTCTCGCAAAATTCTATCTTATTTCTTTTCACCTTTGAATTCACTTGAAAGGAACATGCAATAGAAATAAAGGCTAGTTACCTGAGGCCAGCAGGTTTGGTAGGTGAGTAGAACACAGGATGTACAAAAACCTTGAGAAAATCCCTCCAGTAGAAAGCCTTCTCCACTGAAACATTAAAACTGGTTCCAGACCTTATTGGGTCCAGTACATGGTCCCCTTTAAACTCTTGCTTCTCCTCTTCTTCCAGATCAAAAAAACCTCTGCACCCATCAAGTATCGAGCTGAGAAGTTTCTGTGGTACCCCATGATTGATCACCTGATAATTAAAAAATATGATGGGTTATAAATTAGAGAGAGTTTTATCTTATAATTAAGGTGTCCATCTCCTCAACTGATAAAAACACAGGCTATTAATTCGATCTGGGATTAATCAGGATGTGGGAACAAAATACAGAGCACGACATGCACTCTCGTCAACTGGTTCTGTCCTCAAAGTTGCTTTACGTGCTACATAAAAAGAAGGGAAAAAGAGATATACCATGAAGAAGCCCCAGTCCTGACAGGCTCTGCCAAGTTCATGAACTATTTCAGATCGTTGGCCAGGAGTGCCTGAAATGAGAAGAGAGTAATCTATGACAGGAATTGAGCCTTCTGGGACAGAAGTTACCTGGCCATGGAGATCAGGAGTGAAGGCGTAAGTGGCGGGGATTGAGGTGAGACCAGGTGATTCAGCTAATGTTTTGATGCTTGCTATCTTGGTTGGTTGACTAGGAAATGTATTGGAGGGAAGGGGTGAAGCTGTTTCAGCTGCCATTGAGAGAGGGATAGGAAGCGAGACAGAGCTGAGTGATTTGGATATAGATGTGCCCCATCATGAAATCAAGTCACTGATGATAAATATCTATCATGTGTACGTCGGGTTGTTTGTGGGTAGATTGTGCCCAACCATGAAATGAAGTCACTGATGATAAATATCTATCATGTGTACGTTGGGTTGTTTGTGGGTAGATAGTTAGGATGATTGATATTATTTTTAAAAATATTTTCAAGATCATATTTTATCAAATACCATTTAATCTTTACTTTTCTTTTTAATAAGATTATATGTGTGTGTATATATATATATACATATCTTTTATTAGCACAATTAAAAATAAAGAAAAACGTTTTTATAAATACACAATTAAAAATAATCACTAAAATTATTATTATTATTGTGCAAATAATAAAATCATAAAAATCAACTGATTCAAAGAACAAATAAAAATAAGAGAAAAACAGGAAAAAAAGAGAAAAAGGAGGAATATTAATTTTATAATAATCATCAACATAAATTAAAATTTTAGGATTGAACAGATTGAAAATAAAACCCCAATAAAAATTAAAACAAAACTGAAAGCATAGATGTATAAATACGGATAAAAACTAAACATTTCCCAAGAATGAGAAAAAGAAACCAAAGGAATTACTATTAAATTAAAAATTCAAAGCATAAGAACCGAAAATAAAAATAAAATATATAATTAATTCTAATAAAACATAAAATTAAAACAAATAAAAATCTTGGAACCAAAACAAATAAAGCTATTTTTACAAAAACAAAATTGCAATGTAATTTTGTTAACAAAATTAAAAGAACAAGGACCGAAATGAAGAGTAGCATATATAACCAATTTCAATTGGAAGACACAATTAAAACAATATATACATATAATACCAATTAAGGATAAAATTGAAACAAATAAACACTTTGGGACCAAAAACAATTTAAAAGAATGAGGACTAAACAGAAAAGTAGCATATATGACCAATTTCAATTGGAGAAAAAATCAAAAGAAATGAAAACTTGTGTGCCAAAAAATTAAAGGAACCAAAAATAAATAAAAATCAAAAGAATAAGGATCTGGAATGAAAACCAACATTTATAATTAGTTTTAATTCAAGGGCACAATTGAAAACAATCAAACTTTCAATTAAAGAAATCAAGAAAAAACAAAATTAAAACCTCGGGGACTAAAATTAACAAAATACACACATCGTGGACTAAGGCATAATTTATGCAGTAGGAGAGAGAAAAAGGAGAACATCTAAAAGCTGTTTGCTCGCGATTAACCGTACAATCGGTGATGGACAAGCGCGACATCGAGTGGAAAGAGGACAAGGAGGCGAATCAGGAGACATGACGGAAGAAAATTTTTGACATCCTGAAGAGCCTAAATGATTCGCCTTAAAGGCGCGTCAGTGTTGAACACCGCGAGTGCGTTCTAGTGGCACGCCTGCAGTGTTTAAGGAACAAATAATAAAATATTAGCTAATTACATTTACGCCCGAACCCAGCTAGAATTACATAAAACCGAAGCGGAAAATACACACTACCCCTCACTACAGTGCTCGTTTGTCTTTTGAGGGGTTATTACAGTTCATTTATTGTGAAAAATGTTGATAAAACGAGAACACCCCTAGTTCTAGGTGAATTATTTTGTCCTTTTTGGTGTTATTTGAATCGTTTCACTTTACAACAAATTTAGAAATACTACTTATTTTTCCTGAAAAATTTGAAAATACCCCTGGTCCCGGGGTTATAAATTTTCAATCCTAGGGACCCTACTGCATCATTCTTTCCTTGGTTTCGTGTCTGCTTCACATTTGGATTGGGCCAGAGAGGAAGACGAGCTTCACTTTGCACGTGGAGCCCATCAAGAGATCTTCCCTTTCTTTCATTGATTATCACTCAGTCTTCGAGCATGCAATAACTCAAAACTTTAATTTGTGGCCATTGATTTCCTTTCATATTGATCCAAGATGATATTCGTCCAGTAGTATTGTTCCCAGAATCACATCATATATACTTCTCATCTTGCTCCTAAAGATTTTGATAATAGTTCGGTTAATAATATATTTTAAAAAACCATTCAAAGGAAAAAATAGTAATAAAAATAACGAGTATTAAGTTGAATTAGATAAAAATAAAAGAATTAAATTGAATTGATTTTTTATCTCAAACAAAAAAGAAATCAAATATAACATGTAAAAAAATACACGAGAATAAAATTGAAAATAACTTTCAATTTGATAAATTATTTCATATAAAATAAAAAACAACGATCAAATCTGGAAAAAATAATTAAAACATTGCCTCAAATATTTAAAATACGTATGTGAAAATAAAGAAGAAAAAAACAAAGAAAAAAATAAAAGAAAAGGTCCCTGTTTGGTACTGGATTAATTTTTGTTTTAAACAAAAAAATGTTAAGAGTATAAAGATCAAGTAGCTCGATCTTAAAATAATTTAATAGATTTAAAAATAATTTGGATGACATGATATGAATTTTCTTTTTCGTTTGCTTAATTCCATACTTAATTATAATTTTTCTATCGTTTTTCTTATTATATTAATCTCATGGTATTTTTTTTATTTAATTTAATCATTAATCTTCTTAGAGACATAATTAATTATGCTCTAAATATAGCTATTTAATTTGAATTAAATACAGATTAAAGGACAAGTCATGCTTCATGAGAGAACATGTACAAAATAACTTATTGTTTCAAATCTCAAAACTTGAATTTAATGATTTAGATTCAATGAACCATACCCTTCCCCCTCTCTCACTCCCAACTTAGCTCAAGTCATCGTATTAAATCGACTTGTCTGCATAACATAGATTAATATTATAAGTTTGTAAAACACCGTTGATTGTTGGGGAGTTATCATCACGCAACTAGGCAAAATCATGGTCACACACAAATACTTGGTTACACCGATGTGGACTGAGCTGGAAATAATCTTGATCGCAAGTCCACTACTGGTACTCGTATATTTATGGGAGGTAATGTAGTTTTTATGGAACAACAAAAACAATCGGTTGTTGCTCGCTCCAATGCTCGAACTCGAATATCGTGCTATGACCTTTATCGCTTCCAAACTTATATGGTGAAGGCATTGCTTGTTGATTTGGGTGTCTATTATTCTCGACCTATGTCTCTTTGTTGATCAAACCGCAATGCACATCTCCTCCAATCTAGTATTCCATGAACGCACAAAGCACATCGAGGTTGATTTTCATTTTGTTCGAGAACAAGTTAAGTCTCGGACAATTGTTACTCGGTATACTAAGACTCGCGGATCTATTCACCAAATCCTTGCCCTATGCTCGATTCCAATTGTTGCTTTCCAAGCTTGGATCAATCAACCTTCTTGATCCGACTTGAGGGGAGTATTGGCAGATATGCATGGAGATACATTTGACAAATATGATATTGGTAGATCTGCTATATTTGACAAATATGATATTGGCAAATCTGCAGATATATGTTACCGTACAAATATATGTTACCAGTATTGATTGATATTTCTTTTTTATAAGTTATAGATTTCAAGGAGCAATATTAGTAACTCAGTAGCTAGAATTCGATTGTAATAATTATAATCTATATATATATATATATACTAGAGAATGCCTCGCGCTTCGCCGCGGCGGCACAATATTTTTTTCAATGTAAAAAATATTAATTGTATATATTTTTTTTATTATAATATAAATTTTGCTAAAATAATAAATTTGTGCAGAATTCATATCCGGTGCAAGTTTTCTATAAAATATATAAATTTAAAATCAATGTAAATTTATTTTTTAGTAGTTTCAAATGAAATAACCAGCATAAATTTATCATCATCATTAAAAAAGCAAGAAAACTAGGATATCTGAATTATTAAGTTCACTGTATTAAGATTATTTCATTTTATAATTCAATTTAAATCAAACAAAAATAAAATATAAATTGTGAAAATACCTACAATAATCAAATAAAAAAATAAATTGTTAATTTTCTATCAACAAAAAGACGAAAACATAGATTGAAAATTCATCCTGACGTTATTGTCATTATCATTGCTATAAAAGCTAAAATTATTACTAACAGTACAGTCAAAACAATTAAAATAATTAAATTTCCATGAACAATATAAAACAAAAGCAAAAGATTTTTATAAAACAACAATAAAAATAATAATTAAAATTATCATTATTATTTAATAAATAATAAAATCATAAAAATCATATAATCTAAAGAACAAATAAATAAACAGAAAAAATGAATAAAGGGAAAAATAGAGTAATATTATTTTTAAAATGATCACAGTATAAATTAAAATTTCAGGAAAATCTTTTAAAAATCAAAATATTTTATATAAAAATAATCACTAAAATTATCATTATTATAGCGAAAATAATAAAATTATAAAAATCATACAATCAAAAGAACAAAAAATAAAAGAAAACATCTAGCCTGGCACCCGCTCCTCGTCGTAGGCGGAATCATATTTTTTCAATGTAAGAAAATATTTATTATGTATGATTTTTTTCATAGCATAAATTTAGACAAAATAATTAAAATAATTAAATTTCCATTGAAAAAAAGCAAAAGATTTTTATAAAACAACAATAAAAATAATAACTAAAATTATCATTATTATAGCATAAATAATAAAATCATGAATATCATATAATCTAAAGAAAAATAAAGAAAAAGAGAACAAAAAAATGAATAAAGAGGAAAATAGAGTAATATTACTTTTAAAATGATTAGCGATATAAATAAAAATTTCAGAAAAATCTTTAAAAAAATCAAAAGATTTTTATAAAAACATAATCACTAAAATTATCATTATTATTACGCATATAATAAAATTATAAAAATCATATAATCCAAAGAAAAAACATCTAGCCATGGCACCCGCATCTCGTCGCGGGCAGAATCATATTTTTTTCAACGTAAAAAAATATTTATTATGTATGATTTTTTTATCATAGCATAAATTTAGACAAAATAATAAATTTGTATATAGTTTTTATGAAGTGCAAGTTTTGTATAAAATATATAAATTTAAATGAATATAAATTTATTTGTTTAGTAGGTTTCAATGAAATAACCAATATAAAATAAGTTGTAATTTTCTCTCTACAATAAGTTGCAATGTGGACTGCAATAGTCTTTTTTTCCGTCATATGAACAGTGGAATAACGTTTTCGTCTTATTTGAGGATATTATGATTATTGTACTATGCATATAAATGAAAGAAATTGAAAATATCTCTAATACCATGATATTATTTAAAACACACTTTACATAATAAAATGAATATATAAAAAAACAATATACATTTTTAGAAGTTCTAAAATGTGCATGAGCTCTAAAATTGGCATCAAGCTAGAAGACACGCCCATAACACCGCTACATGAAAACATAACTGGTAAATTACCAATACACCCCTATAACCAACTCTTGGATTTTGTCTTATAGGGGTATATACGCATTTATAGAACTCGCAGTGCATGATCGATCGATCCAGACACACCGATTATAAAAAAAGTCAGAGGATTAGTTATGGTGCGCTTAAGTTAACCTTGAGACCCTGGTTATAAAAAAAATATATAAGTGGGAAAAAATATAAGCATGAAAGCATTGTGGCAATCCATATTGTTTTTTTAATCAGTCTGGGAATTAGTCGTGGTGTGCTTAAGCTGGACTGGAGACCCCAGTCATAAAAAAATTATATAAGTGAACAAAAAAAACATATAAGGAAAAAAAATAAAAAATAATAAAAAATTGGTTCGGAGATTAGTCATGGTGTGTCTACGCTGACCTAAACACCCCGATTATCAAAAAACAGTTTGGTCCGAGGAGTGGTGGTGGTGCACTTGAGCTGGTCCGGAGATCGTAGTTATAAAAATATATATATATATATAAGTGAAAAAAATGTATAAGTGAAAAAAAGAGCTTAAACTGGCTGAGAAACCATGGTTACCAAAAAATGTATAAGCGAAAGAAAACAAAGAAAAATATAAGCATGAAAATATCTGTAGCAATCCATATTGTTTTTTTTTAATTCAGCCCAAGAATTAGTCAGTGGTGGGCTTAAGCTGGTCGGAGATCCCAGTTATAAAAAAATGTATAAGTGAATAAACCAAAAGTATAAAAAATATCAGCAGGAAAGCACTTTAGAAAACAAATGTGGGTCTGGTGATTGTCGTGGTATGCATAAGTTGACTTGGACACCCTGATTATCAAAAAAATTTGGATATGAAGATTAATCGTGGTGCATTTAAGAGAGCTCGGACACCCCGATTATTTAAAAACAAAAAAACAAAAATTATATAAGTAAAAAAAAATATAATAAGGAAAAAATACAAAAAAAAAAGCAAAAAAAAGAAGCAAAAAACGGAGGAAAAAAAGAAGAAAAAGAATAATCAGGAAAAAAGAGTAAATTAAATTGTAGATTTAAAATGTTAAAAAATATTTTAAAATAATAAAAAACAAAAAAAGCAGAAAAAACCCGAAAAAAAGAATCATTGCAATCCAAAGTACACACGATCTGTGTGGATGAGTACGTGGGTGTACACGCCATTTATATATATATATATATATATATATATATATATATATATATATATATGTGATAGAATGTATTCCAGCACATATGAAAAATAATACAAACACTATTATTTCTTTTACTCTCTGCCTATCCTCTGTTTTCTTCAAAAATAAGTTGCAAAATAACTTATTGGTTTTGTAATTTTGTTTCGGGTTTATGAAGAGAACATGAACAAAATATAATGGAAGAAAAAGTTAAAGGATCATTAAATTAAAAAAATAATAATTATATAAATTACTTTAAATAAAATAAATAGCAATCAAAACAATAAGAGCCAAATATGAGATATAAAAATATTTAAAGAGGGAGTGAAATTGATTTTTTTATATAATTTTTTCAAATATAGTAAATAAAAAAGACCAGAACTAAGAGATAAAAAAGTTGAAAGAAAATAAAACTGAAAAGAGAACCTCAATTTTCTAACTTATTTGAAAAAAATAAGACCAGATTTTAAAGATAAAAAATAAAAAAGGATAAACTTGAGAAAAAACTTATAATTGCATAAATTATCTTAAATAAAATAAATAACAATTAAAAGATAAATACCAAATATAAATAAATAAAATCTAATAACATTTTATTCAAATAATACTTGAAGCGAAGATTCCTTAAATACAAGTCTTCACGATCGCATTTAGAAATTTCAAAACTAACGAAATGGATAAAAAAGGAGAGGATTAAGTGATAAATCATGTGATTTTCTTACACCACATGTATCATCCTCCATGTGGAGATAGGGCCCATGATGCGAGATAAGCTTGACTTCATGAATCTGGTCTTCCTTGCGTCTTGAATGATCCAGGATGGTATTCAGTAGCTAGTCTTTATAAAACCATCATTTCATTTCCCATAATTAAAAAGTTAAAATTCTCTCTCGATGTTCATCAAGTAGAATATCAAGGCACCCCTTTGGTGCGTATGCCGCTCTTCTTCGTAGAATTTGCATGAAGTGATTGTATTTCATTGAGTGCTTTGACAAAGATACAGAGGTGCCTTTATATAGGCTCTATACAATAATGAAAATCCCGTAAACTAATCATTTACCAAAACCGATTCCTAAACTCATCGGAGTCATATCTTCTATACAAAGTAAATATTAATTACAAGAATCAATTACGACAATTGTGCAATTGGGAATGATCGGGTATCTCAACACGCCTCATTAAGTTGGTGAGTGAATATCATACCATCCCAACTTGCCAAGTAAAAAGGAAAATGGTGCCTTTCCTAGTGGCTTCGTGAATAAGTCTGCTAGTTGCATCTTTGTGGGAGTATATACTGTGGAAATTACTCCGGAAGCGAGATGTTGGCGAACTAGGTGACAATCGAGTTCAATGTGTTTTGTTCTTTCATGGAAGACAGGATTTTTTGGCTATATGTAGAGCTGATTGATTATCACAGTGAAGTGTTGTTGGTTCTGAGTGTGGAATCTTCAAGTCTCTAAGTATGTATCCAAGCCATTTGATCTCACAACAAGCATCTGCCATAGCTCGATACTCTGCTTCAGCTGATGATCGTGAGACTGTGTTTTGTTTCTTTGTTTTCCAGGAAATCAAGGAATTCCCAATAAAGACACAATAACCTCGTCACTGAACATCTTGTAGTGGAGCAAGTAGCCCAATCTGAGTCACAGAAGGCTTTGAGTTTGAGATCATTTTGTGCTGGAAAGAAGATACCTTGTCCGGGTGAATTCTTAATGTATCGCAACACCCGTAAAGCAGCATCAAGGTGTGGTTGGTGTGGTTCATGTATGTAGCGGCTGAGTATGTGGACAGCGAAGCTTATGTCTGGTCTGGTCACCGTGAGATATATGAGACGGCCGACCAAACGACGGTATCTAGTGGGGTCATGGAGCAGTTTTCCTTCATCTGGCTTGAGTCTTAGGGTTTGCTCCATGGGAAAGGAGTAGGGACGCACTCCTATCAAACCAGCGTCATCAAGCAATTCAAGTGCATACTTGCTGCTGGGAAATGAATATGCCTTTGTTGGATCTTGCCACTTCTATGCCCAAGAAGTATTTCAGGAGACCCAAATCTTTGATGCGGAAGCGATGGTTGAGGAAGTCCTTTGTGGATTGAATATCTTGGGAATTATTTCCTGTAATCACAATATCGTCAACGTAAACTAAAATAACAGTAAAGGAATTTGTGTTAGACCTGGTAAAAGGGAATAATCAGCCATAGATTGAATAAATCCAGCTTCTCGAAGAAGCGATAGTGAGCTTTGCAAACCAATTACGACTTGCTTGCTTTAGACCATAAAGTGACTTTTGTAGCCGACACACTAAGTTCCCCCCTTGTCGGCCAAGTCCAGGAGGAGGAATCATGTAAACTTCCTCATCCAAGTCACCATGGAGGAAAGCATTTTGCACATCTAGTTGATGAAGCGGCGATCTGAAGCATAGGCCAGGGCAAGAAGACAACGGAAAGTCACAAGTTTAGCAGTGGGAGAAAAGGTCTCGGTGTAGTCGAGACCCTCCTTTTGTGTGTAACCTTTCGCAACAAGGCGAGCCTTATATCGTTCGACAGTACCATCAGAATGGTATTTGACCTTGAACACCCATTTACAGACCAATGGGGCGCTTACTGCAGTAAAGAGGTGAGAACCCAAGTATTATTTTGTTCAAGTGCCTGAATTTCCTTTGCCATAGCCTCACACCAAAGGGGATCAGTGGAGGCCTGTGCATAGGTAGTGGGCTCGATGATTTTAGAAACAGCTGTGACAAAAGAATGGTGAGCAGAGGACAATTTTTGGTAAGAAAGAAAATTAGATAGGGGATACCGGGAAACCTTACCTCGTGAGATGGCAGAAGATGAGTCGGAATGGGCGGGAGACATGATATTGTGACATTCAAAATCACGAAGAAGTACAGAGGGTTGAGGGATGCGGGTAGAGCGTCGAAGGGCAGGAGAAGGGGTTGGTGTGGGAATGATGTCAGGGCAGTCAGTAGAAGGGGAAGAAGGAGTGTCAATGGTGGTGGTGGGTAATGAGTTGAAAGGAGGTGTAATGACGGGTGCAAGAGGTGTAGTGGGCCGGTGTGATATGGATGTGGTGTCATTAGGCTGAAGTGTAGGAGGAATGGGCTGGGGTGCGAGAGGTGTAGTGGGTCGGTGTGACGTGGAGGTAGTGTTAATAGGTTGAAGTGTAGGAGGAATAGGTTGGGGTATTGGTGAGATGGGCTGGGTTGTTGCTGATATGGGTTGGGTGAAGTTGTTTGTGATAAAAGGGAAAATGGTTTCATGAAAAACAACATCGCGACTGACTAGAAATTTATGGTTGTCCAAATCATATAAGCGATATGCTTTTGTCCAAAAGGGTAACCCACAAAGATACATTTTCGAGCTCGGGTATCAAATTTATTGGTGGGTTGGAGGTTAGTGGCATAGCATAAGCAACCAAACACGCGAAGGTGTTTGTAAGCGGGTGTTTGTCCAAAAAGGATTTCATATGGTGTTTTGTTGTTTAAGACAGGTGTAGGGAGACGATTGATAAGGTAGGCAGCGGTGAGTATACATTCACCCCAAAAAAGAAAAGGTAGGTTAGCATGCAAACGAAGGGCTCGTGCCATTTCAAGGAGATGGCGATGTTTTCGCTCGACCACACCATTTTGTTGAGGCGTGTAGGTGCAAGTGTGTTGATAGATGACGCCATGTTTAGAAAAAAAAGATTTTAAGGATGCAAACTCCCCCCCGTTATCAACACGAATGGCTTTGATGTTGGTTTGAAATTGTGTGTTCACAAAAGAAAAGAAAGATGTAATCAAGTTTTACGTTTCGATTTAAAACTCATTAAATAAACCCATGTAGTGCGTGAAAAGTCATCAACTATGGTTAAAAATATTTTGCACCGGAATGAGAGGCGCTTTATGTGGTCCCCAAATATCACAGTGAATTAAATCAAAAGGGGCAATACTTTTTATTGAACTAGAAGGAAATGGAAGTCTAGTTTGTTTAGCTAAAGGACAAAAATCCCATATATGTTTAGGAAGAGAAATGTCAGAAAATTGTGTAGATAATAAGCGAAGTTTGGCATCGGAGGGATGTCCCAATCGAAGGTGCCATGTATTAGTTTGAACGGTCACATGGTATGTGGAGGAAGAGCGAAGGTGTATAGCGAGGTGGCGCGGATCAAAGTAATACAAGTTCCCATGTCTCTTACCCAATCCAATCATCTTCGCAGTGCGCAAGTCCTGTTTGTAACAAAAAGTGGGAAAAAACAAACAAAACAATGAAGGGACTTAGTAAGTCGTAGCACAGACAAGAGATTAACATTAAAAGAGGAACACATAGAACATTAGTGAGGTGAAAAAGGTCATCAAATTGGATATTGCCGATTAAAGTTATTTGTGCGTTTTCTCCAGTAGGCAACCCAACTTGTGGAAGGGTAATATCCAATTTTTCTCCGGTAGTTTGTGAAGTATTAGTGAGGAGTTTTGAAGAATGGGTAATATGGTCAGTAGCACCACTATCAATAATCCAAACATCCGGTAGGCATATATTGGCATGAAAACTAAAACAAGAAGGAGGATTCGGACACGCAAAATTTTCTTGTGTTGGATTAAAATCCTCCTTACCGACGGTGTCCATTATTTGCTTGCATTGTTCAAGAGAGAGATGGGGTGCTATGGTCTGAAGCTAATGTGGTGGTTCGGATACTTGTATATAATTGGCGGAGGACTGTTGCAGTGTACCATTTTGGTTGAACTGGTTGGTCCTTCCTTGATGTGCACAGTTGTTCCCATCGGATCGTGGTGGAGGGATAGGTGGCTCCCTACCATGCCACTTGTGTCCAGGAGGAAATCCTTTGAGAAAAAACATTTTTCCACAGTGTGTGTGTCACCATTACAGATAAACACAATGTATGGATTCTCTTTGGTTGCTTCGTGACATGTTCCCATTATTGTTGGAGTAGGGTGATCGATTTATTGTGCTATTCTTTCGCCACCATTGTGAAGGAATTGTGTCCTTTAAATTAATGTGCAATGACTAAACTTGGATAGGACAATTAACGGAGATAATTTAATCTAATTATTTTGGGAGTCGTAGTGCTTTGCTAGAAGCCAACTACGATTAATAGGGTTAAACCTATAGCTATTATAATTGGGTCCTATGAGGTCACACACTTAGAGATTACGGAATAGATCAACGAAAGAAAAATGGTTAATTATTAATACATATTAGGTATTATTAATAATAAATAATATTATTTATTTCGAAATAAAATAAATATTATTTATTCATATTAGATATGATTAATTATGGAGTTATTCATACAACCTTTTATTTGATAAAAGGACAAAGTCTTTATTTCTATTTATTGCTCTTAAAACCATACGTTGGAAAAGGAAATGACACTTTCTATATATTAATGTGCCATAAAAGGAAAAACGTCTCCATCATTGAAGATGGAATAAATAAATAATTTTTTGAAAATCATGTTATGAGAGAAAAAATCTTTCCATATAACGTATAAGGAAAGGCTAATAAATGAAATAAAAGAAGTTATGAATATGAGAGGTTTCTTTTTATTTCTTGGCTGCTCTCAAAAAAAAAAATCGTGAGTGGGACAAAGAGAGACCACCATTTTTCTTTTTTCAACCAAGGCAATTTTGATTGCTCCCTTTTGTCCATTCGTCCTAGCAGTCGAAGGCAAGAGATCTATTCGGGCTCGTGTGGACTAAATAGAGGAGCAACACGTGGGGCTCTCATCCTTTTAGATACCACCATATCTGACTCGGTTCACTCATCAACAGGTATTTTCCATGAACAATACTTTGATCTATCAATTATGCTTGAAGATTCTACGATTAGATGTTTAGATATGATCTGAAATTCCGCTTAATGCATCTAATTTTTCAACAATGGTATCAGAGCTATCTTGCATAAATTGATAGGATCAATGAATTAATTGTTAATTTGATGCGGATCTTGATTTAAATTGGTGGTGAATTTTATATGGATAAAATGTAAAATTAAAATGAAGATTTTGATTGGCCCATGGAATTTTATGAATATAATATGGATTTATAGGAGGGAGATACACAAAACATATAGTACGTGACTTTTGCTTTTGATCTCCTCTCCTTAATAATAAAATGCCTTTACGATTTTAATTAAAAAGAAAGCAAAATTGTTTTGTTTCCTCCAAGTTTAAAATGTGCAGACAAACCCCAAGGGAGTCAATATTATATGGTTTATTTTATTGTTTCCTAAAAGTTAGGAAATCCCATTTATATATTTTTCATATAATTTTATCTAATAATTGCATTTTATGATTAATAATGATTAATACCATGTAAGGACTTAATTTTAAATTAAGAATTTTTTATTTATTTATTTTATGCTTGTTTTATATTATGATATATTGCATGCATAAGGTGACTAGTATGGCCCAGAAATACGATCTGCGTATCGTTGTATTTTTGTAATTTATTTTAATAATTAGATTATTGTAAATAATTTTGTAATACAAAGAAGAGAAAGTCCATGAAGTTCAAGGATGGAGATTCATGAAGGGTACAAGGATGAAGACAAAAGAAGATTAGATCTTTATTTTTTTATTTTATTTTGGGGGCCATACTAGGATCATTTTTTATTGCATATTTTTTATGCTTTATTTATTTATTTTGCATTGTCTTTATTTATGCCAATTTTCACTTATAAATAAAAGATAATCAAAATTTAAGTTCCTACAGAAAATTGGGGCAATGCCTTTCCATGTCATAACCCATGAAGTTTATGGTTTTGGTTGGATGGGTTTCGCAAAAGCGAGGGTGTCCTACCTCAATCTTAGGCTCGTGAGGGTGAATCTATACGGGGGTTCATAAATCTTGATACGGTTGTACCCAACAAGAGACCAAAAGGCAAAGTTTTGGATCTTGAGGCATGGGATGAATCCTACATTGGATGTGGATCATCAACCAAGAATTATAATAAGTTATAATTAGTAATTGTTACTTACCTTGCATACACAAGAACTAAGGCAGTGCAAAAGTACGTTGGGGCTTGTCTATGATGGGATCTTGGAATCATTTTATTCATAAGGGACAATAACAACTTGAATAAAATGTGCATTTACTTATTTTAAATTGTTTAAATTATAAGTATTTGCAATATCAAACATAAACTGATTTGTATGTCATTTATATTTTGTAGATTATGTCGAACGATAATTTGAAATTCTCTCTACGCTCAATTGTTGAGAAAAACAAACTTAATGGAACGAACTTCCTTGATTGGGAAAGGAATCTGAGAATTATTCTCAGGTCCGAGGGACGTGAGGACGTCCTAGCTACCCCTGTCCCTACTGTGACCAATACCTCATCAGATGAGGAAAAGGCAACAACAACTCGGGTAAAGTCTGAGGCATTACCTGTAACTTGCCTCATGCTTGCTGCAATGGAGCCTGATTTGCAAAAGAGATTTGAGCATTCTGATGCTTATTCTATCATAACTGAACTAAAAACGTTGTTTCAGGATCAGGCAAGGATAGAGCGATATGAGACTCACAAGGCTATACTTGATAGCCATCTTGTGAAGGGAAAACCAGTAAGTCCTCATGTGATTAAACTAACTGGGCTTTTCAAGAGGATGGAAAATTTGGGGACCCCATATGACCAAGAGTTGGCAATCGATATTGTTCTTAGATCCTTGCATGATGGTTTTGCACCATTCAGAATGCAATATCATATGAATGGTCTGAAGCATGATCTGAATGAGCTTCATAGCATGCTTAAAAATGCTGAGGGCAATATAATTGGTGACAAGAAGAAGGAAGTTCTGAATGTCAACAATGGGAAGGGATTTAAGAGGGTGGCTAAAAGTAAGAGCAATTACCAAGGGAAAAGCAAGCAAGTTGCCAAACCCAAGAATGGTGAGAAGCCAAAGGTGGCTGCTGATCATGATTGTTTTTACTGCAAAGCCAAAGGACACTGGAAAAGAAACTGTCCCAAGTACTTGGAAGACAAGAGGAACGGGACTGTGAGTTCCACTTCAGGTATTTATGTTATTGAGATTATGACAACCAATGTTCTCACATTAGATAATGGTCCCACTTGGGTATTAGATACTGCATGTGGTGCTCACATTACTTCATATGTGCGAGGACTAAGAAATAGGAGACAAGTACGGAAAGGGAGATAAACACGTGCGTTGTAAATGGAGCAAGTGTTGTTGCAATCTACGTCGGAGATTTAAGTTTATCTTTACCTTCTGGTTTAGTATTAGAACTGAATAATTGTTATTACGTTCCTTGCATTACTAAAAACCTTATTTCCTATGCTGTATTGGATCATGAAAATTTTGAATTTAGCAGTAAAAATGGATGTATTTCTATTTTTAAGAATGATATTTTCTATGCAACCGCTCGAGTGAGTAATGGACTCTTTGTATTAGATCTCAAATCAGAATTATATAACATAAATAACAAAAGGCAAAAGTTAAAAAGTTTGAGTGAGGCCTACCTATGGCATTGTCGATTAGGTCACATTAGTGTGAATCGCATGAAGAAGCTCCACAAAGATGGACTTCTAAAAGACATGGATTATGAATCCATTGATACATGTGAATCATGTCTGATGGGCAAGATGACAAGGTCACCTTTCAAAGGAACGTTTGAAAGGGCTACTGAACTACTGGGCGTAATACATACTGATGTATGCGGGCCAATGAGCACAGAAGCTAGAGGTGGCTATAGATACTTCATCACATTTACTGATGACATGAGTAGATATGGGTATGTTTACCTTATGTCACATAAATCGGAGTCTTTTGAAAAGTTCAAAGAATTTCAAAATGAAGTAGAGACTCAAAGTGGCAAGAAAATAAAAGCACTTCGATCTGATCGTGGTGGTGAATACTTGAGCCATGAATTTGATCATCATTTGAAGAACTGTGGGATAGTAACACAGTTGTCTACCCCAGGAACACCACAACTGAATGGTGTGTCTGAAAGGAGAAACAGAACTCTGTTAGACATGGTCCGATCAATGATGAGTTTTGCCAATCTTCCGTTATCCTTCTGGGGATATGCCCTCACTACCGCTGTACTTACATTAAACAGGACTCCGTCAAGAACTGTAGACAAAACCCCATATGAGATATGGACTGGAAAGGTTCCAAAGTTGTCTTTTCTGAAAATATGGGGATGTGAAGCTTATGTAAAACGTTTACAAACAGAGAAGCTTGCCCCAAAATCAGATAAATGTTATTTTATAGGGTATCCAAAAGGAAGTTTTGGATATTACTTCTACAATCCAACTCAGCAAAAGGTGTTTGTTGCAAGGGATAGTGTCTTTTTGGAAAGAGAGTTCTTTTCCAACAAGTCAAGTGGGAGAAATATTCATCTTGAAATAGTTCAAGATGATGAAGAGCAACAAACTCAACAACAAGAAGACATGGATGATGTCGATGATGAGATGATTACCTTTGAAGGCCTAGGGCCTCAGATCATCCAAGAGCCAGAACAAGAGGATCTACAAACAGTTATGAATCATGTTCCGGATCCAGTTGTTGAACAAGTTGAACCCACTCGTAGATCGGAAAGGCCAAGGGTACAACCAAGACGTTATGATGATTTCATCTTGAACGAAAGCCTTGATGTTCTTATGCTAGAACTTAGTGAGCCTTCTACCTATAAGCAAGCAGTGACGGGTCCAGACTCCAAAAAATGGCTTGAGGCCATGAGGTCCGAAATGGATTCGATGTTTGAAAATCAAGTATGGGACTTGATAGATTTGCCAAATGGAGTAAAACCCATAGGAAGCAAATGGATTTTCAAACTCAAAACTGACACGGATGGAAATATATCTGTTTACAAGGCAAGACTAGTTGCCAAAGGTTTTAGACAGATTCATGGTATAGACTATGACGAGACATTTTCACCAGTTGTCATGATTAGATCCATTAGGATAATCCTAGCTATTGCCGCATATTATGACTATGAAATATGGCAAATGGATGTCAAAACCGCTTTTCTAAATGGTTTTTTGGAAGAGGATGTGTATATGACACAACCTGAAGGTTTTGAAGATCCAAATGAAGTTGGGAAGGTATGCAAGCTTAAGAAGTCCATTTATGGACTTAAGCAAGCATCCAGGAGTTGGAACTTTCGATTTGATGAAAAGATCAAAGAATTTGATTTCATTAGATGTGAAGAGGATCCTTGTGTTTACAAGAAGTTTAGTGGGAGTAAGGTAGCCTTCTTAGTCTTGTATGTAGATGACATACTACTTATTGGGAATGACATTCCGATGCTAGAGTCCGTAAAAGAATGGTTGAAGAAATGTTTCTCTATGAAAGACTTAGGAAAGGCTGAGTACATACTTGGAATTAAGATCTATAGAGATAGATCTAAGAGGCTTCTTGGATTAAGTCAAGGAACTTATATTGATAAGATTCTTAATAGATTCAAGATGCAGGATTCCAAGAAGGGATTTTTACCCATACAACATGGTATATATCTCAGCAAGAAACAGTGTCCTAAAACACCTGTTGAGCTTGAGAAGATGAAACAGGTCCCATATGCTTCTGCTATAGGATCTATCATGTATGCCATGGTATGTACTCGTCCGGATGTTGCATATGCTTTGAGCATGTGTAGCAGATACCAATCAAATCCTGGAGAAGCACACTGGAGTGCAGCTAAGAATATCCTGAAGTACTTAAGAAGGACTAAGGATGATTTCTTAGTATATGGGGGAGATGAAAAATTGATCGTACAAGGCTATACTGATGCAAGCTTTCAGACTGATCGAGATGGCTTTGAGTCTCAATCTGGTTATGTCTTCATCCTTAACGGAGGAGCTGTGAGCTGGAAGAGCTCCAAGCAGGATACAATAGCAGATTCTACAACAGAGGCTGAGTACATTGCTGCTAGTGAAGCAGCAAAGGAGGCCGTTTGGATAAGGAAGTTCCTAGATGAACTCGGTGTTGTTCCTAGCATATCAGTGCCTATCGACATCTATTGTGACAACAATGGTGCCATAGCTCCAAATCCAGACACGTTATGAGGAAGTATCACCTTATTCGTCGCATCATCACTATGGGTGACATTAGGATGTGTAAGGTGCATACCGATGACAACATTGCAGATCCATTGACCAAACCTATGCCTAGGCCCAAACATGAGAGTCACACTAGGGCTAAGGGTCTTAAGCACATTGGAGAATGGCTTTGAGTGTTGATTTTATATTACATTATATTTTATGAGTGTTGGACACTAGTTTTATGTTTGACTTGATGATTTTATGATATATGATATTTCATCCTTATTTGTATATTGTTTTGATCGATATTGAATAATATGTCCAAATAATTCATTATTAACAAATGGGATCATCTTTAAGTGTTCAGTGAATGAAACCCCATTAAGTGAAATGAAGTTTTGAATTATTAAATGTCTATAGTTTGAAATCATCAAATGGACATAGATGATTTTATAAGCTACTATATTGTAAGCCGACTGATAGCACCAGGTTTCATGGGCTATAGGGACATGGAGATGTCTAGTCAATTACATATATGTGTATGGATGATACATGTAGGACTGACCCACCTTAAGACTCTCCAAAAGAGATTGTAGAGTCTTAAATTAAACCATGATTAGTAGATTCCTCAGACATGAGTATGTTGTGGTCTCACTTAATGATTGGTATCTCTTTGACACTGTTAAGCGCTTTCAGTAAAGGGAGTTATAAAGGCGTAGTTGGGATTGCCAAAAGTTGAGTGGGAGCCATAGTCATACAAGGCCGGAGAAGTCCTCCTGCTTCGTGCATACTGTGATGCATTGAACAGGAATGGTGTCTCGGCCATTTGAAGAGCGAGAACTGAAAATGCATGGCCATGCTCGGATGGATTATTTGAAATCATCCGTTTAATTGACAGTTCAAACTCAGAGTTCAAGAAACATATTTGATAATAGATATGAATGTCACCATATCATCAAATAAGACATTAAGAGACAAAGGTATCTTATATTGCACACTTGTTTAAGGACAAGTGGGAGATTGAAGGAATTGTGTCCTTTAAATTAATGTGCAATGACTAAACTTGGATAGGACAATTAACGGAGATAATTTAATCTGATTATTTTGGGAGTCGTAGTGCTTTGCTAGAAGCCAACTACGATTAATAGGGTTAAACCTATAGCTATTATAATTGGGTCCTATGAGGTCACACACTTAGAGATTACGGAATAGATCAACGAAAGAAAAATGGTTAATTATTAATACATATTAGATATTATTAATAATAAATAATATTATTTATTTCTGAAATAAAATAAATATTATTTATTCATATTAGATATGATTAATTATGGAGTTATTCATACAACCTTTTATTTGATAAAAGGACAAAGTCTTTACTTCTATTTATTGCTCTTAAAATCATACATCGGAAAAGGAAATGCCACTTTCTATATATTAATGTGCCATAAAAGGAAAAACGTCTCCATCATTGAAGATGGAATAAATAAATGATTTTTTGAAAATCATGTTATGAGAGAAAAAATCTTTCCATATAACGTATAAGGAAAGGCTAATAAATGAAATAAAAGAAGTTATGAATATGAGAGGTTTCTTTTTATTTCTTGGCTGCTCTCAAAAAAAAAATCGTGAGTGGGACAAAGAGAGACCACCATTTTTCTTTTTTCAACCAAGGCAATTTTGATTGCTCCCTTTTGTCCATTCGTCCTAGCAGTCGAAGGCAAGAGATCTATTCGGGCTCGTGTGGACTAAATAGAGGAGCAACACGTGGGGCTCTCATCCTTTTAGATACCACCATATCTGACTCGGTTTATGCATCAACAGGTATTTTTCATGAACAATACTTTGATCTATCAATTATGCTTGAAGATTCTACGATTAGATGTTTAGATATGATCTGAAATTCCACTTAATGCATCTAATTTTTCAACACATTGTTGGAAATACTCGAGCATTGCCATGCTTTCGTGGTTACTCGTTGGAGATGGCAAGCAACCTGGCGTTGTTTTTCATCTTGGAGGAGGAGACCGTAGGCTCGCCGAGTAGTAGGAAGTGGTGTCATGATCAATATGTTGCTCCGGTGCTTGCATATGATTCATCTAGTCCAATCAAGAGTTGCATCAGTGTCGTTGTTCCGCATGATCTATAATTGATTTTGCAGCGCCACATGCCTTCCCGGATGGGCATGTATTTATCTGGTTGTAATATGATAATTCATCCCAATAGCTTTTAAGCTTTGTGTAATAGGATGTGATGGACATTTGACCTCGCATCGGGGTTGCAATTTCCCTTTCTATTTGAAAAATTCAGGTATGTTGATAGTTGAAAATCTCTCTTGAGATCAACCCGTAGATCATATGCCAAGTCGAGTATAGACAACACTCGTATGCAATCTCGTGTTCTAATGAATTGATGATCCATGAAAGAACCATATCGTTGCATCTTCTCCAACGGTTGTATTCATTGGGTTTGATGGTTTCGATGGTGGTTCAAGGGAGCCGTCAATAAAGCCCGCTTTGTTCTTTGCACTTAAGGTCTGTTTTGATTTGTCGGCTCCGGTTGCCATAGTTGTCGGTGGAGAGAGGTGTTTTCACAAGAATTGCTCTCGGATGGTCCGATTGAGATAAGAAATATGGATGGTGCAGGTTTGTGTAGGTGTCGGTGGGTGGAGCAGAATTTGATTCGTTGCTCCTTTGATTGGTCGCATCTTCACCATGACAATCGTGTGAAGAGGGTGTAAAAAAACTTAGTATGCTCCGATACCATGTAAATTTGCATGAAGTGATTGTATTTCATTGAGTGCTTTGACAAAGATACAGAGGTGCCTTTATATAGGCTCTATACAATAATGAAAATCCAGTAAACTAATCATTTACCAAAACCGATTCCTAAACTCATCGGAGTCATATCTTCTATACAAAGTAAATATTAATTACAAGAATCAATTACGACAATTGTGCAGTTGGGAATGACTGGGTATCTCAACATCTTCTGCTTCAGATACTTTCCACCCACCATCGTTGCAATGCTAGACAGATCACCAATGACTGCGCTCCTTCTTCTTGTGGCAATATCCTTCATATTAGCTCCCCTTTCCAACTAAATACCGACCCCAACAGCTGTGGCGATCGAGTTGTTGAGCTTGCCTGTGAAGACAACTTGCGCCTCACATTACACAATTCGACTTGTGGATGCTGCTGTTCAGAAGGATGATTGCTTCTCCATCCCTCATAAATCTCCTACAGAAGAAGTGCTCTCCTCTCTGGATTTCAATAATAGTAATAATAAATATTATTCTGATTTTAAATATCATTACAGAGAGAGATCTGTGTTAGCTTTTATATGTTGCGAAAATCAAATATCGAATCCTCTTCCAGATTATATTATGGATACTTCTTCTTGCAAAAATGGCAGTGGTACTGCACATAATTCTTCTCCCAGCTGTGTCAACATGGAAGGCCATTCGTATGTCATGGTTGCTGGGTACTTCGATGGTGTACCGACTTGTGCAGTGTTAATTTGATGTATTTTGTTCCAAAAATGTGAGAAATATGTCGTATACAGATGTCCATGATATTTTGGCAGATGGATTCGAGCTTCAATGGCACACTTATTCTTACTATTACCGTACGTCCCCTCCCTCTCTCTCTCTCTCTCAGCTTACCTCAAGTAGTGTATTAAATCGACCTGTTGGCACAACACAGCTTAATATTATAAGTTTGTAAAATATCAACACTTTTGACCCTTCTCTTCTCTCTTTATGTGCAGTCTTAAAGTCGCTTTTATTCTTGCTTTTGAAGGTGAGGAGGAATATTATATGATCTTTTTTTTAATTAATTATCAAGATTTTTCATGCTGATTCATATTTTATTTTGGTGATTGTAGGTATCAACTGGATAGTTTGTCGAGCTGCTGGGGGTGAGTTACTTTATTTTGTGTAATTATAGCATTTTACAGAAAGAGTACTAATATTTTTCTAATAAATAAATAAAAGTAAATCATTACTTTACTTTAAATGAATAGTCAATCATTCACATTTTCTTCTTCGTTTTTGTCGTGTTTTTATTTGGCAGGTTATTATTGTGATCTCCGGTTCACCGCCCCTCGAGTTTTACTAAGCTTTCTCATGTTGTTTCTCCTGTGATACTTGCCTTTATCGGTGAGTATTTTACTTTGCTTTTATCGACTTGCGATGCAACAATAAATATATCAACGACTAAAAATTACGACTTAAGAAATAATTCATTGTTCATGACTTGTTTTCTTGCCCCAACTATTTCAATTTTTGACTTTATGTTAAATTTGTATCATTTTGCATCAATTAATGCATCTAATATTCTTTCTACGTTTGTTCTCAATTATGAACAATATTGATTTAAAGAATTAGAAAGTTCTTATCATTCCCTTTATTGTTTGTTTCATAGATTTGCATGGATATTGTTTTCTTTTCAATTTCATGAGGTATTTATTAGAGTGTTGAGAGCCTGATGACCATTTTTTGAAATTGAAGACTTAGAATGCAAAAATTAATCACATATATATACTCTGCACGTAAAATCGATGAAATATTTGTCAATTATTTTAATTTTTTATACTAGGAATTTAACATTTGAAAAAAAAACTTTCATGGATGCCTAATTAAACTTCAAAAAGAATGAAGCACCATGATGAAAGTCACATGAAATTTTTGGAATGTTTCTCTATTGACTTTTTTTTTGTAATGTCTCTATACAGTGATATATCATGTGCTATTATTCCCATGTGGGCTACCATGTCTTCTGACTTTACTCATCTATAAATGGCGAAGAAGACATTTATCCATGTACGACAATATTGAAAAATTCTTGCAAAGTCACGATAATGATCTCGTGCCGATAAGGTACACTTACTCGGAGATTAAGAAGATAACCACCGGATTTAAAGACAAGTTGGGTGAAGGAGGCTTTGGCTCAGTGTACAAGGGAAAACTTCGTAGTGGTCGTTTCGCAGCAGTTAAATTATTGGGCAATTCAAAAGCCAATGGACAAGATTTTATCAACGAGGTTGCCACTATTGGAAGAATTCACCATGTCAATGTTGTGCAGCTTTTAGGCTTTAGAGTCGAGGGATCGAAGCGTGCTCTTATATACGAGTGCATGCCTAATGGGTCTCTGGAAAGGTACTTTTTTCTAGGCAAGGTATCGTCCCACTAAGCAATGAGAAACTTTATGAGATTTCTCTTGGGGTGGCTCGAGGAATTGAATATCTACATCAAGGCTGTGATATGCAAATTTTACATTTTGATATCAAGCCCCACAACATTCTACTTGATGAGAAATTTGTTCCGAAAATCTCAGATTTTGGACTTGCCAAATTATACCCCACAAATAATAATAGTGTGCTCCTCACTCGCTGTTAGAGGGACAATTGGATACATGGCTCCTCAACTATTTTATAAGAATATTGGAGGTGTTTCTTATAAAGTTGATGTCTATAGTTACGGGATGTTATTGATGGAAATGGTAGGAAGAAGAAAGAACTTGAATGCAATGGCAAATCATTCAAGCCAACTTTACTTCCTTCATGGGCTTATGACCAGGTTAGTAAAGGAAAGGGCATAGAAGATGCCACGGAACATGAAAAGAAGACAACAACAAAGATGATTATTGTAGCTTTGTGGTGCATACAATTGAAGCCTGTTGATCGTCCCTCAATGCATAAAGTTATAGAGATGCTTGAATCAGATGTTGAGTCCCTACGAATGCCTCCTAAGCCTTTTCTTACCCCCTACCAGGTGCAAGAAGATGATTATAGAGCTAATAATGCAAAGTTATCATATCCACCAAATGATTGCATGGACTCTTCATATCAGTTTGGTCGTTAATAAGTATGAATTTACATGCTAGTTTTTTATATGGTATTACAAAAGTAGTTATCATGGCTTATAGAAGTGGAACATTTTTCACTTTTAATTACATTAATAAAGCCTGATAATTTTTCATATGGAACAACCTGATAATTTTACATACGGAACAACCTGATCATTTTTCCTATTATTGACTTGAAATGACTTTTTTCCACCAAAAAGAATTTGTAGAGCAGAGATAAGAGGATTGGTTTGATTAATAGAAGTGCTTTCAATACTTTTATATCTTTTGGTGAGTTTCTTTATAATCCCATTTATCATAATTAATGATGAGTAATTATAATTAAGTATTGCAAATGTAATATGTTTGATCATGGGATATGTTTTATACTATATAAAATGTTTAGTGAAGGATATTGATTGGACAGTGAAAACAAACAACATTAAGTTTGTAAGCGAACAAAATTTGAAAAAAATTATTTTAAATTAATAAATTTTAGTGTTTATAGATAATTTTTATATGTTGATGTCAAAAATGATTTCAAAAAATATAATTTTCATGCATTTCTAAACGAAAAGCACTTCAAAAGCAAACTAAACTACACTCCCAAATATACATGAATTTTTTTTAAAAGCGTTTTTAAAATACAATACCAAATAGAGCCACAACATTGTAATTTATTAATTAATTAACAACAAAAACTACTCTTTACCAACTATTATTACACATTGTACTACAATCGTAATATACAATTTTTACTCTATTTTTTTCTTTTCTTTCAAGACATTTATTTTTGTCTATTTTATTTTATTTTATTTTAGATAATACGAGTATGCTTTCCCGCGCGTTGATCTAGGCTTTTTTCTATGTAGAAAATTAATTGATTTTTTGCATGCTATAATTAGTTATTTTAATATTCAATTAGTAAAACTGTAATAGATAAAATATGTTAGAAATTATTTTTTTTCCGCCTAAAAGGAACACTCTAATCGAAACGGGAAGTGGTTTGTATATTTTCTAATTGTAGATAACCTAGGTAAATTTCTCAATTGTTTTTTTTAGTTGTCTTTTTTCCTCAATAAAATTAGATCTGACACATTATAAATAAAAATATTATAATTTTTTTGCGTGCTATAATTCGTTATTTGTCGTCTAAAAGGAACAGTCTAATCGAAATGGGAAGTGACTCGCATATTTTTTAATTGCAGATAACCTAGGTAAATTTGTCTACCTTTTTTGAGTTGTTTTTTTTCCAGTAATATTAGATCTGAAATATTAAAAATAAAAATATTGTAATATTTTTTTAAGAAATGAACTTAAACAAAAGAGCACAAAATTAAAATACAAAGCAATTTTTTTTATTTTATAAGATTTATTCATCATATTATTATATTAAATGTATTTAAGAATACTGATATTAATTGTTTTTTCTTCAAAAAATCCTAGGTCATTTTCTCTCTCTCTATATATATTTTTAGGCGATAATATTCAATAAATACAACATATAAGTAGTCTCACATACTTTAATTTGACATAAATATACAAATATATAATTAATTTGATATACTTTAAATAATATATTTAATTTAAAGGACAAAATTAAAGTAAATCCAAACATTGAAATTAAATAATTTAAAACAAAACAGGAAATTAAAAGAATTGGGACCGAAATGAAACTGAAATCCATAATTAATTTGCATAGAAGGATAACATTGAAAGAAATCAAACTTTGATACCGAAAATATTAAAGATTTATAATAATTTTGCATGGAAGGATGAAATTGAAATCAATGAAAACTTTGATACAAAAAATATTCAGGATTCCAGACCAATCCGCAAAATTAAAAGAATAAGGACCTAAATGAAACTATAATATATAATCAATTTCAATTGAAAGACGAAATTGAAACAAATCAAAACCTATATAATAGCAATAAGGGTCAGAAAAATAAATCTAATGTTCAGGGACTAAAATGAAATTTGACACAAAACAGTTGTGCTGGCGTCAGTGTGCGCAAGAGGAGAGAGAAATGGGAGGGAAAAATTCAAACGACCATTGACACATCTCCGGACACCATATCGTCACACGCGCCGCACTAGGTGGAAGAGAACATGCCTGAAAATCATTCTAGACGTGTTGTCTGAAACATGCGTGAGCGTGGAAACGGACGGCGTGTCTAGCGACGTGCCAACAGTAATACAACGAAAAAAATAAAAAAATAGGCTAATTACCGGAACGCCCCCTCCCTCTCAACAATGTTTTTTGTCCGTTTCGAGGGACAAAATGGTTATTGTACTATTCAATGAAATATTAGAAAAAATAAACCGGCCAGACGGACCGGACCGCAAATGTGTAATTACCGTGGAACCCCTCAACCTAGAGGTCGTTTTTTGTCTTTTTCAAGGAGCAAATTCATTATTACACTGTTCATAGACGAAAAATAAAGAGCTCATGTAGGAGCGAAACAAGAGAGCAAACATCCCGTCCACACAGTGACAATGGGTGTAGGTGTACAATGATTTCTTTTTTAAATAATTTTATATTTATCTTCAATTTATTTTATGTTTAAAATGATGTATTTTAATATTTGATTTGTGTTTAACTTTATAGATATTTTTTATTTATTTTATAATTAAAAATGATTAATATTTTGTAAGAAAGTCAAGTTGTCGATCAACCTTTTTTTTGTTCATATGAGCATGAGGTGATAAAATTTCTCCTCTCTCTCTTACTCTTTCTGTCTTCTAATATTTTTTTATAATCTCTGAAATTCTCTCTCCCACAGTCCCACTATCATCATCATCCACTTCGTTGCATCCGCTCCTCTACAAAAAAGCGCCCAATCCTCGCTCCCCTGACTTTCTTCAACCCTTTCACTTTCATTTCAATTCTCTCCACTCACCTCCCTTGACTCCCAGATTGGAAAATACCATCTTCTCCGATTCTAATCTCAATTTGGTACGCGCCTCCTCTTTGCATCCCTGGGCATACGGATTTGACTGCATTTTCAGTTTCTGTTTTCATGCTCCTATTCTCTATTTTATCTTGTTAATCAACTCACATTTATTTCTATTCAAGTACTTGCATTCCTTCGAAGTCTCACCTCATTTACCGATTTTGAATCTTGGAGTTTACGCTCATTATTGTATATTCTCTGATCTATCGTGCTTCTTTTGAAAGTTTAAACTTTATTTCTTATGGGTGTTGACTGATACTAATGAATCTGCAAAGCTTCAATCTTTTTATCCATTGATTTGATGCATAGTTGATCCGTGGGTTTGTGGAATGGCAGGTGATCTGAGAAACTATTTATATACGAAAAAAAAAGAAAAAGAAACTCTCGTACACACGCGAAGCAGGAGAGCAAATGTCCAGTCCACAGAGTCAATGGGTCTAGGTGAGTACTAACGGCCGATCTCTTTTAGTTCTTTTGTAATGTAATTGTAATAGGTTGCAGGGGGAGTGGTTTGATTAATATAGTTTGCTTATATTTACAAGTTTGGTGTGATGTATTTTTTTTTAACTAAATCTCACTTTTTTATCGTGTATTTTCTTATATAATAATATTTTAAAAAACCTAATTTATTAAATTTTATAAAGTCAATGGATTTGTCCGCTAATTTGGCTAGTTGATATGATTCGTTGGTCTAACGATTTTAACTTTTTTTTAATTCATCCATAGATGTTGGATTAATTGAGAATTTAATTTTTATAAACGATTTTTTTATGCTTTTTAAGAGGATATTTTCTTCTAAAAAATTATCTAGGAAATGGGATAGTGTTTGATTTTGTATTTTTTTATTTTTATTATTATGTTGTTAAGTAAGAAAAAAGCCTTTTGTATATGGGTTTTCTTTTCTTTCCATCCATAAATAGCAACTCAAACACATAAAAACCATTTTTACTCTTGAGATAGTTCTTGCGTTGAAGATGATAAAGTGAAACAAAAATGCTAAAAGACAATATTTTACTTTTGGTTCTTCTAATAGCTTTCTGGTTGGAGATGCTCTAACATTTTTTTAGAAAAAGAAAAATTAGACCCACTTATAAGATTAGTTTTATTGATTTAAAAGTTAGAATTTAGAAAAATTAAATATATTTTTCATAATTCTCTAAAATCATCACTAATATCAAATAATATTAATAATAATAATAATCTTCTGCGAGTTGCAAGATGGGACCAGACAAGATTGTTTCCTTGGTTTCTTGTCTCTTATTGACGTGGAAACTTCAAGGAAGCCTCCTCATTCCCCACCATTAGTCTCGTCTGCATCACATTTGGAATGGGCCAAAGAGGCAGACGAGCTTGACTTTGCAGGATTTTAACCTGGCCTATGACCTTGCAATTTCTCGACGACTTCAATTATTTTTTGGCCACTGATTGATTTCCTTTCGTTTTGACCGATCCAATTCGTAGCTAGTCTGTAACAAAGCCATCATTTAATTTCCCATAATTAATAAAGTTAAATTTCTCTCTCGATGGTACAACATCAAGGTACCTCTATGGTGCGTACATAGCCCTTCTTTTGCTAGTGATTTCTAAGGGAGTGAGTGTTTTTTTTATATATATTATTTTAATGGTTCTTGAAGACATAATTATCATAAAAATCATTTTGTATTTATACGATTAGTGAATTAATATATTATTAATACTTCAACTGTCTACAATTAGTGACTGATCATAAAGACATGCATGAGTTTAACACATTTTATACAATATAAATTATTCGAAGTTAGTCTATAAAAACACAAACCATCTTCATTATTATTATTATTATTATTATTATTACCCGCGGATGAAATTGAATATGCAGTCAAGATAGCACTCCTCTTTGTCCTAGGATGATTGACCCCATGGATTTTAAAAGACTAACGTTTTCTTTTTTAAAAAAAGATAAATTAGACGCACTTATAAGATTTAGTTTTATTTGGTAGGTGAGTAGAACACAGGATGTACAAAAACCTTGAGAAAATCCCTCCAGTAGAAAGCCTTCTCCACTGAAACATTAAAACTGGTTCCAGACCTTATGGGGTCCAGTACATGGTTCCCTTTAAACTCTTGCTTCTCCTCTTCTTCCAGATCAAAAAACCTCTGCGCCCATCAAGTATCGAGCTGAGAAGTTTATTCTAGAAAAATTTGAGAATAATTATATATTTTGATATTTGTTTAGTATCAATTTTTAAAATCTCAATCACAAAAATAAAAACAATACCAAACATATTTTTAGTGATAAGTCATACGTAACTTTCTTACACCACATGCAAAACAGTAATTTGTTGTGCAGGGACTGAAGAGTTGAGAGTATTACTGTTCGATTTAAGGAGTGGAGACGGTGGAGAGAGGAGTAGCAGAAGAAGATGATGAGGATCTTGCTGAAGCAGATGAAGCAGAGTCTGACCTTGATTTGGCATGAAAAATGCTAGATGTTGCTAGAGCAGCCACACGAATTGAAGAAGCTACAACACGAATTTTTTTTTTTCATTGAAGGATAGATTGCGGAAGCTTGGATCAATTAATGCGCTAGCATAGTTGCTCTGATACCATGTTAGGATTGAGAGAATTTGCAGATAATTGAAAGAGAAAGATGAATTAGTTTAGAGAAGGGAAGAGGGAGAGAAGAGAGAAAAGAGAGAGAAACTGAAATTTGAAATTACATTGTATTGAATTCTGTTTTGCATACCTTTGTTGTGTGTGCACTCTCTATTTATACACATTACATTATTCTAGACTATTCTTCTATACTCTAACGAGTATGTAGTCATAGAAATACTTTTGATGTTTAGCAATGCTATGAAAAATAAGTTGCAAAATAACTTATTAGTTTTGTAATTTTGTTTCAGGTTTATGAAAAGAACATGAACAAAATATGATAGATGAAAAGGTTAAAGTATTATGAAATTAGAAAAATAATAATTATATAAATTACTTTAAATAAAATAAATAGCAATCAAAACAATAAGAGCCAAATATGAGATATAAAAATATTTAAAGGGGTGAGAAATTGATTTGTTTTTAAAATTATTTCAAATACATAAATAAAAATAGACCGAACAAAGAGATAAAAAAGTTGAAAAATATAAAATTGAAAAGAAAACCTCAATTTTCTCAATTATTTAAAAAAAAGACCAGATTTTAGAGATAAAAAATAAAAATGGATAAACTTGAGAGAGATAAAAATTATAATTTCATAAATTAAATAGAAATTAAAAGATAAAATATCAAATATAAATTAAATAATCTAATAATATTTTATTCAAATAATACCTGAAGCGAAGATTCCTCAAATATAGGTCCTCTGCATCGCATTTAGAAATTTCAAAAATGTAAATGGATAAAAAAAAAAAGGAGAGGATTAGGTGATAACTCATATGTGACTCCATGTGGATGATGCAGACGAGCTTGACTTTTCAAGTGGAGGCCATCAAGAGGTCTTCCCCTTCTTTGATTGGTGGGGAGTAATCTTCGAGCAACTTCCTAATTCTTAATCGATCGATTCGACCATGCAATTAAGAAGGGAAGGCCATCAAGAGGTCTTCCCTTCTTTGATTGATTTTCTTGCGTATTGATCGATCCAGGATGGTATATCTTTTGTGCATATAAAGCCATCATTTGATTTCCCATAATTAAAAAGTTAAATTTCTCTCGATGTTCATCTCGTAGAATATCAAGGCACCCTTTGGGGCGTATGCCGCCTTCTTACGCTTCAGATCCTTTCCACCCACCATCGTTGCGGTGCTAGACGGATCACCAATGATTGCGCTCCTTCTTCTTGTGGCAATTTCCTTAATATTAGCTTCCCTTCCAGACTAAATACCGACCCGGCAGTTGTGGCGACCGAGTTATTGAGCTTGGTCGTGAAGACAACGTCGCCTCACATTACACTTGAACATGGTAAAATATTATGTTGAGGCAATCAATTACAGCGACTCCAAAATTCGACTCAGTGAATCCTACTGTTAAGAAGGATGATTGCTTCTCCATCCCTCATCATTCTCTTACACATGAATATTATTTCAATGAGAATAATGGTATTTCTTATTATTTGTATAATAAATATTGGGGAGAGAGTTCTTCGTTAACTTTTATATGTTGCAAAAATGAAATAACGCATCCTCCAGATTATATTATGGATACTTCTTCATGCAAAAATGGTAGTGCTATCTGCATATAATTCTTCTCCCAATTGTGTCAACATGGAAGGCCATTCGTATGTCATGGTTGGTGGGAGATCAAGGATGTACCGACTTGTGCGCGTAAATTTGATGTATCTTGTTCCAAAAAATGTGACAAATATGTTGTATACAGATGTCCATCATATTTTGGCGAGATGGGTTCGAGCTCGATGGTCAAATATGTCGATATCAGATTTACAATTACCATCTTGTATCTGAACCCCCGACTTACCTCAAGTAGTGTATTAAATCGACTGCTCGCACAAAGCTAAATATTCTAAGTTTGTAAAATATCAACACTCGTTGACCCTTCTTTTCTCTCTCTATGTGCAGTCTTAAGGTCGTTTATAGACTTGTTTTTGAAGGTGAGGAGGAATATTACGGTCTTATACATTTACTTTACGCATCATCAAGATTTTGGACGCTGATTCATATTTCATTTTGGTGATTGAAGGTTTCGATTGGATAGAATGTCGAGCTACCAGGGTGAGTTAATTTATTTTGTGTAATTATAGCATTTTACAGAAAGAGTAGTCCTATTTTGAATGAATAGTAAATCATTCTTATTCTTCTTTTATTTTGAATGAATAGTAAATCATTCTTCTTCTTCTTTTGTCATTGTGTTTTTATTTGGCAGATTTTTCTTGTGGTTATCATCAAGTACACCACTCCTCGAGTTTTACTGAAGCTTTCTCATATTTTTCTCCTCGCGATACTTGCCCTTATCGGTGAGTATTTCTCTGTAGTAATCTTTGCTTTTATCAACTTGCAGTGAAACAATAAATATATCAACGAGCAAAAATTACAACTTAAGAAATAATTATTGTTCATGACTTGTTTTCAATACGGTTGTATCCAATAGATCTAGAATTAACATAAATTTAGATATTTCTTAGTAGCCCCCAACTATTTCAAGTTTCGATTTTATGTTAAATTTGTATCATTTTTCATCAATTAATGTATCTAATATTCTTTATACTTTTGTTCTCAATTATTAACAATATTGATTTATATTCTTTTACAAAGTTCTTGCCATTCCCTTTATTGTTTGTTTCATAGACTTGCATGGATATTGTTTTCTTTTCAATTTCATGAGGTATTTATTAGAGAGTTAAGAGCCATGATTATCAGTTTTTGAAATGGAAGTCTTAGAATGCACAAATTAATCACATATATGTACTCGCACGTCAAATCAATGAAATATTTGTAAATTAATTTAATTTTTGATACTACGAATTTGACATTTGAAAAGAGAAACTTTAATGGATGAGTGGTTAAACTTGAAAAAGAATGAAGAACCATGATGAAAGTCACATGAAATTTTTGGAATTTTTCTGTATTGACTTTTTTTTGGAATGTTTTGTGTTAATTTTTTTTTGGATTGTCTTTATACAGATGATATATCATGTCCTATTATTCCCATGTGGGCTACCATGTCTTCTGACTTTACTGATCTATAAATGGCGAAGAAGACATTTATCCATGTACGAAAATATTGAAAAATTCTTGCAAAGTCACGATAATGATCTCGTACCGATAAGGTACACTTACTCCGAGATTAAGAAGATAACCAACGGATTTAAAGACAAGCTGGGTGAAGGAGGCTTTGGCTCAGTGTATAAGGGAAAGCTTCGTAGTGATCGTTTCGCAGCGGTCAAATTATTGGGCAATTCGAAAGCCAATGGACAAGATTTTATCAACGGTTGCCACTATTGGAAGAATTCACCATGTCAATGTCGTGCGACTTCTAGGCTTCAGCGTCGAGGATCGAGCGTGCTCTTATATACGAGTTCATGCCTAATGGATCTCTTGAAAAGTATATTTTTCTAGGCAAGGTAGTGTCCGACTAAGCAATGATAAACTTTATGAGATTTCTCTTGGGGTGGCTCGAGGAATTGAATATCTACATCAAGGTTGTGATATGCAAATTTTACATTATGATATCAAGCCCCACAACATTCTACTTGATGAGAAATTTGTTCGAAAGTCTCAGATTTTGGACTTGCCAAATTATACCCAAGCAAATAATAACAGTGTGCCCTCATTCGTCGCTAGAGGGACAATTGGATACATGGCTCTGAACTATTTTATAAGAATATTGGAGGTGTTTCCTACAAAGTCGATGTCTATAGTTACGGGATGTTATTGATGGAAGTGGTAGGAAGAAGAAAGAACTTGAATGCAATGGCAAATCATTCAAGCCAACTTTACTTCCCTTCATGGGCGTATGACCAAGTCGGTGAAGGAAAGGACATAGAAGATGCCACAGAACATGAGAAGAAGACAACAACAAAGATGATTATTGTAGCGTTGTGGTGCATACAATTGAAGCCTGTTGATCGTCCCTCAATGCATAAAGTTGTAGAGATGCTTGAATCAGATGTTGAGTCCCTACGAATGCCTCCTAAGCCTTTTTTTACCCCATACCAGGTGCAAGAAGATGATTATAGAGCTAATAATACGAAGTTATCAAATCCACCAAATGACAAGGACTCTTCATATCACTTTGGTCGTTAATATGTATGAATGTAGATGCTAGTTTTTTTATATGATATTACAAAAGTACTAATCACGACTTATAGAAGTGGATCATTTATAATTACTCAATAAAGCCTCGATAATTTTACATATGACACAACTCGATCATTTTTCCTGTTATTGACTTGAAATGGCTTTTTCCATCAAAAGAGGAGTGGTTTGATTAATAAAAGTGCTTTCAATAAAAGATTTTGGTGAGTTTCTTTATACACCTATTTATCATAATTAAAGATGAGAAATTATAATTAAGTATTGCAAATTTAATATGTTTGATCATGGGATATGTTTTATACTATATAAAATGTGTAGTGAAGAATATTGATCGGATAGTGAAAACAAACAATATTAAGTTTGTAAGTATAACAAAATTTGAAAAAAATTATTTTTTATTTTATTTTATTTTATTTTATTTTAAATTAATAAATTTTGGTACTTTTAGATAATTTTTATGTGTTGATATCAAAAATAGTTTTTAAAAATAAAAAAATATTATTTTAATACAATTTTGAATAAAAGCACTTTCTAAAGCAAACTTAACCACACTCCCAAATAGATACTAATTTTTTCAAAAATATTTTTAAAATGTAATACCAAACAGAGTCACAAAAATGTAATTAATTAATTAATTAATTAACAACAACAAAAATACTCTTCACCAACTACTATTGCACATTGTATTACAATCATAATATACAGTTTTTACTCTATTTTTTTTTAAGAAATTTATTTTTGCCCATTTTATTTTATTTTATATATATACGTTGCAGAGCAAAGATAAGAGGAGTGGTTTGATTAATATAGGTTGCCTATATTTACAACATTGGTGTGATGTTTTTTTTTTATTGAATCTCATTTTTTATAGTGTATTTTTTTATATATTTAAAAAATAGTTTTAAAAAAAGTTATTTTACTAAATTTTATAAAGTCAATGGATTTGTCCGCTAATTTGGCTAGTTGATATGATTCGTTGGTCTAACAATTTTTTTAATTCACCCATAGATATTGGATTAATTGAGAATTTAATTTGTTACAAACGGTTTTGTTATGCTTAATAAAAGATATTTTCTTCTCAAAAATATCCAAGAAATGGGTTGGTGTTTGATTTTGTAATTTTTATTTGTATTATTAAAAAATCTACAAAACAGTCATCAATGACAAGTGACGCTTGAACAAAGTCGGGGGCATAAACATAAAAGGGTTTTAGTACACTATAGCAAATTAATTCAACTTTTTGATAGTACTAAAACCCATGATAGAAAGCCCAAACAAAATACTTGGGGCATGTCAAGATAAAAGCCCAAATAAAATATTGGAGAGCATGTCAAGTAAGCACAACATTAGTGTCAAATACCAATGAAAAGCCCAAACAAATACCGTGAGGCACGTCAAGGTCAAAGTCCAAACCAATATTGGGGGGCATGCTAGGTCACTATGAAAATCAATCATGAGGGCTACGTGAATTTCTAAGGGTAAGCACTAGGTGATCCTTCGTCTAAAAACCCTTAAACACTTTTGAGCATACAAATGTCTTTTTCCAGTAGCCGATAACCTAAGCCTACTTTACAAGCCTAATAAAGCCCTTTCTGATCAAATACGAGTGATCTGGACCGATAAGAAATGATTTTCCATTTGAAACAATCCTTACAAACGTTTCACACGACCTGATCAAGACCTTCCTGACATACGAGACATGTGAACAAACATCATTTCACATTCTTGTCAAAATCACAATAAAACCCGACAATGATATCTCTTGAATTCTTTAGAGAACAAGCTTGTTAAACAAAGATCAAAATGGTTTTTGTGCCTAGAATGACTTTCAAATTCATAAAGTTTTACATGAAAATATTTTTTGCAAATAACCATCCCTTACCTACAAACACCGAAGCCCAAAACACTTTTTAGGGCATGACCAAACAATGGGTCAATCTAAAATGAAATTGAAGTTGACTCCATCGTTTCTTTTCAAAGAATCGGATCAAACTCGAAGCGGAAACCGTCAAATCATGAAGTTGACTCCATAAAGAATCCAGATCAAACTCGGGGGCATGTTGATATGGAAAATTTATCATCTCCGGTGCTCAAAATCAAAAGTTATGGCTTTAGAAAGCGAAGCGAGAAGCCATCAAATCCAGAGGTCCAAATCCTGAAAAGGACTCGGAGGGAGAAAGGGACCTATATCTCTCGGTAAGAAGTATACATGCATCATCATGCATTGCATCCCCATTGAAAAATATAAAAATATATTCTAAAGGGATCGTAATTTATGAACCTTCATTCATCATTTTGTGTGCACGTTTTAGGCTTTCACATCTCTCATTTCCTTGAGCATGCTTTTCAACTTCATTTCTTGATTATGTGTGTCATTATGCATTGCATCTCCTAGGGATCCAAGAAATGTTTTGGAGAAATTGTAATTCACAACCTTTCGCTCATCATTTTTGTGTGCGTCGTCGAGCCCTCGCCACTTTCACTTCCCTAAGAGCGCTATGCAGCCTTTCATTAGAACAGATATAGTGTTTTTCAACCATATCCCTTTCCTTATCGAGTGAGCTTTCTAGTCATCAACCAACTCAGATAGCATGCCTTTTAGCCCTATCTCTTTCTAGAATTTGGGTGAGCTCTCAAGCCCTCAGTTAAGATAGTGTGATTTCCAACCCTATCTCTTCCACTCTTGAGTGTGTTTTCCAACCCTCAATTATCAATTAGGATCTTGCGCTTCTTAGCCATTCCTTTCCTGTCACTTGAGTGAGTTTTCCAACCCTCAACTATCAATTAGGATCGTGCGGTTCTTAGCCATCTCTATCCCCTTTGCTTTAGTGTATTTTCCAACCTTAATCATACGCTAAAAATAGTGTATTTTCCAACTCTATTCGTGTGTGTTTTCCAACCACCAATCAAGATATTGCGTTTTCCAACCCTATCTTTCTTCCTTTTCATGTGCGTTTTCTAACCACCAATTAAGATAGTGTGTTTTTCATCCCTATCTTCCTTGTTGAGTGCGCTTTTCAACCTTCGACCATCAATTAAGATAGTGTTTTTCCAACACTATTTTTCTTCCTCTTTCGAGTGAGTTTTCTAACCTTCGACCATAGATCCTAGATAGCGAGCTTTTTAGCCCTATATTCCATACCATGAAATCTCCATCACCACTTTTTGCTTCCATCTAGGCGGATCACCCATCACAACAAGACCATCTCTTTGTTTTCACCATCCTCACTATTTTTCACCTTGGTAGGTCACCCATTACAATGAGACCATCTTCCTGTATCATTCACAAACATCACCATCTTCCATCCTTTTTGAGTGTCCTTTTTAGGCCAAATTCTTTGGTAGTGCGGTTTTTAGCCCTATCTTACCATTCCTTTCTGAGTGCGCTTTATAGCCCTCATTCTCATTTTTGGATGGATCAACTATTTCTTGGTCTGGTAAATCCACCTTTTTTTTTCTTTACAACGCTTACTATCTAAAGTCTTTTCCAAAACTTTAGTCGTAAGCACTGTAAAGAGAGCAACTAGTCAGTAACTCAATTTTGGGTTCCTCCCAAAATAAAATAAAAATAAAAATAAAAATAATATAAAATAAAAGGAGTCGGCGTGGGTAGAAAAATCAATCTGAAATTTTGGCTATTGTCGCAAGACAAATCATATCTCTTTGGTTCCAAAAATAGAGAAAGATACAGATGTAAGGCAAAAATAATTTATCGTTGGATGAATCTGTGTAAAAACTAAGTTAAATGATATAATTATATTTTTTATGGATTGATTCGATTTAATCATCCACAAATTTAAAGTTCAATTATAATCGGGAATTAATTTAAGGTCCAATTGAAGGATTTAATTATACTTTAAATTGGTCAAATTAATTTTATTAAGGGCTTAGTCAATGAGAAATAAATTTCTTGAATTTAATTCGGGCTCTATTGATGAGAAAAGAATTTTCGGAGAACGATTTGAATTTTTAAGTCAATAATGTGAAATCGAGGGCGAATTGAGCGAATTGACAATTTAACAATCAATTGAAGGTTAAATCATGCAATCGGAAACCAGATACCAAAATAAAAAGGGTGTGCATATTTAAGGTTGATGTTGAAATTTTGACAAGGATACAATTGCATCAAATTAAAAGTTTAAAACTAATCGGGAGCGCGATTGAACCAATCAAGCATTGAGGGACCAAGTTGTATTTTTCTCCCACCATTTTTGCATGTCCTGCACTGCAACTCTGCGCCTGAGCCTCTCCAAAATCACGCCAACCTCTTCAAATATTCTTTGCACAGGCAGAGACAGTAACCTCATGCATATTGCATGAGGTTACTACCTCTGCCCTATAAATAGGAGGAGGAGTTTTACAGGAGAAAAAATGGAAGAGAAAACATAAACAGAGGTGGACGGAAAATAAAAAGAAAAGAAAAATTGGAGAGAAAAACTTGAAAGAAAACGAGAAAACACAGAAAAGAGAAAGAGATTCAAGAACACCAGTGATTTTTTTAGCATAGAAAACACGCTCGAAAACTGAAGGAGAAAGGCCTTTGTCCTCGCCATTTTTTTTCCTCCTCTGTTTCACGTCCCTCTCTCTCTCTAGTTGCAGAACCGCCCTCTCTCCCTCTTCCAACCGTTCAGTCGTCCGGCCACTAGCTCCGAGCACCTCGTGACACCACGTTATCTCCAATATCTTCACCTCAACTCCGGTGACACAACCATCACCTCAAGGGGAAGCAACAGCAGCTGCAAGCTTGAACAGAGTAAGTTCCCGGCGACTTCAGACCCTTTTTCCGGCCACCACAGGCCACCGTTGACGACGCCACCACGACAGGAATCATCACCTCGGTCTCCTCTACCCAACGGTACTAGCAGGTACGCATTTCGTCACACTTAGCAAAAACACTATTTATCATCTTCCTCGGCTCCGCATGCAACAGCGGGACGCAATTTGCGTCCCCTGTTCGTGCGGGCCGAGGCAGAAAACGTGGGTCGGGCCTCATGCCCAGCCCACGTTGTTTTCAAACGTTTGGGCTTCCAGCCATCACCCAGCCCACGTTTTTTCACCCAACCTGTGATGGCTGGAAGCCCAGCCCAAAACCCCTTTGGGCTTCCAACCCATGATGGATGGAAGCCCAGCCACACACCTTCTAGGCTTCCAGCCCGTGAGGGATGGAAGCCCAGTCCACTAAGGCTGGGTTGTCAGCCCACAGTGGGCTGACAGCCTAGCCCTCAAAAAATTAAAAAAATTAAAAAATATATAAAAAAAATAAAAATACAAATTGACAAAAAAAAAGAATTTTTTTTTACTATTATTGTTATTACAAAAATTCAAAAATATAAAAAATGTATTTTTTTGTGCATACTGATCAGATTCCAAAACTTTCCATATGTATTTTTCAGTAAAAAATTATGTTGCATGATCAACTTCAGGACAAATACTTGACAATTGGAGGTATATCCTTTTATGTATGCCGAAAATGTTTTCAAGTAGAATGTCCATTTAACTCAAGTTACTCTTTTATTGATGATAGATGGGAGATTGAAGCGGTTCAGTGCCATAAATAATAAATGGGGTTTCCCAGATGCTTTCATTAAGTATTTTTAACAACGCATCAAATGGTTACTTGATTGGTGATTCCTGTGTATTTGGAGTGGAGGTTTTTGTTATAAAAATGAAGGTAAAGGGAACATTTTTCCATGATTAAGTATCCTTCAGATGGTACTTTTACATGGGAGGTTCAAAAGTTCTCTGAAATGACAGCAGAGTTTTATTACTCTCAAGTTTATTTGGCTGGACGACATCAATGGTATATGCTATAAATTTTAAACCCTGGACATCTTTTTTTTTTTTTGTTGTTGTCTCCAATCATGCATTGCTTCTTTCTGATTTCAGGAAGTTAAAGCTCTATCCGAACTGAGATACGAAGCAAAGGAGCAAGCACTTATCTTCATATTTGGGACTGGATGATTGCACCGAGTTTCATGCTGGATGGAAACTGTTTGTGAACTTCACACTGCGCATTAGGGATCAAGTCTGGAGCCATCACCATGAGAAAACCAGTGAGTTCACTTAATATTCTTTTTTCCTATTACTAGAACAATAGGTTATAGAGGCTGAAATTATAGCACCTTGCAAAATTGCCTATGGAGTCTGAAATTCTTGTTCCTTCATGTTTTCGATGACAGATAGTTAATCCATTCGGTTCATTATATCAGGCCAAGAAAACAAAATCTAGCTTTTCTATACATCGAGCTATCAACAGTGCAACTGCAGGGATTTTACTTGTGCTGATGTATTGGCTTCGGATAAAAAGAGTGATTTTTTCCATGGAATGAGACTTGCAAATTCAGAAATAGATGCAAGGAGACGGCCGGGAGAATTTTGTTACCACTTCCAACAAAATCATTGCCATGTTAGCTTTGCTTTTAGAAGGTTTCAAATCTCTTTTTGAGGTTTTTGTGAGTGTTTAAAAATATTTTTAAAAAAACAGTCTCTTATATTTTTTATTTTAAATTAATTTCTTCATTGTTTTCAAATTGTTTTGATGAGCTGATATAAAAATATTTTTTAAAAATTAAAAAAAAATATTATTTTGATGCATTTTAGATAAAAAAAACTCTTGAAAATAACATTTATCATACTTCTAAACATGCCCGGACTTCTCAAGAACACAATTAAGTAAAACTGAAAACTACCGAATACTTGTATATTCAAGTTTGATTATTTGTTTTACTTTTTTTAGGGACTTACATGTTCCTATTTCAATCACTAATCTTCCATGTTTTTTGGGCAGTTCGTAGGTGGTTCGATGCCTCTGAGAATGATTGGGGTCTGATGAGCTTCATCGCAATGACCGATATCAAGAATCAATCAAACAACTTTGTTGTCAATGATTCTTTGATTGTTGAAGGGGTACTTAATCGTTTATCAGTTCTCAAGGATTTTGATGGTGCCTCTTTGATCCGTAAACAAGATTAGGCATGGACTACACAACTCTTTTTCTGTGATTTCCAGTACAAGACCTGTATGTTTAAGCATCTTCTCTTCCATAATCTTTATGGTATTTGATTTTTGCCTCAACATTAGGCTATCATATATAGAGAGAGAGTTAAGATAGGTGGTCCTATCAAGTTAAAGAGTCGCTACTCGAGTAATGGATCCTATCATGTTAAATAAAATTAAATAAATTTAATTATATAATAAAACAACAGCAAATTGCTGATATACTGATGGGAATCTAGGTTAAAATTTTATATACATGACTCGGGTTATAAGACCGGAATTGCTATTTATAAATAATTATTAAGGTTAATTCTTGACAATCCAATAAAATAAAATAAAATAAAATAAATAATCAAATTAAAAAGCATCTAAAGAAAACTTTAAACAATTATGATTGAATTTTATGTAAAAGTAAAGTAAAATAAAATGATATAAAAGTTTTGAGTCAATTCGAGCTAGCATGATAAATTTGTGACATGGGCTAAACTATCCTTATAGAAAGTAAAATAAAAATAAAGGAGTTAAATATTTAATAAACCTGAAGTTGAATATTCAATAAACCATGTATTTAAAGATGAAATTGAAAAACAAATGGTAAAAAATAAAATTAAAAAATCAATCTATAAAACAAACCCAAAGAAAACAAAACAATTAAAGAATGAAAGTTAAATTTTACACAAAGATAAAACAAAAAACAATAATATAAAATCCCAAGCTAGTCTAAGTTAGAATGGAAAACTTATGAGCTGGTATGAGAGGCTGAATTATCCTCATAGAAAACAAATCGAAAAAACTTAAGCAACTGAATCTTCAATAAATCCAATATTGAATGAAATAAAAATTATTTTTTTGTCCATCCCTTAACCTTTTATTTCTTGATTGCCGAATTGGTTCAATGTGGGAATCGATTTGCTCAAGGTTAAGTAATCCTGGAATGAATTCATCTTAAAATATGTTGGGAGAAGGAATTCGTTGTCTGCCACTCTGGTGCCAAGCTAGCCTTTACATCAACTTGCAGTGGGTGTTGAAATCAAAGTTGTTAATACCATTTTATTCATGTTTTATTTTTTCAATTCAAATAGAATATTTTATTTTCGAACGTTTCGATACACCATTTCAGGGATATATTATATATAAATATATAATTAAATATATTAATTCAAAAATAAAATTATTTAGAAAATATGCAATTTAATCTAAAAAAGACAAAATAAAGTGATTTTTCTAAACAAAATTATGTACATGCATAATATTACGAGAATATCATCATCAATCTCGCAAGGTCATTGCATTCTCTGATTGCTCTTAAATTTTAACATAATATATAAATATATCAAGAGACTCCTCGTAAAATTTCATTTCAATTTAACAGTCGGATTTAAAGATATAATTGATATTGTAAAATTATTTACTATTTAAAAAATATTATTTGTCCGTAACAGAACTGGAAAAACAAAACCGATACGTTTCGGCTGTTGACCGAAAAATCTGGAATGGGACGGAATTTAAACCAAAGTAGAAACGATGTTGTTTTATGTCGATTTTGTTGTGAAAATGTTAAAAGAATCTGTCAAACTTTGAATTTGTCAGTACTGTTATTTTTTATTGTAATAGTTTTTAGTTAGTTAATGGTCAATGTAACGACTAGTTTTCTGTAAGGCTATATAAGCCACTTTGATCATTCAATAAATGATGAGAGTTTTACAGATTACTTATTCTTGTTCAAGAAGTAAACTACAGATAGAGTGAGTTAGATACAACAAGTGGTATCAGAGTTAAAGAATAAAGAAATCCGAGAAAAACTACTGCATTCTTGAAAATTGCTTTCCTGAGGAAATTCAAGAACTTGAATACTACGTTCCTAAGTAACTCAAGAACAGGAAAAATGAGTGATGAAAAGAACTATGTACAGCCAGCAATTCCACGCTTTGATGGTCAATATGACCATTGGAGCATGTTAATGGAGAACTTGTTGAGATCCAAGGGATATTGGAATCTGGTTGAGATTGGATATGAAGAAATCAAATCAGCAGCAACATCAAGTGAGGCACAACAAAAACAACTGGAAGAGCTTGTGAAACCCGAGAATAAAGTATACATAGAGGTAAGAGATTAAGATGAAACAAAGGAAAAGAAAAAGAAAAGGTGGATATAATTAAGATGTTATTATACAAAATTTAGGAAAAGAAAAGAAGAAGCAAAAAAAAAAAAAAAAAACGGGGACTATAAATACCCCTCTCTTTTCAGCCATGTCCAGCTGAACCAAAGGAAAGAGGAGAGGTAGATTTCCAAAATTCATCCCATAAAAATCAAGAGTAAACACCTAAAAATTTGTAAACCCATACAAGCATTGGATTTCTAAAGTGGAGGAGCACAATTGGGTGGAGAAGTAACAAGAGAAAGTGAAGAAATTGGAGAAGAAAGGAGGAAGAGTGGCTGGGTATTTTGAAGGTGAAGAAGGCTAGGATTCCTCCAAAAATTCTTAGATCCCATACAAGTAAGGAATTCTAATTTCAATTTCTAAGAAATTAACTTCAATTTAGAAGTTCTTGATTGTTTTTAGATTGTGAATTAGGGTTTCTAGCACAAAATGTTAGGAAAATGCATAAATGAGTAGGATTTCATGATGAGAAATCAAAGATTGAAGATGAATTGGAGACACTTTTTGTTTCTCAAAAACAGGACAGTTTCGTTGCCCTATTTCTTAGGGATATTTGGACTTGAAAAACATATAATTAGGGTAGGGTCCCTTCATAAAAATTGTATCTGGGAATGTTAGCTTTCCAACGAGTCCAACCCCGTCTAATTTGGAGTTCTGGAACTCCAGATATGGGTAAAACTCTGAGAAGAGGTCAAGCTGTCACATGTGTTGACAATTTCGGCCAAGTTGAGAAAATATAAAACATTTAGCCATGTTAAGAAAAAAAAATTGTCCATTTCCCTTCATAAAGTGTGTCTTGATCTTCAGAAAATAAAAGAAGAGAATAAATGGTGATAAGAAACTGAATTCATGATGTCCATTTGGACTACAAATGAGCTGAAAAATTAAAGGATGCTAATGAGGAATATAAGTGAGAAAGAGAAGAATTGGAAAAAAGGAAATGAATATTATTACCATTTTTATTGTTGTTGTGTTTGATATGGGGATTAATGTAAAAAAAAACAAATGGTGGGTATTTGTGGTTTCAGGGCAACAACAACAACAACAGGGTAACGCAAGTCGAACATTCACAGCAGGTAGGTACTTGGTACCTATATTCTCTTTATATAATATTACTTACTTTACTGGTTATTGAAATATAAGATATAATTTTGGTGCTTATTGGCGAGGAAAAGGAAACGGGTAAAGGAAAGTTTAGGGAATGGAAAAACATATATACATATATATATATATATATATATGTGTGTGTGTGTGTGTGTGTGTGTGTTTGTGTGTAAAAGAAACAAGCTAGTCGGCATGATGTATAAACTTGATTAACTATTCGATTTTGGAATAGTTAATGATATCAGCAGGTGACGTCGATATCGGCATGATGTATAAACTTGATTAACTATTTGATTTCGGAATAGTTAATGATATTGGCAGGTGACATCGATATCGGCATGATGTATAAACTTGATTAACTATTTTATTTCAGAATAGTTAATGATATCGGCACGTGACATCGATAGTGGCATGATTTATAAACTTGATTAACTATTTGATTTCGGAATAGTTAATGACATCGACCAGTGACGTCGATACCGGCATGATTTATAAACTTGATTAACTATTTGATTTCGGAATAGTTAATGATATTGGCAAGTGACGTCGATATCGGCATGATTTATAAACTTGATTAACTATTCAATTTCGAAAAAGTAAGTTGATATTGATAGGTGACATTGATATCGTCAAAATTTATTAGCCTTCTGAGATGAAAGCTAATGATATCAAGAATCTTTGACATTTGCATACGCTAAAAGCTCCTAAGAAAATAACGGGATAAGGATGAAATACTTTGGTTTTGTTTTAAAATATATATAAATAATGATACCCACGGTTAGTTTCATGTCAATATTTTCATGAGATTGATTAGTTGATTTCAGGACGGATAACTAGAGACACTATTGGAGGTCATTAGTGTCGGCTATAGTCTCTTCGATGTGAAAAGGAAAAAAAAAGAGTAGTCAAAAAGAAATAAATCTTCTTTTTGTTATAACCTTAAAAGAGTGCATATGGTTGTGTTTAGAATCTCACATGATTTAAGCAAATTGATGGATAGACTACTCAAATTCTTCTGAAACTACTAGTATTTACTAAATTGTTCCTCTCATGAAAAATTTATATTTTGCAGGTTTTCATTCTCGTCAAGAATAGATTTTAAGTCTTACTTCCTTTTTGTAAAATAGAAACATAGAAAGTGATGGTGACATGTTGTATATTGTATGGAATAGTATATTTGTAAATTTTGTTTTTGTAATATTAAATATATCAATCTACGCTTAGGATATTAGGAAGTACTAGATTATCTTCAAATATTAAATTGTGTTATGTTCGATGTATATGTATATATGTATCTATATGTGAAACTTTCATGTATGAATTGGCTCTTTTAATTTTTATCTTTTATGTGTGATGTAAGATGGAGTTCTGAAATGAATATGGACTTGAGCATATTCTGGAATGAATTATGTTGTTGATTGTATTAAAATGGATGTGATTATGGATGGGATGTGATTCAAATTATGCAGGTTGGGTTGTGAATAACTTGGAATCTCCCGGTATAGGGGAGACTATGCCGAAATTCCATTAGAAATTTCGGAGAGAGAAAAAAAAATTCATGCTTATTCCACTCTTTTTAGAGGGGGAAAAATATGGGTTATTACAGAGCTGATAATCAAAGACCTCAAAGTAAAGAATTATCTGTTCCAGGCTATTGATAGGACGAGTCTTGAACAAATCTTGAAGAAAGATACTTCAAAACAAATATGGGATTCAATGAAGAAAAATTCGAAGGAAATGTCGAGTTAAATCCTCGATGCTACAAGCATTGAGGAGAGATTTTGAAATTCTAGAGATGAAAGTGAGGGAAACAATCACAGATTATTTTGCAAGAGTCTTGGGGTTGCAAACAAGATGAGAAGCAATGGAGAACAAGGTTGATTGTAAGTGTGTATGTGGATGACCTTATCTACATAGGAGATTATGAGTTGATGATGAGTGAATTCAAAGGATCAATGGTGAAGGAATTTGATATGTTAGACTTGGGAAAATGAAGTACTTCCTAGGCATTGAAGTAATTCAGTTTGATGATGGAATTTTTATAAATCAGAGGAAGTATGCCATGGAAGTACTGAAAAGATTTGGTATGGAAAACTGTAATGAAGTTCAAAATCCTGTCATTCCTGGTTCAAAAATGTTCAGAGATGAGAATGGGGTGGAAGTGGATGATGTTGCATACAAGCAACTAGTAGGCAGTATGATGTATCTAACAGCCACTCGACCTGATATCATGCTTCCTGTTAGTTTAAGAAGCAGATATATGTCCAGACCTACTGAGCTGCATCTTATGGCAGCCAAAAGAATTTTGCGTTACTTGCAGGGAACAACCGACTTCGGGATTCTTTACAGGAGAGGAGGAAATAAAGAATTGATTGGCTTCTCGGACAGTGACTATGCAGGCTGTATAGAGGACAGAAAGAGCACATCAGGATACTCATTTATTCTGAGTTTAGGGGCTGTAGCATGGTCATCAAGAACAACCAATTGTTACACTCAAGACAACCGAAGCGAATTCGTGGTCTGCTGCAACATGTGCGTGTCGAGCTATGTGGATAAAGAAGATACTTGCTCTGTTAGGTTATGAAGGCAGCAACAACACTACCATTTATTGTGACAATAGCTCAACAATCAAGCTATCAAAGAACCCTGTAATGCATGGTAGAAGTAAGCACATAGATGTGCGTTTTCATTTCCTGAGAGAGTTGGTCAAAGAAGGGGCTATTCATTTGAAATATTGTGGGACTAATGAGCAGGATAGCGGATGTGTTAATCAAGCCATTCAAGCTGGAATCATTCCGAAACCGAGAAGAGAGTTGGGAGTCCAGTAAAGCTCTCGAGTTAAACTAGTTGTATAAACAATCTAGTTTAAGGGAGGGATTGTTGTGAAAATGTTAAAAGAATCCAGTCAAACTTGGAATTTGTCAATACTTGTTATTTTCTGTTGTAATAGTCATCGGTTAGTATAAAACGCTTTGACTGTTTCAAATGAAATTGAACGAAATAAACAACTATGATTGAAACCATTGCCTCCATCCTACCCATAAAATATAAGGAAAAATTCTCTTAACTTTGTTTTCTTTTTTAGCAGGAATTTGTTCATATAAAGTAAGACAAATGATGTCTTTAAAGCTGTCGTGAATCTTGGTTACAAGTTGGTAATTCCAGCCACGTCTGCTCATACAAAATCCAATGTAAATTACAGCTGATTAATGGCAAGGTGGCAGAGCCACATCTGATGCTGTTTTGAGGACGCAGTAACGAAGCAACGTGCAATACTGGTGCTGATTTGGTGACCAAACAAATGTTGTCGGCAAGTGGAATAAATAGCCAATTTCAGCCACTGAGGCTAATATAAAAAGTGGTGTTGGGGTTATTGTTTTAAATTGATTTTCATGTTTAGAAAAGTATTAAAATAATATATTTTTTATTTTTCACAAATTATTTGTGTCAATAATACATCAAAATAATTTAAATACATTATTTTTTTATTTAAAATAAAGATTAAAAAAATAAAACACAATGGTAAATATCATAACCCAATTTCTGGGTTATTCCCCAAAATCTACCCAAAATAATAAAAAAAAGGGGCTTGTGTCGGCAGAAAAATCAAGGTGAAAATTTTGAATATTTTTGAGAGCTCGGTCGTACCTCTTTTTTGCCCAGAAAAGAAAGAGAACGCAGATTCACAGCTAAATAATTTATTGTTGGATAAATCTTCTTAAAAATTAAGTCGGAAGATATAATTTTATTTTTATGGGCCAATTTTATTTAATCATCGGTCAATTTAAAGTGTAATTATGCTTCAAAATTCATTGAGAGCCCAATTGAAGGATTTAATGAAGCGCAAGGGCTTAATTATACTTTAAATATGTCAAATTAATATTATTAAGGGTTTAATTGGTGAGAAATTAAGTTTGTAAGCCTAATCTAGGTTAAATTAAGATCAGAATTTTTAGTGACGAAACTTTTCGGATGAAATCGGAAGCCAAGATTGAAAAGAAAAACATCATTCTTTCGATCGAAAAACTCTTTTTGTAACAACTATTTTTATCTGTCTATTTTATATTATTATTAAAAAATTACCTGCCGGAGCCATGCTGCACCATGCCGGCAGCCATACATGGCCATACTCTACAACACACAACCCATAATCCCTAGACACCAACCCCATGTGTGCACCTTACCTCATTCGCCTATAAATAGGCAGGAGAAAACAAAGAAGGGAGGGAGAACAAACACAGACGAGGAAATATTCCTTTTCCTATTACTAGAACAATAGGTTATAGAGGCTGAAATTATAGCACCTTGCAAAATTGCCTGTGGAGTCTGAAATTCTTGTTCCTTCATGTTTTCGATGACAGATAGTTAATCCATTCGGTTCATTATATCAGGCCTAGAAAAAATAATCTAGCTTTTCTATACATCTAGGCATCAACAGTGCAACTGCAGGGGATTTTACTTGTACTAATGTTAGGCTTCGGATAAAAAAAGAGTGATATTTTCCATGTTGGCTTGCTTTTAGAAGGTTTCAAATCTTTTTTAATAGGGTTTTTGCGAGTGTGTTTAAAAAATATTTTTTAAAAAATTGTTTTTTATATTTTTTATTTTAAATTAATTTTTTTGTTGTTTTCATATTGTTTTGACGAGCTGATATTAAAAATATTATTTTAATATATTTTCAAATTAAAAAACACTTTAAAAACAACATTTACCATATTTGTAAACATGCCCGAACTTCTCAAGCACACATTTAAGTAAAAGTAAAAATTGCCGAATACTTGCCTACTCAAGTTTGCTTATTTATTTTACTTTTTTTAGGTACCTATTTCAATCACTAATCTTCCATTTTTCTGGGCAGTTCGTAAGTGGTTCAATGCCTCTGAGAATGATTGGGGTCTGCCGAGCTTCATATCATTGACCGATATCAAGAATCAATCAAACAACTACATTGTCAATGATACTTTGATCGTTGAATGGGTACTTAATCATTTATCAGTTCTCAAGGATTAAAAGATAAATAACAATTAAAAGATAAATATAAAATATAAATAAAAAATATAATGAAATTTTATTCAAATAATACCTGAGCGAAGATTCCTTAAATACAGGTCCTCTGCATCGCATTTAGAAATTTCAAAAATATCGAAATGGATCAAAAAGGAGAGGATTAAGTGATAAATCATGTGTTTTTCTTACACCACATGCATCATCCTCCATGTCCCCCTCTTTGATTGGTGGCCCATGATGTAGATGAGCTTGACTTTGCAAATGGAGGCCATGAAGAGGTCTTCCCCTTCTTTGATTGGTGGCCGGGGAGTAATCTTCACCAACTTTCTAATTCTTAATTAGTTAGAAACTTGACCATGCAATCTCTCGACGACTTTAACTATTTTATATTGATTTCATTGGTTTGCGTATTGACCGTTCCAAATCGTAGCTAGCCACAATATATCTTTTGTGTATATATAGTGTAACAAAGCCATCATTTGATTTGCCGTGCATAAAAAAAAATTAAAAAAGTTAAATTTCTCTCTCGATGTTCATCTGTAGAATATCACGGCACCCCTATGGTGCGTATGCAGCCCTTCTTCTGCTTGAGATCCTTTCCACCCACCATCATTGCAGTGCTAGAAAGAGCAGCAATTACTGCGCTCCTTCTTCTTGTGGCAATATCCTTAATATTAGCTTCCCTTTCCGACTAAATACCGACCCCGGCAGCTGCGGCGAACGATATTTTGAGCTTGCCTGTGAAGACAACGTGCGCCTAACATTACACTTGAACATGGAAAAGTACTATGTTGAGGCAATCAATTACAATGACCACACAATTCGACTTGTGGATTCCGCTGTTCAGAAGGATGATTGCTTCTCCATCCCTCATCATTCTCTTACAAAAGCAGTGCTCTTCTCTCTGAGTTTTTATTATAATTATAATAATTATTATCATGGTTATACATATCGGGAAGAGGAATCTGTGTTAGCTTTTATATGTTGTGAAAATGAAATACAGAATCCTCTTCCAGATTATATTATGGACACTTCTTCTTGCAAAAATGGCAGTGGTACTGCACATAATGCTTCTCCCAGCTGTGTCAACATGGAAGGCCATTCGTATGTCATGGTTGATGGGGACATCAAGGATGTACCTGACTTGTGCCATGTAAATTTCATGTATGGTGCTCCAAAAGATGTGAGCAATATGTCGTATAAAGATGTCCATGATATTTTGGCAGATGGGTTTGAGCTTCAATGGCTCAATTCTATACTTCAACCATACCGTACGTCCTCTCTCTCTCTATCACAGCTTACCTCAAGTAGTGTGTTAAATCGACACTGTTGACCCTTCTCTTCTCTCTTTATATGCAGCCGGAGACTTGTGCAGAAAGAGTGATTACGGTCTTGTACATTTACTTTACGCATTTCTTTTTTTAATTGATCATCAAGATTTTGCACGTTGATTCATTTTTTATTTTTGTGATTACAGGTATCACCTGGATAGCTTGTCGAACTTGGTGGGGTGAGTTAATTTATTTTGTATAATTATAGCATTTTACAGAAAGAGTAGTAATAATTTTCTAATAAATAAATAAAAGACCCTAAAAAGTTTCAATCATTCTTCTTCTTTTGTCAGCTTCTTCTTGTTATTACCGGTACAGCACCCCTCCAGTTTTACTAAGCTTTCTCATGTTATTTCTCCCTGCGATACTTGCCCTTATCGGTGAGTATTTTACTTTTCTTTTATCAGCTTGCAGTGAAACAATAAATATATCAACGATAAAAAATTACATCTTAAGAAATAATTATTGTTCATTGCGGTTGTATCCAATAGATCTAGAATTAGCATAAATTTAGATATTTCTTAAGAGCCCCTCAACTATTTCAAGTTTTGACTTTATGTTAAATTTGTATTATTTTTGCATCAATTAATTCATCTAATATCAAAATTTAGATATTTCTCAATTATGAACAATATTGATTTGAAGCATTAGAAAGTTCTTATCATTCCATTTATTGTTTGTTTCGTAGACTTGCATGGATATTGTTTTCTTTTCAATTTTATGAGGTATTCATTACAGTGTTGAGAGACATGATGATCATTTTTTGAAATTGAATACTTAGAATGCACAAATAAATCACATATATATACTCGCACATAAAATCAATGAAATATTTGTAAATTATTTTATTTTTTTATACTTTGAATTTGACATTTGAAAAAAAAAACTTTCATGGATGCATTGTTAAACTTAAGAAAGAATGAAGCATCACAATGAATGTCACATGAAATTTTTGGAATGTTTTCTGCATTGATTTTTTTTTTGTAATGTCTCTATACAGTGATATATCATGTGCTATTATTCCCATGTGGGCTACCATGTCTTCTGACTTTACTCATCTATAAATGGAGAAGAAGACATTTATCCATGTACGACAATATTGAAAAATACTTGCAAAGTCACGATAATGATCTTGTGCCGATAAGGTACACTTACTCGGAGATTAAGAAGATAACCAACGGATTTAAAGACAAGTTGGGTCAAGGAGGCTTTGGCTCAGTGTACAAGGGAAAGCTTCGTAGTGGTCGTTTAGCAGCAGTCAAATTATTGGGTAATTCAAAAGCCAATGGGCAAGATTTTATCAACGAGGTTGCCACTATTGGAAGAATTCACCATGTCAATGTCGTGCAACTTATAGGCTTCAGCGTAGAGGGATCGAAGCGTGCTCTTATATACGAGTTCATGCCTAATGGGTCTCTTGAAAGGTACATTTTTTCTACGCAAGGTAGTGTCCCACTAAGCAATGAGAAACTTTATGAGATTTCTCTTGGAGTGGCTCGAGGAATTGAATATCTACATCAAGGTTGTGATATGCAAATTTTACATTTTGATATCAAGCCCCACATCATTCTACTTGATGAGAAATTTTTTCCGAAAGTCTCTGATTTATGACTTGCTAAATTAGATCCAATAAAAAATAACAGTATGCCCCTCACTGCTGCTAGAGGGAAAATTGGCTACATGGCTCCTGAACTATTTTATAAGAATATTGGAGGTGTTTCTTACAAAGCTGATGTCTATAGTTACGGGACATTATTGATGGAAATGGTAGGAAGAAAAAAGAACTTGAATGCAATGGCAAATCATTCAAGCCTACTTTACTTCCCTTCATGGGCGTATGACCAAGTCAGTGAAGGAAAGGACATAGAAGATGCCACAGAACATGAAAAGAAGAAGACAACAAAGATGATTATTGTAGCTTTGTGGTGCATACAATTGTTGATCGACCCTCAATGCATAAAGTTGTAGAGATGCTTGAATCGATGTTGAGTCCTCGCGAATGCCTCCTAAGTCTTTTCTTACCCCATACCAGGTGCAAGAAGATGATTATAGAGCTAATAATGAAAAGTTATCAAATCCACCAGATGATTGTATGGACTCTTCATATCAGTTTGGTCGTTAATAAGTATGAATGTAGATGTTACTTTGTATATGGTATTACAAAAGTACTAATCATGTCTTATAGAAGTGGATCGTTTTCACTTTTAATTACAATAATAAAGCCTGATAATTTTACATATGACACAACGTCATCATTTTACATATGGCACAACCTGATCATTTTTCCTGTTGTTGACTTGAAATGGCTTTTTTTCTACCAAAAAAACTTTGCATAGCATAGATAGGAGTGGTTTGATTAATAGAAGTGCTTTCAATACTTTTATATCTTTTAGTGAGTTTCTTTACAAGCCCATTTATCATAATTAAAGATGAGAAATTATAATAAAGTATTGCAAATGTAATATGTTTGATCATGGGATATGTTTTATACTATATAAATTGTTTAGGGAAGGATATTGATTGGACGAGTGAAATAAAAAATATTAAGTTTGTAAGTAGAACAAAATTTGAAAAAAATATTTTAACGTAATATTTTTCGTGTTTTTAGATTATTTTTATATCACGATGTCGAAAATATTTTTAAAAAAAATTATTTTGATAAATTTCTAAGCGAAAAGTACTTGAAAGCAAACTCAACTACACCCAAATATAAATTAATTTTTTTAAAAGCGTTTTTAAAATATATTACCAAATACAGTCACAACAATGTAATTTATTTATTAATTAACAACAATAATTACTCTTCACCACTATTATTACACATTGTACTACAATCGTAATATACAGTTTTTACTCTATTTTTTTCTTTTCTTTTAAGACATTTATTTTTGTCTATTTTATTTTATTTTAGATAATATAGGTTGTAGAGGGAGTGGTTTGATTAATATATTTTGCTTATATTTACAAGTTTGGTGTGATGTATTTTTTTAACTGAATCTCACTTTTTTATTGTGTATTTTCTTATATAATAATATTTTTAAAAATCTAATTTACTAAATTTTATAAAGTAAATGGATTTGTTCGCTGATTTGGCTAGTTGATATGATTCATTGGTCTAACAATTTTTTTTTGAATTCATCCATAGATGTTGGATTAATTGCGAATTTATTTTTATAAATGGTTTTGCTATGCTTTTAAGAGGATATTTTCTTCTCCAAAAATATCTAGGAAATGGGTTGGTGTTTGATTTTGTAATTTTTTATTTTTATTATTATATAGTTAAGTAAGAAAAAAGCCTTTTGTATATGGCTTTTCTTTTCTTTCCATCGATAAATAGCAACTCAAACACATAAAAACCATCTTGACTCTTCGGATAGCTCTTGTGTTGAAGATGATAAAGTGAAACAAAAATGCCAAAAAGACAATATTTTACTTTTGGCTTTTCTAATAGCTTCCCCTTTGTAGACGCTCTAACATTTTCTTTTTTTAAAAAACAAAAGAAAAATTAGACCCACTTATAATATTAGTTTTATTGATTTAAAAGTTAGAATTTAGAAAAATTAAATATATTTTTCATAATTCTCTAAAATCATCACTAATATCAAATAATAATAATAATAATAATCTTCTGCCAGTTGCAAGATGGGACCAGACAAGATTTTTTCCTTGGTTTCTTGTCTCTTATTGACGTGGAAACTTCAAGGAAGCCTCCTCATTCCCCACCATTTTCTCTTCTCTGTTTAGTCTCGTCTGCATCACATTTGGAATGGGCCAAAGAGGCAGACGAGCTTGACTTTGCAGGATTTTAACCTGGCCTATGACCTTGCAATTTCTCGACTACTTCAATTATTTTTTGGCCACTGATTGATTTCCTTTCGTTTTGACCGATCCAATTTACTGTTCACACACTCACATATTACTGTGACGCGAGCTTTTTCATCCGTGTGTCGCGCGAGTTTGTCCACCCTTTTTCATCCGTGTGTCGCGTGAGTTCCGCTGTGAGCGAGTGCATTACCGATTAAAGCCCCAAAGCGACAAAATAGTGCACGATTGCGAGGGTTCTCTCGGTTTTCTCGCTTTTGGCACAGATGTGCTAACGAAAATGGACACGAAAACGACAAAATTGCTAATAGGAGACGAGGCGGTGTCGTCCTTTCCAGCAGGTAATTTGAGTAATTGACCCATTATTTTCTTATATTTCGTAGCGGACGGCTGGCGCATGTCCGATCCGCGCCACCAAGGTTCCCGCTTCGCCCCACGTTCTTTGGCGGGTGCGGTGTCGTTCCATCATCAAATATTGACGTCCGCCGTCACAAACATCGAGGACCGGATTTGCGGGATGTCCTCTCTCTTCGATGGCGGCGCATGCCTACCGTGAGTTTTCCGGTTAGTGGCGCGGACGGTTTTCTCACTGAACGTCGCTTTTCTCTCTCTGCCGCCCCAAAGTCAAATCGGTCCACGATGTTTGTGTAACCTTTAGTTTGGTCCCTGAAGTTTTGATTTTGTTGTTATTACTGATTTATTCAAATTAAAGTTTTATTGTTTTCAATTGTGCCCTTCAATTAAAATTGATTATATAAGAAAGTTTTATGTCAGTCCTTATACTTTTGATTTTTTATTTATTTTTTATTCCTTCAATTATTCCGGTACGGAAGTTTTGATTTCTTTGATTTGTTCCTCCAATTGAAATTGGTAATATATACAAAGTTTGATTTCAGTCCCTCTCGCAGTTTACATTCTTTATTTTTGTCCTTCAAATTGTTTTTTTTTAATTTGAACCTTCAATTTGAATTAATTCATTATATGTTATTTTTTTAATATATTCTGTTAATTCTTTTTTTAATGTTTATTGTTATTTTTTATCAATTTATTTTTTTATTGTTTTTTATACAAATATTTTGCTTTTTTTTTAATAATTTTCCATGGAAATTTAATTATTTTAATTGTTTTTTTATTAATATTGCTAATTTTATCCTTCAAATAATATATTCTATTAATTCTTTTTTTAATGTTTCAAACACATTAAAACACATTCACAAATTTAATTTTTTTTATTTGTAGAATAATGTCTACTTTTGTCCATGTATATATAAGTGTACTTAACACAATAACAATAACAATAACAATAACAATAACAATAACAACAATAATAATAACAATTATTTTAATAATAATAATAATAACAGTAATAATAATAACAATAATAATAACAATTATTTTTGTTAGTAACTCTTTTGTTAATATTTTTGTTGCTCTTCATAATTTAATAATTTCTATTGTTTTGACAGTAATGTTGTTAATTTGTTTTATATATATTTTTAGTCTTTCAGCCTAAGAATATATATAGGAAAAGAAAACATGACCTGTGATTTTGGAATATAAAAAATTAATTTAAGTATTCTTATATACATTTAATATAGATATATAATCGATCACACGATTAAAACACATTCACAAATTTATTTATTTTTATTTGTAGAATAATATCTACTTTTGTCCATTTATATATAAGTGTACTTAACACAATGATAATAATAATAATAATAACAACAATAATAATAATAATAATAATAATAAAAGTAATGATAACAATAATTATAATAGCAATAATAATACCAATAACAACAACACCAGTAATAACAACAACAACAACAACAACAAGAATAATAATAATAATAATAACAACAATAATAATAATGATAATAATGATAACAATAATTATAATAGCAATAATAATACCAATAACAACAACACCAGTAATGACAACAACAACAACAACAACAAGAATAATAATAATAATAATAATAACAATAATAATAACAATAACAACAATAATACTACCAATAATAACAATAATAACAACAATAACAACAATAATACTACCAATAATAATAATAACAACAATAATAATAATAACAATAATAATAACAATAATAATAATGATAACAATAATAATAATAACAATAATAATAATAACAATAATAATAACAATTATTTTTGTTAGTAACTATTTTGTTAATATTTTTGTTGCTCTTCATAATTTAATAATTTCTATTGTTTTGACAATAATGGTGTTAATTGTTTTATATATATTTTTAGTCTTTCGCCTAAGAATATATATAGGGAAAAAAAAACATGACCTAGGATTTCTTTTAATATAAAAAAGTAATATAAGTACTATGAGATACATTTAATATAGTTATATAATAACAGATTATCGGCAACGCAATTACAAATAACCGATTAAAACACATTCACAAATTGATCAATAAGCTACAACAAAAAAATATCACACCAAACAATCAAATAATTCACCATACAAATGGATACAAAAAATATTTCCATAACCAGTAAACACAACTAAATAAATAAAAATTAGATGATTGGCCATACAATTACAACAAAACCAACCACCAACAAATTCCCAATTGACTACAGCAAACAAAAATCTCTAATCAATATAATCTATTACATTTTTTCAACCAACTGATTATATATAATTATCAATCCAATTAAAACACACCAGATAATCAAAACATTGCAATTTTGCAATCTATGAGTTAATTAAATCAACACACAATTCAAATCCAAACTGTGACTAAATTATTCTCCAAGCCAGTAAAATAATGTCAACAACCAACCAAATCAATGCAAACAAAAAATATTCTATCTTTAATAGATTTCAGTGATTACAATATTGCTATCAACCAGTTAACTGTTAAAAAATATTTAACCATCAACACATTCAGTTCAAGACAACAAAAAATCATCTTTCATTCATTTTATTGATTACAGATTTACATCAACCAATTAAATAACCATCAAAACAATTAATATATACTAAACAATTAATCAATTATGGTCTTGCAATACTCAAATTACAATTACTGATCTTTCATAAATTTTATAAGCTATAATTTTTAAATTTCAAAATTGAATTATTGTCCGAGTATTTAAGCTTATAACAATAATCAACTAATTCAATATATATATAAAAATTATAGCATAATTTAAAATTTACAATTCTCTATTTATCAACTAAAAATTCTTTGTTTACCACATATATAATCAATTTGCTATATATAAAAGCCCGGCTACTAGCGCGGGCTAACCAACTCGTTCAGTAGCTAGTCCGTAACAAAGCCATCATTTAAGTTAAATTTCTCTCTCGATGGTACAACATCAAGGTACCTCTATGGTGCCGTCCGTACGCAGCCCTTCTTTTGCTAGTGATTTCTAAGGGAGTGAGTGTTTTTTATTTTATTTATTATTATTTTAATGGTTCTTGAAGACATAATTATCATAAAAATCATTTTGTATTTATACGATTAGTGAATTAATATATTATTAATACTTCAACTGTCTACAATTAGTGACTGATCATAAAGACATGCATGAGTTTAACACATTTTATACAATATAAATTATTCGAAGTTAGTCTATAAAAACACAAACCATCTTCATTATTATTATTATTATTACCCCGCGGATGAAATTGAATATGCAGTCAAGATAGCACTCCTCTTTGTCCTAGGATGATTGACCCCATGGATTTTAAAAGACTAACGTTTTCTTTTTTAAAAAAAGATAAATTAGACGCACTTATAAGATTTAGTTTTATTTGGTAGGTGAGTAGAACACAGGATGTACAAAAACCTTGAGAAAATCCCTCCAGTAGAAAGCCTTCTCCACTGAAACATTAAACTCTTGCTTCTCCTCTTCTTCCAGATCAAAAAACCTCTGCGCCCATCAAGTATCGAGAAAAATTTGAGAATAATTATATATTTTGATATATAATTTGAGAAGTCTATTTAATCTTCCAATAATGATTATTTTAAAGATATTTTTTAAAGAAAATTTGAGATTAATTATATATTTTGATATTTGTTTAGTATCAATTTTTAAAATCTCAATCATAAAAATAAAAACAATACCAAACATGTGATAAGTCATACTGTGATTTTCTTACACCATGCATCATACTCCATGTATATTCAATGAGATAGGGCCCATGATATAGAGGAGGCCATAGAGAGGTCTCCCCCTTCTTCCATTGAGGGGAGTAATCTCCGGGCAACTTCCTAGTTCTTAATCAGTGAGACTCTGACCATGTAATAAATTTATGGCCACTGATTGATTTTCTTGCATATTGAATGGTTTTCGTAGCTAGCCTGTAGAGGAGTATTGCTCTCAAGACCACATTATATCTTTTGTATAAGATATGTGATTGTTGTTAAATAAATTAAAATAATATTTTATTATTATTTTTTTAAAATTATTTTTGATATAAATATGTAAAAATGATATCAAAATAATAATTTTTTTTAATTTAAATTAAAAATAAAAAAATCAATTATTTTTTAAAAATACTTTTATAACACAACTTCAATGACCGGAAGACCCACAGTTTATGGACTTGAAAATATATCGACATGGAATGTTTTTATTTCATTTATTATCAATATTATTAAGACGCTTGATTCCAACTTCGAATTGAGGGAAATTTCTCTGTTCTTTCATCGAGTGTGGACAAAGACTTGGTTGTCTGGTGTCTTCCAGGAAGTTTGCAAATTTGTTTAATATAATTTATAATTGTGACAATATTTATTTTTAAAAATGACTTTTACTTAACAGTATATTATTTTTTTAAAAAATATTTATTTTGATATTAGTATATCAAAATAATTTGAAAACACTAAAAAATATAAATTTATAGCTAATACAAAAATATTTAAAAAAACTCTTAAAACACAAAAATAAGCAGGATTTAAGAGATGGTGGAGATCTACATTTGTCGAGTTAAAGTACAGACTAAAAATCTATTTTAAAGATATTTTCTAATAATGGTTATTTTAACGATATTTTTCCAGGAAAAATTGAGAACAATTATATATTTTGATATTTATTTAATATCAATACCTTAATATATATATATATATATATATATATATATATATAGATATAAATGAGCTAATATCACATAAAATATAATAATATAAAGAATAAATCTTAAAAAATAAAAAAATACTTTCATTTCTTTTTATAGCAATAATGGTAGTGACAACGCTAATATTATCACTGATAATTAGAATATTAATTATTTGCGATAATATTTATAATAGAAGTTATCATAATTATGACAATTTATTATTTTCTTATTAAATAATTCATCAAATAATTTAATAGATTAAAAATAACTAATTTTTAACTATTTTTGTTTAAAAAAATGTTAAGAGTATAAATATTTTTTAGTAATATCATTAAATTTAATCAAGTAACTCAATCTTAAAATTTATTAAACCATATAAGAGCTTATGCGGAGTGAATCAAATAATTCAATAGATTTAAAAATAATTTGGATGACATGATATAAATTTTCTTTTTTGTTTCCTTAATTTTATACTGAATTATAATTTTTGTATCATTTTTCTTAGTATATTAATTTCATGGTATTTTTATTTAATTTCATCCTTAATCTTTTTAGAAACATAATTAATTATGTTCTAAATATAGCTATTTAATTTGAGTTAAATAGAGATAAAAGGACAAGTCATGCTTCATGACAGAACATGTATGGTGAAGTTTACGGTGTAGTACAAGCGAACTATCCTACAAAATAACTTACATGGGCATTACTAGTAATTCATGTTTCAAATCTCATTCATTGATTTGAATTTATAAATTAATTAAATTAGATGAGAGAGATAAAATATTAAGAAATTAAGTTATTTTAATTTTTATCATGCACTAAAAACTTGAATTTCTAGAGTATTTAGTAAGTATTTTATGATTACGTATAAAATACATTCATGATTATGTATTTTATAACTTATTTTACTGAAATAACACAAGTTTAATTTAATTTCTCGTGTCCTATTGCCAGCAAAAGTGCTTACAGTAACAGATGGATACTTCTCATCTTGATAATAGTTCGGTTAATAATATATTTTTAAAAACAAATCAAAGGAAAAAATAGCAATAAAAATAATGAGTATTGAATATGATAGGAAAAAGAATGAAATAGAAAAAAAAATAAAATTATCTCAAATAAAATAAATAGCAATGCAATATGACATGTAAAAATTACATGAGAATAAAATTGAAAATAAATTTCAATTTGATAAATTATTTCACATAAAACAAATAATAAAAAAGGATCAAATGTGAAAAAAAATAATTAAAAAAAAGGTCTCCCAACACTAACCTAAGATCTGATGGTTGCATGTGCCGCCACATCATTAAAAAACCCTCAAGGTGTTTCAAGCACCACCGTAGAGTATGCTATGAAAAATAAGTTGCAAAATAACTCATTGGTTTTGTAAATTTGTTTATGAAAAGAGCATGAACAAAATATGATAGACGAAAAAGTTAAAGGTTTATGAAATTAAAAAATAATTATATTAATTATTTTAAATAAAATAAATAACAATGAAAACAATAAGAATCAAATATAAGATATAAAAATATTGAAAGAGGGTGAGAAATTGATTTTTTTTATAAATTATTTCAAATACAGTAAATAAAAAAAGACCAGAACAAAGAGATAAAAAAAAGTTGAAAGAATATAAAATTGAAAAGAGAACCTCAATTTTCTAAATTATTTGAAAAAAAATAAGACTAGATTTTAGAGATAAAAAAAAATAAAAAAGGATAAACTTGAGAGAGAGAGAAATTATAATTTCATAAATTAAATAACAATTAAAAGATAAATATCAAATTATAAATTAAATAATCTAATAATATTTTATTCAAATAATACCTGAAGCGAAGATTCCTCAAATATAGGTCCTCTGCATCGCATTTAGAAATTTCAAAAATGTAAATGGATAAAAAAAAAAAGGAGAGGATTAGGTGATAACTCATATGTGATTTTCTTACAGCAAATGCATCATCCTCCATGTGGAGATCCCATGATGTAGACGAGCTTGACTTTGCAAGTGGAGGCCATCAAGAGGTCTTCCCTTCTTTGATTGGTGGGGAGGCTCTAACCATGCAATTAATTTGTGGCCACTAATTGATTTTCCTGCGTATTGATTGATCCAGGATGGTATATCTTTTGTGCATATAAAGCCATCATTTGATTTCCCTTAATTAAAAAGTTAAATTTCTCTCGATGTTCAGTAGAATATCTTCAAGGCACCCCTTTAGTGCGTATGCCGCCCTTCTTACGCTTCGGATCCTTTCCACCCACCATCGTTGCGAGTGCTAGACGGATCACCAATGACTGCGCTCCCTTTTCTTGTGGCAATTTCCTTAATATTAGCTCCCTTTCCGACTAAATACCGACCCACTGACTGTGGCGACCGATTTATTGAGCTTGGTCGTGAAGACAACGTCGCCTCACATTACACTTGAACATGGAAAAATATTATGTTGAGGCAATCAATTACAGCGACTCCACAATTCGACTGGTGGATGCTCGCTGTTCGAAGGATGATTGCTTCTCCATCCCTCATCATTCTCTTGCAGATGAAGTGCTCTCCTCTCTGTATTTCTATTATAATAATTATGAATATCAATTTTATTATAAATATGGGGAAGAGAGATCTGTGTTAACTTTTATATGTTGCCAAAATGAAATACATCATCCTCCAGATTATATTAAGGATACTTCTTCTTGCAAAAATGGCAGTGGTATCGCACATAATTCTTCTCCCAATTGTGTCAACATGGAAGGCCATTCCTATGTCATGGTTAGTTGGCACATCTATGATCTACTGACTTGAAGGATGTACCGACTTGTGCCGTGTAAATTTGATGTATATTGTTCCAAAAATGTGACAAATATGTCGTATAGAGATGTCCATGATATTTTGGCGAGATGGGTTCGAGCTTCAATGGTACAATGATTCTTACTATGACTCGAAGCATACCGTGACGTTCCCCTTCTCTCACGACTTAATATTATAAGTTTGTAAAATATCAACACTCGTTGACCCTTCTCTTCTCTCCTTATATGCAGTAGGAAACTTGCTCGACTTGTTTCTTGAAGGTGAGGAGGAATATTACGGTCTTATATGTTTGGGCTCAAAAAGAATACTTTACGCATTTTCTTCGCTATTATATGAATTTTTTTAATTGATCATCAAGATTTTCCACTTTGATTCATATTTTATTTTGGTGATTACAGGTATCAATCAGATAGCTTGGCGAACTGGGATGGGTGAGTTAATTTATTTTGTATAATTATAGCATTTTACAGAAAGAGTACTAATATTTTTCTAATAAATAAATAAAAGACGCTACAAAGTTTTTCTTACACAGGGCCATACCGTACGCTCTCTATCTCTCTCCCTGTATTAAATTGACCTGTTCGCTTAATATTATAAGTTTGTAAAATATCAACACTTTTGACCCTTCTCTTCTCTCTTTATATGCAGCCGGAGACGCGCTCTCCTTGTTTTTTGAAGGTGAGGAGGAATATTACGGTCTTATACGTTTACTTTACGCACTTTCTTCGCTATTATATGAACTTTTTTTAATTGATCAACAAGATTTTGCACGCTGATTCATATTTCATTTTGGTGATTGTAGGTGTCGCCAGGATAGCTTGTAGAACTTGGGGGGGTGAGCTAATTTATTTTGTGTTATTATAGCATATTACAGAAAGAGTAGTCATATTTTTCTAAAAAATAAATAAAAGACCCTAAAAAGTTTCAATCACATATGCTTTTATTTTGAATGAATAGTAAATCATTCTTCTTCTTCTGTCATTTTGTTTTTATTTGGCAGCTTCTTCTTGTGATTACCGGCACACCACTCCTCAAGTTTTACTAAGTTTTCTCATGGTGTTTCTCTCTGCAATACTTGTCCTTATCGGTGAGTATTTTACTTTGCTTTTATCAGCTTGCAATGAAACAATAAATATATCAACGACCAAAAATTACAGCTTAAGAAATAATTATTGTTTTCATTGCGGTTGTATCCAATAGATCTAGAATTAGCATAAATTTAGATTAATGTATCTAATATTCTTTCTACTTTTGTTCTCGATTATGAACAATATTGATTTAAAGCATTAGAATGTTCTTATCATTCCCTTTATTGTTTGTTTCGTAGACTTGCATAGATATTGTTTTCTTTTCAATTTCATGAGGTATTTATTAGAGTGTTGAGAGCCATGATGATCATTTTTTGAAATTGAAGACTTAGAATGCACAAATCAATCACATATATATACTCGCACATAAAATCAATGAAATATTTGTAAATTATTTTAATTTTTGATACTAGGAATTTGACATTTGAAAAAAAAAACTTTCATCGATGCCTGATTATACTTAAAAAAGAATAAACCACCACGATAAAAGTCACATGAAATTTTTGGAATTTTTTCTATATTGACTTCTTTTTTTTGTAATGTCTCTATATAGTGATATATCATGTGCTATTGTTCCCATGCGGGCTACCATGTATTCTGACTTTACTTGTCTATAAATGGCGAAGAAGACATTTATCCATGTACGACAATATTGAAAAATTCTTGCAAAGTCACGATAATGATCTCGTACCGATAAGATACACTTACTCGGAGATTAAGAAGATAACCAACGGATTTAAAGACAAGTTGGGTGAAGGAGGCTTTGGCTCAGTGTACAAGGGAAAGCTTCGTAGTGGTCGTTTCGCAGCAGTTAAATTATTGGGCAATTCAAAAGCCAATGGGCAAGATTTTATCAACGAGGTTGCCACTATTGGAAGAATTCACCATGTCAATGTCGTGCAACTTATAGGCTTCAGCGTCGAGGGATCGAAGCGTGCTCTTATATACGAGTTCATGCCTAATGGGTCTCTTGAAAGGTACATTTTTCTAGACAAGGTAATGTCCCACTAAGCAATGAGAAACTTTATGAAATTTCTCTTGGAGTGGCTCGAGGAATTAAATATCTACATCAAGGTTGTGATATGCAAATTTTACATTTTGATATCAAGCCCCACAACATTCTACTTGATGAAAAATTTATTCCGAAAGTCTCAGATTTTGGACTTGCCAAATTATATCCAACAAATAATAACACTATCCCCCTCACTGCTGCTAGAGGGACAATTGGATACATGGCTCCTGAACTATTTTATAAGAATATTGGAGGTGTTTCTTACAAAGCTGATGTCTATAGTTACGGGATGTTATTAATGGAAATGGTGGGAAGAAGAAAGAACTTGAATGCATTGACAAATCATTCAAGCCAGATTTACTTCCCTTCATGGGTTTATGACCAAGTCAATGTAGGAAAGGACATAGAAGTACAAGAAGATGTCACGGAACATGAAAAGAAGACAACAACAAAGATGGTTATTGTAGCTTTGTGGTGCATACAATTGAAGCCTGTTGATCGTCCCTCGATGCATAAAGTTGTAGAGATGCTTGAATCAGATGTTGAGTCCCTGCGAATGCCTCCTAAGCCTTTTCTCACCCCACACCAGGTGCAAGAAGATGATTATAGAGCTAATAATACAAAGTTATCAGATCCACCAAATGACATGGACTCTTCATATCAATTTGGTCGTTAATAAGTATGAATGTAGATGATTTTTTTTATGGTATTACAAAAGAGGTAATCACGACTTATAGAAGTGGATAATTTTTAATTACTCAATAAAGCCTGATATTTTTGCATATGACACAACCTGATCATTTTTCCTGTTATTGACTTGAAATGACTTTTTTCCACCAAAAAGACTTTGCAGAGCAAAGATCAGACTTGGCAAGTATAGGCCATAAATAGGTTTCTTTTCTCTTATTGACAAAATAGGATTTTAACCTGACCTATGATCATGCAATCTCTCGACGACTTTAATTATTTTTTGGCCACCGATTGATTTGATTTCATTTTGACTGATCCAATTCGTAGCTAGCATGTAGAATAAATTGTGTAAAATAATAATATAAACCATAGTCTGGGTAAAAACTTAAACTTTTAAGTGAGATAGTTCATTAAATAATATAAATTATTTGAATCTATACGATAGTTCATTAAATAATACAAACCATGTACATTATTATTATTATTATTATTATTATTATTATTATTATTATTATTATTATTATTATTACCCCATGGATGAAATTGAATATGTAGTCAAGATAGCACTCCCCATTGTGCTAGGATGATTGACCTCATGGATTTCAAAAGACTAACGTTTTATTTTTTTGAAAGAAAAATTAGACTGACTTTTAAGATTAGTTTTATTGATTTAAAAGTTAGAATTTAGAAAAACCAAATATAATTTTCATAATTTTCTAAAGTCATCACTAATATCAAATAATCAAATTCATGTTATATTAATCTAAAAGAATTACAAAGACTAGTTGTTACTAATTTTGGTGCTTACACCACTAAGTCCACATCAAGTCAAATAAAGTGTTTAAAACAAATGTGCAAGCTGATAAATTATTTTAAAAAAACAATAAAATTTAACTATTCAAAATTATCTCAACAAATTATTTTATCTCTCTCTTCGTATCTTTATTTAAATATATTTTTGTGTTTTAGGTAGTATTTAATTAATATCTTTCTATAAAAAAAACATAAATATGTTTAGTTAAAGATATAAGAATATAAAAATAAATTTGTCCACTTGATAATTTTGAAGTGATTTTTTATATTTTCAAAACAATAGGTATACAAAAAAGGTGCTTTCAAATGCAATATTTTTTTATTTTTTATTAATAAAATATCATCATATCATTGTAAAAAACTCTCCATTCAAAAATTGTCAAACTAAGGTATGAATAGATAATATATATTATTATTATTATAGCTTAAAAATTTAATATGAGGATCAATCCAAAGCAAGACTAGGCATGTATTTACTTAGGTCAATTTACAAATAAAATAATTATTATCATAATTTTATAATTCAACCTGGGATCAACTCAGGACAAAGCCTCACTCATGGGTACAAAGAGTTAACTTGGGTTGACTAGATCAATATAAAGATAAAAGGACTACTATAATAGTTTTAAAATCCAATTTAAAGGTTTACTCGGGACAAAGAGACCAGGAAGACAACCAAGATTGACCTAATTTTTTTTTTCTCTTCTTCTTCTTCTTCTTGTTTTTTGTTTTTTTAAAATAATCAAAATAAACTTCTTTTGGCAAAAAGAATTTTAAAAATCAACAGGTGTCAATCATGTTTTATTTTGGCCAACCAGAGTTATATATTTCTTTTAACTCGGATTGATCCATTTCTTATGTCTGGTAGGTCTTTAATCAACATGTGAGGCTGGTTCTATAGCTATAATTATTATAATTGTTACTATCCAATTTTTGACTCTTTATTTTTCTGGAAAAAAAATAGATTTTTGTTCAAGGGGCGAAATTGAATGAATTAAAGAGTTTAATGGTCAATTGAGGGTTAAATTGCAAAAATCAGGAGCCAAGGATCAGTTTAAAAAGTCGCGCGAAGCCGAGGTTGAGATTGAATTTTTGATGGGATTTAATTGTTTAATTTCAAATTTAAATCCAATTGGGTGCAATTAAAGAATTTTGAAAGGAACAAATCATTTTTTTCTTTCTTCCCAATTCACGAGATCACAGTCATCAAATTTTTTTTCCTACTTTCAGATCCATTTTCTTCCCCATTAGAGCAAGGCAGATCATCATGATTTCAATTTCCTTCCTATGTAAACGTGATTTTCTTCCCAAAATTAGCTCCAGCGTGATTTCCTTCCTAATTATCCTCTGATTGATCTCGATTTATTAGCTTTCCTCAACTACATTTAGAGACTGAACGGTTAGATTTTCGCTGCTATAAATAGCAGTACCCGATGGATGAAAAAGGAGGGAAAAAAAAAAGATGAGGCAGAGAAGAGAAGACAGAGAGGAGAAGAGATTTACGTGAGTGAGAAACATAGTGTTAAGGACGCAGAAAATAGAGAGAATGGAAGAATCACTTGCCTAAAAATTTTGAGTCAATCTTCTTCCTGCTCTCCCCATCGTTTTCATCTTGTTTACTCTGCCCCTCTCTCTAAAACCAGGGGAGCATCTGTCTCTCTCTCCCGCTCGGTTCACCAACGCCAGACACCTCGCTCCCTTTCGTCGTCAACAGACTTTCCATTACCTCTCCAGCAATTCAGCAATTATCTCAGGCGAAGGTAGAGGCTACGTCCACCATCGCAGCAAGCTCGAACTGTCACTTTCCGACACAGTTTCCGGCGAACTCAGGCCACAATATCCGACGCTTCAACCACCAGAAGAATCACCACGATCTCCTCTACCCAACGGTATAAACAGGTATTCCATTCTCCATACTCGAAAATCTTCCTTGCCACTGTTCATCGTCTCTGCAAATTTTGAATGGGGGAATGAATTATTCATTCCCCGGGTGGGCTTGACAGAGGTCGGGCCTCGCGCCAGGCCGGGCCCTGAAGCCCAGCCCAGATGGGTCTGGGCTGCTAGCCATCTAGGCTAGCAGCCCAGCCGGGAGATAAGGTGGGCTGGGTTGTCAGCCCAGCCCGAATTTAGGTGGGCTGACAGCCAGCCCACCGAAAAATTAAAAAATATATAAAAATACAATTTTCCAAAAATATTTTTATTATAAAAAATGTGTTGTTTTCTTCCATATAGCCAATACACTAACATATTTTAAAAATATTTTTTGTTGAAAAAAATATATATTATCTTGGGTTTTGAAGAGAAAATGAGTTTTAGCATGGATTTCGCAAAGAAAAAAAATCATATCTTGCATTTTGAGATTTTACAACATGTTTGTAAAATTCAAAGGGTATTGGCCAATATGTCAAAAAAATATAAAATCTTTTTTTGGGAATTTATTATTCACTGTCGATATTTGGATAAATAAATCCTAAAGAGGTTAATATCCAAAATATTCGACGAGAATGATATACTATTATTCACTGTTGATATTTGAGTAAATAAAACCTAAGGGGTTAATATCCAAAATATTCGGCGGAAATGATATGCTATTATTCACTGTCGGTGTTTGGATAATTAAATCCTAAAGGGTTAATATCCAAAATATTCGGCGGAGTAATATCCCATTTACCATTTATTTAACATATGTTTTGAGAGATCAAATCATAAGCAAACCATACGTCAAGCAGCTTATCTTAGGTAGGGCGTATTAGGGGTGCTAAAATCTTCTCTTTACGCAACCAGTCACTTACCCTTAGAATGCATGGAAAGACCAGTTTAGGTTTCCTAGTAACCATAATACTAGGTGGCAACTCCTATTTTCAAATAAAGATAATCCCCCGACACATGATAATCCCCGCACACGGGGAAGGGTCGTCACGATGCCGTGCTCGTCATTTTTTTTTGGGTGCGACAATAATATTATTAATTTTAACATTTAATATAAACTAAAATAAAAATAATTAGAGTAAAATATATTCTTTATATATATATATATATATATTATTCATCTTAACAAAACCAAATAGATACATAAATAATTACTTTACCTTCTATAATTATATTTTTATATTCTTTTTTCATCTCATTGCCTCTGAATAATGTAGATTAAGATTGTTAAATTTGCGAGTTAACTCAAAAAATCATACAATTTTATGAGTTAACATACATATATCATGTAAAATTGAATTAAAACTCAATAACAAATCAAATTACAAATTGACTCGATAAAATTAATTAAATTTATTAAGTCATATAACTTGTACCTAGTTTACGATATGTCAACGCCAACTAAAAAACTTTATTATTATTGATTGAGTTTTGGTCCTCCTTACTTCTTGTTTAGTCATTTTGTTTGGATTTTCATTTCGATCATGCTTTTTAAGAGATGGGTTTTCTTTTTAATCAAATTTTTGCTGTCTTCCGAGTTGCGTTGATCGGTGATGGAACCTGTTAGCATGAATATAGACACCACCCCCCAACTCCCTACGGAACGTCTCCCATTTGCTAGAAGGTACATGCAGCAGCTAAAATCCCTGCCATTTGCAGCAGGGCAGCCATTGTAATAGCATGCCACTGCAGATTAACTGCATGAACAAACACAGCTATAAGAGGGCACTGCAGACAAAGAACCGCAAAATATTTTGTTTTCCTGAGCTTCATTGTCTACAAAAGATCGACCCAGTTCTTATATTTTAGGAGAAATCTTTAATAATTTTGATTACAATCAGATTCTTTATCCACGCTTTCATAAAATCACAGAAGTATCATTATTACTTTCATGGTTTGGTACAGACACACAGAAGCAGCAGCTAAACTGCTGAAATTCGAACTCGATCCAAGCAAGATTTCCCGTCCAGCTTGTTGCTTTGCTGAAGTTCGAGGTAGTCTTTATATTTCATGCCAATGTATGCTGCTGGTTCATCGCCTTCACTGCTCACTAATAACTCTGGTGCTGGGCTGACAACTGAGTCTAGTGATGGTCCATGTGCCATAGCTATGGACATCCTTGTACCCTTGCTGTTCACCATTGCTCCGTGAAGAACACTCTTGTACCTTCCATTACTCAAAATCTAATAACAAAAAAACACGAAGCACTTCACATTTTTAACAGAACTATTAAGCCTTGGCAATCTTAAAATTTGATCAGGAAATTAGGATCCACCTCAAGGTGATCTCCAGTGTTAACCAGGAAGGAGTTGGAGTGGGTACCGACGTTGACCCACTTCCCTTTGTGTTGAATTTGAAGGCCACCGATTCCATTTTGGATTAGAAGTGTCAACAAGCCATGATCTGAATGAGGGGGCATGCCCATCTCAAGTTCTGGCTGTGGACAAGTAGGATAGAAGTTTGCAATAAATATTTGTTTCCCTGTTCCAAATCCAGTGCCTTGTCTATATAGCTTCCTTCCAGGCCCAAACTTTCTGATATTCCTTTCAGTAACCCCTTGCTACTTCTCTAACTCTCTGGGAGTATTCTAACGAAATTTCACTACATACAAAAAGGGTCCATCCATAAACTTAAAATTTTGTAAGCTTTCATGAGTTTTCTCACAGAATTCTATCCTATCCCTTTACACCTTTGGACTCACTTGAAAGGAACATGCAATAGAAATAAAGGCTAGTTACCTGAGGCCAGCAGGTTTGGTAGGTGAGTAGAACACAGGATGTACAAAAACCTTGAGAAAATCCCTCCAGTAGAAAGCCTTCTCCACTGAAACATTAAAACTGGTTCCAGACCTTATTGGGTCCAGTACATGGTCCCCTTTAAACTCTTGCTTCTCCTCTTCTTCCAGATCAAAAAAACCTCTGCACCCATCAAGTATCGAGCTGAGAAGTTTCTGTGGTACCCCATCATTGATCACTTGATAATTAAAAAATATGATAGGTTATAAATTAGAGAGAGTTTTATCTTATAATTAAGGTGTCCATCTCCTCAACTGATAGGAACACAGGCTATTAATTCAATATGGGATTAATCAGGATGTGGGAATAAAATACAGAGCACGACAAGCACTCTCGTCAACTGGTTCTGTCCTCAAAGTTGCTTTACGTGCAACATAAAAAGAAGGGAAAAAGAGATATATACCATGAAGAAGCCCCAGTCCTGACAGGCTCTGCCAAGTTCATGAACTATTTCAGATCGTTGGCCAGGAGTGCCTGAAATGAGAAGAGAGTAATCTATGACAGGAATTGAGCCTTCTGGGACAGAAGTTACCTGGCCATGGAGATCAGGAGTGAAGGCGTAAGTGGCGGGGATTGAGGTGAGACCAGGTGATTCAGCTAATGTTTTGATGCTTGCTATCTTGGTTGGTTGACTAGGAAATGTATTGGAGGGAAGGGGTGAAGCTGTTTCAGCTGCCATTAGAGAGGGACAGGAAGCGAGACAGAGCTGAGTGATTTGGATATAGATGTGCCCCATCATGAAATCAAGTCACTGATGATAAATATCTATCATGTGTACGTTGGGTTGTTTGTGGGTAGATTGTGCCCAACCATGAAATGAAGTCACTGATGATAAATATCTATCATGTGTACGTTGGGTTGTTTGTGGGTAGATAGTTAGTATGATTGATATTGTTTTTAAAAATTTTTTTATTTTGAAATATATTAAAATATATTTATTTTAAAAAAATATTTTTGTATATTCATGAATATGATATAAAAAATATATTTTAATATTTTTGATTTTTAAGAATTATTTTTGTATATTCATGAATATGATATAAAAAAATTAATTTTTTTTTTTAAAAAAATTGTTTTTGAGATGAAATGTAATATATATGTACAAGAACTTGCTTGTCTAGTGGATTCATCACATCAACTATCAATTTGCATGTTTTTATATAAGAAATGGAGACCCACAGTTTTTGGACTTAAATATATATCGACATGGAAAGTTTTTATTTTATTTTATTTTATTTTATTTTATTTATTATTAATATTCTTCTTGTTTTTGTTCTTTTAAATAATCAAGATAAAAAATTTGGCAAAAGAATTTTAAAAATCAACGAGTGTCAAACATGTTTTATTTTGGCCAACCAAAGTTCTTACTACGTCAAGTCAATCCTTTATATATTTCTTTTAACCCGGGTTGATCCATTTCTTATGTCTATTAGGTCTTGAATCAGCACATGAGGCTGGTTTTATAGCTATAATTATTATAATATTATTAATTTTAACATTTAATATAAACTAAACTAAAATAAAAATAATTAGAGTAAAATATATTCTATATATATATATATATTATTCATCTTAACAAAACCAAATAGATACATAAATAATTACCTTACCTTCTATAATTATATTTTTATATTCTTTTTCATCTCATTGCCTCTGAATAATATAGATTAAGATTGTTAAATTTACGAGTTAACTCAAAAAAATCATACAATTTTATGAGTTAACATACATATATCATGTAAAATTGAATTGAAACTCAATAACAAATGAAATTACAAGATGACTCGATAAAATTAATTAAATTTATCAAGTCATATAACTTGTAACCGATTTACGATCTGCCAGCGCCAACTAAATAACTTTATTGTTATTGATTGAGTTTTGGTCCTCCTTACTTATTGTTTAGACATTTTGTTTGGATTTTCATTTCGATCATGTTTTTTAAGAGATAGGTTTTCTTTTAATCAATTCTGGTTGTCTTCCGAGTTGCATTGATCGGTGATGGAACCTTTTAGCATGAATATTGTCAAGTTTGGACCACAGTTGTAAAATTCGTTACAAAAATATTAGAATTTCTTATTATGCATCCCAATAAAATAGTAAAACCATGGTAAGATAATTACAAAGAGAATAGTATTGAAAATCATATGTTCATAAAGAAAAGAAAAAACATATTTTGAAAAAAGAAATAAGTAAAATTCGAACACAATATGATATAAATAAAAATCATAAAATCGAAGTAAAATATTTCTAATACAATACAACATAATTATGGCTATAAAACTTCATTAGTTAATGTTCATATATAATTCAAAATAATTTAAAAATACATTACAAAACAATTATGTCCATAGAATTTCATTAGGTAAAAACTAACAAATTTAAAATAAATATTTTGATGATATGCTATATAAATTAAAATAAGTCTCATATCCGTCATTTTCCTCGTTATTTTTAATACATTTATCAAAAGTATTATTATTGAAAGGATTATCAGTACTAATACTGGTGTCAACACTCAACATCGATATTACTAGTACCATCTCCAACTCCAACAAATTATTTAGATATTAAGATATGAAAATGATTTAAAAACATCATTTTTTTTAATTTAAAGTAAAAAATAAAAAAAAAATTAAGTATAAATTTTAAAGTTAATATTACTGATTTTCAAGAGTGATTCCATGATATAATTGTTATTTTTTTTATAAAATCAACACAACAATTTTATTTTTTTTATTTTTTTAATATATATATTAAAAATTATATATATATATATATATATATATATATATATATATATATAATTTGTCCCGCATTCGGACAAATTGAATTTCAATTTGTCCTCCAATCTCCACTCTTCTCCTTTATAAATACTCTCCACTCCAATCTCCAGTCTCCTTGTTCGACATCTCCACTCCAATCTCAACTCTTCTTCATTAAATAATCTTCGATCTCCACACTCCAGTTTAGTATCCCCTTTTCAACCCGAATGGAACGCACGAAAAATCCGAGGTGTTATGACCGGAATTTCCGGAACGGACCGGAATTAAAACCAGGACAAAAACGACGTCGTTTTGTCCCGGTTTTATGAACGGAACGGAACGTTCCGGCCGGAACGAAAAGGATTTAACAACTTTGGTATGGACAAAGACTTGGTTGTCTGGTGTCTTCCAGAAATTGCAAATTTGTTAAATATAATTTATAATGGTGACAATATTTGTTTTTTTAAATAATTTTACTTAAAAATATATTAAATATTTTTTATTTTTAAAAATTATTTTTGATATTAATATATCAATTTGAAAATACTAAAGAATTTTAATTTATAACAAATAAAAAGATACTTTTTTATAAGAAAAACTTTTAAAATACAAAAAATAAGCAGGCTTTAAGAGATGGTGGAAATTTTTAGAGTATAGAAGAATATTCTAGAATAGTATAATGTGTATAAATAGAAAAGTGCAGACAACAAATGTATGCAAAACACAATATCAATACAACATATTAAAATTTCAGTCTCCTCTCTTTTCTCTCTTCCCTTCTCAAAACTTCATTGTTCTTTCTCTTAATTTGTTCAATTATGTGCATCTCTCTCAATCCTAACGAAATCTACCCTGTCGACTAAAAGGACTAAATTTTTTTAGTTTTTTATCATTTTAATGTATTGATTTCAAAAGTAAAAATAATTAAAAAATATTATTTTGATGTATTTTTAAGTGAATACCTCTATAAAAATGTGATTATTTTGTTTAAAAAATATTCAATTAAGTTTTTAGTGTTTTTTTATAATTTAATGTATTTTTAGATAAAATTTTAAAATATAATTTATATTATTTTTAATAAATTCTAAAAATAGAACAGTGATCAACAATGTTCTGATATGATATCAAAAGAGAAGTGCAATTTTTTTGTTCTTTCATTAAGTGAAATATTTATACAGAAAAAATGACGTTAAATTTTTGATAGATTGTATAGATAATGTTGATCAATGTTGACATATACTTTAAGATTTTATAAATAACATCCACTAGCATTGTGTGTTAACGCACACAAATTTTAGAAAGTTCCCTCCTACATTCTTTCCTCGGACAGAGGATGTGAGCATGAGTGACTGGCTATCCTTACAAAATATATTTAATAAAATTTCTAGTTCAACAATAAAAAACCTGAATTTCACATGACACAGTCGGACATAGATTCTTCAACTTGAGCGCAATGTCTACCCAACAATTATACTGCCTCTGTAAATATTACAGAGACTAACAACAATTTTAATTTCCTCAAATAAAGTCAGGTAACTATTAAAAGTTTCCTCCTGACACACCACACTAAATCTTATAAACAGCATTACTTACAGTAGAAAGAACACTAACAACTGGGAGAAAAGTTAGGTAGAGCCATGCCGAAAAACACAAACCCCAACAATATGCAAATTTTTGTCCCAGGACCAAGAACATCAACCACTTATCATCTGAACAAAACTAAAATCCTACAGAAAAATCTAGCGTTCCTTCTACTTCTCTAATAATTTTCTCTTCTGTGATCATACTTGCTCTGTTTTAACTGTTACAACCAATTACGTTCATAATCAGGTGCGGTTTGTAGGATCCATGAATCGTGATTCTCTTCTTATACATCACCACAAAGCACCAAGCTTTTTGCACAGAAGTACTCAATTATGCCAACTCTATTACTTTATAAGCATCCAAAAGAAAAGGGTATCCAAAAACTTCCAAAAGAGCAAACAATTAACACAAGTGAAACCTCAAGAGCATGCTTGAAACGCTGAGACTTCCTTAGCTCTTTAGAGATATGCCTTAACTCAGAAGCAGAAACAGCGTTTCCTTCTCTGACCCATTTGTCTATAACATTTGTTACACTTCTCTTCGGTAGTCTAAGCCTGAAGATTCTGTTAGTTATTAAACTTATTTATCAAGATTAGTATTGAAGAGTCGCAGCTACTAGTATTGAAGAGTCGCATCTATTAATGTCTATATATATTGTATGAATCTCATAATGAAAAATGTGTGAGAGTACCATTTTCATATGTATTGTATTCTACCAAATTAGAGAGTGTGTAGCCATAAACCTTTGTTCTTTTCTATTCTCTATTTCTGTCAAATTTCCAACAAATCTAGTATCAGAGCCCGAGAGACAACATGACTTCCAACAACAACAATTCCCAATTTCATATTCCCCGCCTTACCAAACAAAACTATGATTTGTGGTGCATCCAATACAAAGCACTACTTAGATCACAAGAGTTATGGGAGCTGGTTGAAGATGGTTATACTGAACCAAGAGAAGATGCTGTGATGAGCAATCCAGAGAGACAAGCACTGAGAGAATCAAGAAAGAAAGACAACAAGGCGTTATTCACAATTTATCAAGGGCTAGATGAAGCAACCCTTGAGATGGTGGCACCAGCAAAGACATCAAAGGAAGCATGGGAAATGCTTAGTAAAACTTATAGTGGAGTTGAAAAAACAAAAAGAGTTCGGCTACAATCTTAGAGAGGAGATTTTGAGAAGCTGAACAAAGAAGGCAATGAGACAATCTCAGATTACTTTACAAAAATAATCACTTTGGTTCACCAGATGAGAAGGAATGGTGAAAATATTGATGATGTTCGTGTGATGGAGAAAATTTTGAGATCACTGGATTCAAAGTTTGACCATGTGGTTGTAGCAATTGAAGAATCAAAAGATTTAGAAGAGTTGACAGTAGAAGAGTTAATGGGATCACTGCAAGTCGAACCTCAAGAGCATGCTTGAAACGCTGAGACTTCCTTAGCTCTTTAGAGATATGCCTTAACTCAGAAGCAGAAACAGCGTTTCCTTCTCTGACCCATTTGTCTATAACATTTGTTACACTTCTCTTCGGTAGTCTAAGCCTGAAGATTCGACCCTTCAAGTCATCTTCATTTTCCTTTGAATTCAATTCCTCTTCTTCAAGGAATTCACTGGCACTTCTTAAAGCCCCCGAAGAAAGAAACCTAACAGGTTTCCATTTCTCTAATGCACATAGATATCCAGGTTTGGATCTTTTTGTGTTTAGCAAATGAGCAAATGAGTAAAGTTAGGTGAATTGAATTAAGAAAATTGTTTTGTTTCAATGGATTTTCTTGGAAATTAAACAGAGAACTGGTAAAATGAGTAGTGAGAGAAAAGTGGGTGGGGGGTTGGAGATTACCTCGAGAGTGAGAGGAGGAGCGATCCAGGTGCCATGAGCTGTGTGTAAGTGAGTGTTTTCTTTTGGGTTTTAAGGGCTGCTTGGTTCTTCGAACATGGGAGGGTGCTCTGCCATGTGCAAAATGTTTTGATTTTCTAGGAGGGTAAAAGAAAGAAAATGGTAAATATAAGATCTGAAGATGTATTTATATCAAATTATTTTATAAGGTATTTAATAAACTACAAATTTATTTCTAATTTTTTTTATATATAAACTATAAGTTTAGAATTTACTGATTGTTTGGGATTCTGAGGTTGTTTTTGAATATATTTTTTATTCTGAAATGTATTATAAAAAATTTATTTATTTATTTTAAAATTATTTTTAATATCAATATATAAAATAATCTAAAAAATCAAAAAATAATAATTTATATATAAAAAATAAAAACAAATTATTTTTTTAAAAAATAACCAAACACCCCTCTTATAGTGGTCACTTTCAAATAAAATGGTTTCTCACATCTCTTTCAAATCATAACTAGTTACTTTGCTCCACTGATTGATTTTCTTGCGTATTGATCGATCCAGGATGGTATAAATTAAAAAATGATATGAAAATAAAAAAAAATAAAATTAAAAAATAAAATCAAAATCAAAATTTGTAAAATAATATTTTTAAAACGCGCATACCGGGAAGACCCACAGGTTATGGACTTGAAAATATATCGATATGGAATGCTTTCATTTCATTTCATTTCATTTATTATTAATATTATTAAGACGCTTGATTCCTACTTTGAATTGAGGAAATTTCTCTGTTCTTTCATCAAGTGTGGACAAAGACTTGGTTGTCCACGAAGTTTGCAAATTTGTTTAATATAATTTATAATTGTGACAATATTTATTTTTGGATCAAAAAGGAGATGCAGACGAGCTTGACTTTTCAAGTGGAGGCCATCAAGAGGTCTTCCCCTTCTTTGATTGGTGGGGAGTAATCTTCGAGCAACTTCCTAATTCTTAATCAGTGAGACTCGACCATGCAATTAATTTGTGTCCACTGATTGATTTTGTTGCGTATTGATCGATCCAGGATGGTATATCTTTTGTGCATATAAAACCATCATTTGATTTACAATAATAAAAAAATTCAAATTTCTCTCTCTCGATGTTCATCAGTAGAATATCAAGGCACCCCTTTGGTGCGTATGCCGCCCTTCTTACGCTTCGGATCCTTTCCACCCACCATCGTTGCGATGCTAGACAGGATCACCAATGACTGCGCTCCTTCTTCTTGTGGCAATTTCCGTAATATTAGCTCCCTTTCCGACTAAATACCGCCCCAGCACTGTGGCGACCAATTTATTGAGCTTGCCTGTGAAGACAACGTGCGCCTAACATTCAACTTGAACATGGTAAAATATTATGTTGAGGCAATCGATTCATGATGATTCCACAATTCGACTTGTGGATGCTTCGTTGTTCACAAGGATGATTGCTTCTCCATCCCTCATCATTCCATCCCTCATCATTCTCTTACAGGAAGAGATCTCTTCGATTCAGTATATCTATGATAATAATAATAATTATGTTTATTATTATGGGGAAGAGAGTTCTGCGTTAGCTTTTATATGTTGCGAAAATGAAATACCGAATCCTCTTCCAGATTATATTATGGATACTTCTTGCGAAAATGGCAGTTGGTACGGCACATAATTCTTCTCCCAGTTGTGTCAACATGGAAGGCCATTCCTATGTCATGGTTGGTGAGCACAACTATTATCTACCGCCTTCAAGGATGTACCGACTTGTGCCGTGTAAATTTGATGTATTCTGTTCAAAAAATGTGACAAATATGTCGTATACTGATTTCCATGATATTTTGGCGGATGGGTTCGAGCTTCAATGAGTGCAGTGCAGGTTCTAGCCTAGAACAATACCGTACGTCCCTCTCTCTCTCGACTTACCTCAAGTAGTGTATTAAATCGACTTGTTGGCATAACTTAATATTATGCAACACTCGTTGACCCATCTCTTCTCTCTTTATATGCAGTAGGAGACTTGTACGACTTGTTTCATGAAGGTGAGGAGGAATACTAGGGTCTTATACATTTACATCTTGTTGGACATTGCAATTGGAAAGTGATTATGAAAAAAAAAATTTATTTTTATTTTTATTTTTTACTTTAAATTAAAAAAGATTAGTGTTTTTAGATATTTTGATGTACTGGTGTCAAAATAATTTTAAAAAAATAAAAAAATATTATTTTGATGCGTTTTTAAACAATAAACACTTTCAAAAGCTACCGCAATCGCACTCTCAGACAGGCTATTACTTTATGCATTTTCTTCGCTATTATATGAACTTTTTAATTGATCATCAAGATTTTGCACACTGATTCATATTTCATTTTTGTGATTATAGGTATCACTGGATAGCTTGTCGAATCGGGAGGAGGAGTGAGTTAATTTATTTTGTGTAATTATAGCATTTTACTGAAAGAGTACCTAAAAATTTCAATCACATATGCTTTTATTTTGAATGAATAGCAAATCATTCTTCTTCTTCTTCTTATGTCATGGTGTTTTTATTTGGCAGGCTATGATTATAATTGTCGTTATTACAGGTACACCACCCCTCCACTTTTACTAAGCTTTCTCATGTTGTTTCTCCTCGCGATACTTGTCTTTATCGGTGAGTATTTTACTTTGCTTTTATCGACTTGCGGTGAAACAATAAATATATCAACAACAATTACAACTTAAGAAATATTATATTTATTGTTCATGACTTGTTTTCATTGCGGTTGTATTAGCATAAATCTAGAATTAGCATAAATTTAGATATTTCTTAGGAGAGCCCCCGACTATTTCATGTTTTGACTTTATGTTAAATTTGTATCATTTTTGCATTAATTAATGTATCTAATATTCTTTCTAGTTCTCAATTATGAACAATATTGATTTAAAGCATTAGAAAGTTCTTACCATTCCCTTTATTGTTTGTTTCATAGATTTAGAATGCACAATTATGAACAATATTGATTTAAAGCATTAGAAAGTTCTTATCATTCCCTTTATTGTTTGTTTCATAGATTTAGAATGCACAAATTAATCACATATATATACTCGCACATAAAATCAATGAAATATTTGTAAATTATTTTATTTTTTTATACTTTGAATTTGACATTTGAAAAAAAAAACTTTCATGGATGCCTGGTTAAACTTGAAAAAAAAATGAAGCACAAGGATAAAAGTCACATGAAATTTTTGAAATGTTTTCTATATTGATTTTTTTGTAATGTCTCTATACTGATGATATATCATGTGCTATTGTTACCATGCGGGCTTCCATGTCTTCTGTCTTTCCTCATCTATAAATGGCAAAGAAGACATTTATCCATGTACGACAATATTGAAAAATTCTTGCAAAGTCACGATAATGATCTCGTGTCGATAAGGTACACTTACTCGGAGATTAAGAAGATAACCAATAGATTTAAAGACAAGTTGGGTGAAGGAGGCTTTGGCTCGATGTACAAGGGAAAGCTTCAGTAGTGGTCGTTTCGCAGCAGCTTAAATTATTAGGCAGTTCAAAAGCCAATGGACAAGATTTTATCAATGAGGTTGACACTATTGGAAGAATTCACCATGTCAATGTCGTGCAGCTTCTAGGCTTCAGCGTCGAGGGATCGAAGCGTGCTCTTATATACGAGTTCATGCCTAATGGGTCTCTTGAAAGGTACATTTTTTCTACGCGAGGTAATGTCCCACTAAGCAATGAGAAACTTTATGAGATTTCTCTTGGGGTGGCTCGAGGAATTGAATATCTACATCAAGGTTGTGATATGCAAATTTTACATTTTGATATCAAACCCCACAACATTTTACTTGATGAGAAATTTATTCGAAAGTCTCAGATTTTGGACTTGCCAAATTATACCCAACAAATAATAACGAGTGTGCCCCTTACTCACTGCTAGAGGGACAATTGGATACATGGCTCCTGAGCTATTTTATAAGAATATTGGAGGTGTTTATTACAAAGCTGATGTCTATAGTTACGGGATGTTATTGATGGAAATTGTAGGAAGAAGAAAGAACTTGAATACATTGGCAAATCATTCAAGCCAAATTTACTTCCCTTCATGGGTTTATGACCAAGTCAGCGAAGGAAATGACATAGAAGTACAAGAAGATGTCACAGAACATGAAAAGAAGACAACAAAAAAGATGATTATTGTAGCTTTGTGGTGCATACAATTGAAGCCTAGTGATCGTCCCTCAATGCATAAAATTATAGAGATGCTTGAATCAGATGTTGGGTCCCTACGGATGCCTCCTAAGCCTTTTGTCGCCCCACATCAGGTGCAAGAAGATGATGATAGAGCTAATCATGCAAAGTTATCGGATCCACCAAGTGATTGTATCAACTCTTCATATCGGTTTGGTCGTTAATAAGTATGAATGAAAATGCTATTTTTATATGGTATTACAAAAGTACTAATCACGGCTTATAGAAGTTGACCATTTTTCATTTATAATTACATCAATAAAGCTCGATAATTTTATATATGACACAACATGATCATTTTTCCTATTATTGACTTGAAATGGCTTTTTCTACCAAAAGACTTTGCAGAGCGGAGATAAGAGGAGTGGTTTGATTAATACTAGTGCTTTCATATATTTTGGTGAGTTTCTTTATAAACCCATTTATCCCATTTATCATAATTAAATATGAGAAATTATAATTAAGTATTGCAAATTTAATATGTTTGATAATAGGATATGTTTATACTATATAAAATGTGTAGTGAAGGATATTGATTGGATAGTGAAAACAAACAATATTAAATATTAAGTTTGTAAGTAGAACAAAAATTGAAAAAAAATTATTAAATAAATTTTGGTGTTTTTAGATAGTTTTTATGTGCTTGATATCAAAAATATTTTTAAAAAATAAAAATATCATATTGATGCAATTCGAGCGAAAAACACTTTTTAAAGCAAACTCAACCACACTCCCAAACAGACACTAAATGTTTTCAAAAATATTTTTAAAATGCAATACCAAATAGATTCACAACATTATAATTTATTAATTAATTAAGAACAAAAACTACTCTTCACCAACTACTATTACACATTATAATACAATCTTAAGATATAGTTTTTACTCTATTTTTTCTTTTCTTTTAAGACATTTATTTTTGTCTATTTTTTTAAAATAATATAGGTTACAGAAGAGGAGTGGTTTGATTAATATAGGTTGCCTATATTTACAAGTTTGGTGTGATGTATTTTTTTTATTGAATCTCATTTTTTATAGTGTATTTCTTATATATATATATATATATTAAAAATAGTTTAAAAAAGCTATTTGACTAAATTTTATGAAGTCAATTGATTTGTTCACTTATTTGGCTAGTTTATATGATTCGATCTGTCTAATGATTTTAACTTTTTTTAATTCATCCATAGATGTTGGATTAATTAATGTTGGATTAATTGAGAATTTAATTTTGTTATGCTTTTTAAGAGGATATTTTCTTCTCAAAATAATCTGGGAAATGGGTTGGTGTTTGATTTTGTATTTTTGTATTTTTATTATTATATAGTTAAGTAAGAAAAAGCCTTAACATGGTGGCAAAGAGCTGAATATCTCATTAAGCGGGTCTTGAGTTCGAGTCGGATGTGCCTCTCTTAACCAAGGGAGGCATTTTCAAGAACACAAAATGAACAATTTTGGAGCTTAATGTTACACAACATAAGATCAAAAAGAGAGCTTCGGAGGGCAGATAAGATCGTCACCTGATTGTAAAAATTCACTGTTTTTAATTTTTCTTTCACTAGTAATTGGTTTGAATTAGCTATCACTCGAATCGAGACACATACCTTTTAGATTTGACAACACATCTTAAATTCTTTGTCACCATGTCATGTTCTTTGGGGACACGTCTTCAATCTTCATATAAGACAAAATTCAAGAGTTGGTGTGTAGGGGTGTTGTGGTAATTTTCTATTTTTAATTATATTTTTGCGCATCACTTGGACACGTCTTCAATTTTCGAGCTCACGCCCCTTTTGAGCGGCGCATGCAACATTTTTCGATGTCTAGAATGATTCAGTCGCCATTTTTCTTCCTCCTTGTGCGGCGCATGGTGTTCCAAAATGTCCGGAAACGTGATGGGGTTAGTTGAATTTGTTTTCCCCTTTTCTCTCAACTACATGCAACATTACACGTCAGTCCCGTTGTTTATTGGATTTTCATTGTAGACCACGATCTTTTGATTATTTTGTATTGTCCTTATTTCTATTATAGAAGTTTTGATTTATTTCAATTGTATCCTTCAATTTAAATTGGTTATATATTTTGGTTTCATTTCGATTCTCAGGCTTTTAATTTCCGGATTAGTGTTAAATCCTATAATATTTTGAGTTCTAAAGTTAAGATTTTTTTCAAATTTTTCCTTTGGATAAAATTTATTATATATTAATTTTTTATTTTGACGCTTATACTTTTAATCTTTGATTTTATTTTAATTCCTATATTTTTTATATATATTTCTGAAATGGTTTATATTTTGTCCATGTTTATAGGTGCATGCTCTTAGTTTTTATTTTTAACTTTTATTATTTCCTCTGTTGTTAAGGGTTTTTTTTAAATATAATGCTTAAATTTGAATTTGTGTTAGTGATCATTTGAAAATTGATATTTATTATTTTCTCCTTATGTTATTTTTTCTGTTTTTTAATTATTTGTATTTATTCTTCAAGTAAAATATTTTTTTAATCAAATAATATTGATTTTTGTTTTGTCATTTATTTTAGTTTTTAATTGGTTTTTAGTTAATATTTTTAGGTGTTTAAATTTCTAATTATTATAGATAATGTATTCAAAATAATGATAATAGTTATTTGTTAGGTTTTTTTCCTTATAAATATGTAACACTCATTATATATTTTGATATTTTTTTAATATTAACATCTATATATATATATATATATATATAATGTTAGTGTTCTTAATTCTTTTAATATAATAATATGAGGAATAAATCTTATAAAATTAAAAAAAAATTCTAACAATAATAATGGTATTAGCGATAGTATGACCAATAATAATTAGAGTTTTTGAGTTTTTGATATATCTCGGAGTAATTTAATAATTTGTATTATTTTACCTGTAATAATAATAATAATTTTAGGTGTTATAACCATAATAATAATAGTGATATTATTAGTCATAACGATAGTAACAATTGTAATTTATTGTAATGGTTGTAGTGCTTATGTTGTTAATAATTATGATTTTGATAATAATAATAACAATAACTCATTAAATAATATAAAAAATGACAAAAACTTATAATAATGATCATAATACTAATTATAATTGCAATTATATTAATAGAAATAACGGTGCTAATTATCGTAATGTTTATTGTTATAATAATGACGATGATTATAACAATAATGATAGCAAGCAACGATTGTACTACCGTTAATAATCATAATAATGATTATTTTACCATGATGATAGTTATAATAATTATATTAATTTAACAATTATGATAATAATAATATGATATTAATCGAAATAATTCATCGATCAATGTTCTTTTCATTACAAATTGACTTTTGTGAGCTTTTTATATATGATATTTCAGATTTAATATAACATTAAGAAAACATTTGAAAATATTGGGCAAATTTATATATAATCAAAAATCAAATGAGCCATTTTCCATGCATTTCACTGCAGACACAACCAATTTTTTAACATGTGAAAAAATGTTCATAGTCCTATGTTGTTTTTAATAAGTGAAATAATCAACTTACAAAACTTTTGATTATTTATTTTTATATACATATTCATTTTATTATAGATAAGGAATTTAAAATAATAATAACGATTATTTTTATGGTTTTTTCTTAAAAATACGTGAGTCTAATTATATATTTTTATATTTATTTGATATTTACATATGGAAATATTTATAAATGAACTAATTTTCTTTTGAAATCTCAAATTAATTTAATATTAGTGTTATGAAATAATTTTCATATAATATAAAGAATAAATCTTACAACATGAAAAAAATAAGTGTATTCCTTTTACAACAACAATAATGCTAGCAACAATAATATTGCCAATAATAGTCAGAATATTAATTATTTACAATAATAGTTATAATGACAGCTATAATAATTGTGATAATTTAACAATCATGAGAATAACAATGAGAATAATAATTAAATAATTCATTAGTCGAAGCTGTTTTTGTTCAAAATTAACTGTTATATATATATATATATATATATGATATTTCATATCTAATATCATGTAAACAGAAAATATCATGAAGCCACAAATTGACAAAACAAGTGGAAAAATTAGGTCAAATTTTCTATAGTAAAAAAATGTGATCCACTTGTCGTGCGAATTGTCACAACGAGAACCAAGTTTTAAACATGTAAAAAAATATTTATGGTCCTAGATTTATTTTATGATGCTATACATCTAAGCAAAATAATAAAAAAGTTGAAAGAATATAAAATTGAAAAGAGAACCTCAATTTTCTAAATTATTTGAAAAAAATAAGACCAGATTTTAGAGATAAAATAAAAATAAAAAGGATAAACTTGAGAGAGAGAAAATTATAATTTCATAAATTAAATAACAATTAAAAGATAAATATCAAATTATAAATGAAAAATCTAATAATATTTTATTCAAACAATAGTCTGTAGTGAAGATTCCTTAAAAACAGCTCCTTTGCATCGCATTTAGAAATTTCAAAACTATCGAAATGGATAAAAAAAAGGAGAGGATTAAGTGATAAATCATATGTGATTTTCTTACACCACATGCATCATCATCCATGTGGAGATCCCATGATGTAGACGAGCTTGACTTTGCAAGTGGAGGCCATCAAGAGGTCTTCCCTTCTTTGATTGGTGGGGAGACTCGACCATGCAATTAATTTGTGGCCACTAATTGATTTTCTTGCGTATTGATTGATCCAGGATGGTATATCTTTTGTGCATATAAAGCTATCATTTGATTTCCCATAATTAAAAAGTTAAATTTCTCTCTCGATGTTCATCGAGTAGAATATCTTCAAGGCACCCCTTTCGTGCGTATGCCGCCCTTCTTCCGATTCGGATCCTTTCCACCCACCATCGTTGCAGTGCTAGACAGATCACCAATGACTCGCGCTCCCTTTTCTTGTGGCAATTTCCTTAATATTAGCTCCCTTTCCGACTAAATACCGACCCGGCAGTTGTGGCGACCGAATTTTGAGCTTGGTCGTGAAGACAACGTGCGCCTAACATTCCAGTTGAAGATGGTAAAATATTATGTTGAGGCAATCAATTACAGCGACTCCACAATTCGACTCGTGAATCCTGCTGTTCGAAGGATGATTGCTTCTCCATCCCTCATCATTCTCTTACGGAAAAGAGCTCACCTCTCTGTATTTCTATTCTAATAATTATCGTTATGTTTTTTCTATGAATATTTGGAAGAGAGTTCCGTGTTAGCTTTTATATGTTGCGAAAATCAAATACCGAATCCTCTTCCAGATTATATTATGGATACTTCTTGCAAAAATGGCGGTGGTATCGCACATAATTCTTCTCCCAATTGTGTCAACATGGAAGGCCATTCAGTATGTCATGGTTGGTGAGCACATCCATGATGTACCGACTTGAAGGATGTACCGACTTGTGCCGTGTAAATTCGATGTATACTTGTTCCAAAAATGTGAGAAATATGTCGTATACTAGATGTCCATGATATTTTGGCGGATGGGTTCGAGCTTCAATGGTTCAATTATTCTTACTATGACTCGAAGCATACCGTACCTTCCCCTTCTCTCACAACTTACCTCAAGTAGTGTATTAAATCGACCTGTTGGCATAACACAGCTTAATATTACAAGTTTGTAAAATATCAACACTTTTGACCCTTCTCTTCTCTCTTTATATGCAGCAGCCGGAGACTCGTACAGCTTGTTTCATGAAGGTGAGGAGGAATATTACGGTCTTATACGCTTACTTTACGCACTTTCTTCGCTATTATATGAACTTTTTTAATTGATCAACAAGATTTTGCACGTTGATTCATATTTCATTCTGGTGATTGTAGGTGTCGCTGGATAGCTTGTCGAACTTAGCGGGGTGAGTTAATTTATTTTGTGTAATTATAACATTTTACGTAAAGAGTAGTAATATTTTTCTAATAAATAAATAAAAGACCCTAAAAGTTTCAATCGCATATGCTTTTATTTTGAATGAATAGCAAATCATTCTTCTTCTTCTTCTGTCATTTTGTTTTTAGTCGGCAGCTTCTTCTTGTGATCTCCGGTTCACCACCCCTCCGGTTTTACTAAGCTTTCTCATGGTGTTTCTCTCTGCAATACTTGTCCTTATCGGTGAGTATTTTACTTTGCTTTTATCAGCTTGCAATGAAACAATAAATATATCAACGACCAAAAATTACAGCTTAAGAAATAATTATTGTTTTCATTGCGGTTGTATCCAATAGATCTAGAATTAGCATAAATTTAGATTAATGTATCTAATATTCTTTCTACTTTTGTTCTCGATTATGAACAATATTGATTTAAAGCATTAGAATGTTCTTATCATTCCCTTTATTGTTTGTTTCGTAGACTTGCATAGATATTGTTTTCTTTTCAATTTCATGAGGTATTTATTAGAGTGTTGAGAGCCATGATGATCATTTTTTGAAATTGAAGACTTAGAATGCACAAATCAATCACATATATATACTCGCACATAAAATCAATGAAATATTTGTAAATTATTTTAATTTTTGATACTAGGAATTTGACATTTGAAAAAAACTTTCATCGATGCCTGATTATACTTAAAAAAGAATAAACCACCACGATAAAAGTCACATGAAATTTTTGGAATTTTTTCTATATTGACTTCTTTTTTTTGTAATGTCTCTATATAGTGATATATCATGTGCTATTGTTCCCATGCGGGCTACCATGTATTCTGACTTTACTTATCTATAAATGGCGAAGAAGACATTTATCCATGTACGACAATATTGAAAAATTCTTGCAAAGTCATGATAATGATCTCGCATCGATAAGATACACTTACTCGGAGATCAAGAAGATAACCAATGGATTTAAAGACAAGTTGGGTGAAGGAGGCTTTGGCTCGGTGTACAAGGGAAAGCTTCAGTAGTGGTCGTTTCGCAGCAGCTTAAATTATTAGGCGGTTCAAAAGCCAATGGACAAGATTTTATCAACGAAGTTGCCACTATTGGAAGAATTCACCATGTCAATGTCGTGCAACTTATAGGCTTCAGCGTCGAGGATCGAGCGTGCTCTTATATACGAGTTCATGCCTAATGGGTCTCTTGAAAGGTACATTTTTTTAGGTAAGGTAGCATCCCACTAAGCAATGAGAAACTTTATGAAATTTCTCTTGGAGTGGCTCGAGGAATTCAATATCTACATCAAGGTTGTGATATGCAAATTTTACATTTTGATATCAAGCCCCACAACATTCTACTTGATGAATAATTTATTCGAAAGTCTCAGATTTTGGACTTGCCAAATTATATCCAACAAATAATAACACTGTCCCCCTCACCGTTGCTAGAGGGACAATTGGATACATGGCTCCTGAATTATTTTATAAGAATATTGGAGGTGTTTCTTACAAAGTCGATGTCTATAGTTACGGGATGTTATTAATGGAAATGGTGGGAAGAAGAAAGAACTTGAATGCATTGACAAATCATTCAAGCCAAATTTACTTCCCTTCATGGGTTTATGACAAAGTCAATGAAGGAAAGGACATAGAAGTACAAGAAGATGCCACAAAACATGAAAAGAAGACAATAACAAAGATGATTATTGTAGCTTGGTGGTGCATACAATTGAAGCCTGTTGATCGTCCCTCAATGCATAGAGTTGTAGAGATGCTTGAATCGGATGTTGAGTCCTCGCGAATGCCTCCTAAACCTTTTCTCACCCCACACCAGGTGCAAGAAGATGATTATAAAGCTAATAATGCAGAGTTATCAGATCCACCAAATGACATGAACTCTTCATATCGGTTTGGTCATTAATAAGTATGAATGTAGATGCTAGTTTTTTTATATGATATTACAAAAGTACTAATCACGACTTATAGAAGTGGATCATTTTTCATTCACAATTACATCAATAAAGCCTGATAATTTTACATATGGCACAAACTGATCATTTTTCCTGTTATTGACTTGAAATGACTTTTTCCACCACAAAGACTTTGCAAAGCGTAGATAAGAGGAGTGGTTTGATTAATAAAAGTGCTTTCAATACTTTCAATAAAAGATTTTGGTGAGTTTCTTTATAAGCCCATTTATCATAATTAAATATGAGAAATTATAATTAAGCATTGCAAATTATAATTAAGAATTCAGTCGATCCAAAGCAAGACTAAGCCATTAGTGGGAAGGGTCAACTCTGTATTTACTTAGGTCAATATAAAAATAAAATAGTTATTATCATAATTTTATAACCCGACTTTGGATCGACTCAGGACAAAGCCCAACTTATGAGTACAAAGAGTTAACTTGAGTTGACTAAGTCAATATAAGGATAAAATTGACTACTATTATAGTTTTAAAATCCATATTGAGAGAGTCAACACGTAGTAACTCGTGTCAACATATAAAAAATGATTATTATTATAATTTTAAAACTTTGACTCGGGAGTTGAACTAAGACAAAAAGATCAGGAGGGCAACAAAGATTGATCTAAAATCTTTTTATTCTTTTCTTCCTGTTTTTGTCTTTTAAATAATCAAAATAAACTTTTTGGAAAAAGAATTTTAAAAATCAACAGTGTCACCCATGTTTTATTTTGGGTTAACCTAAGTTTTTACTAGATCAAATCAATCCTTTAAGTATTTCTTTTAACTCAAGTTGATCCATTTCTTATGTCCATTAGGTCTCAAGTGAGCATGTGAGGTTAGTTTTATAGCTATAATTATTATAATATTATTAATTTTAACATTTAATATAGACTAAAATAAAAATAATTAGAGTAAAATATATTCTTTATATATATATATTTTATTCATCTTAACCAAACCAAATAGATACATAAATAATTACTTTACCTTCTACAATTATGCTTTTATATTCTTTTTCATGTCATTGTCTCTTAATACTGCAAATCAAGATTGTTAAACTCACAAGTTAGCTCGAAGAATAATATAATTTTATAAGTCAATATACATGTACCTTGTAAAATTAAGTTCAAACTCAAAAACAAGTAAAATAGCGAATTAACTTGATAAAACCAATCAAACCTATTAACTAAAATAACTGTGAGTTTCAATTTAGTCCTTGTTCTTTTGATTTTTTTTTTGCTTTTGGTTATTTTAATTATTTCGGTATGCATGTTTTAATTGCTTCTAATTAGTTCCTCCAATTGAAATTTGTCATATATTCTATCTCTCATTTCGGTCTTTATTCTTTTAATTTATTAAAAAACATTACACAACAATTTTTTTAGATGTGTTTATTTATTCCGGTCCCAAGGGTTTATTAATTTCAATTTTGTTCTTCAATTGGAATAAATTATATAATTTGTTTTAATTTATTTTCATTGTGTCCTCCAATAAAAATTAGTCATGTATGCTACTTTTCATTTCAATCCATACTTTTTATTTTTTTAACAAAATTACACTGTATTTTTTTAAATATCTTTATTTGTTTTGGTCTCCGGGTTTTTATTTGTTTCAATTGTCCTTCGATTAGAATTAATTATTGTTTTTATTTTTATTTCGGTCTTTATTTTTGAATTTTTATTTGCTATTAATTTCTTTGGTTTTTCTGTCATTCTTAGACAATGTTTATTTTTATTCGTATTTATGCATCTATACTTTTTTTTTTCTTTTTTATTTGGGTTTTAATTTTTTTTCGGTTTAATCATGAAATTTTAATTTTTGTTGGTGATCATTTTAAAATTAATTTTGCTCTTTTTTCCCTTTGTTTGTTTTTTTGTGTTTTGTGTTATTTTTACTTGTTCTTTGGATTAGATGATTTTTATGATTTTATTACTTGCGCAATAATAATGATAGTTTTAGTGATTATTTTTTTGTTTTTTGTAAAAATGTTTTTTCATGGCAATTTAATGATTTTAATGTTTTGGTCAAGAATGTTGATAAATTTTTAAGCTGTTATAGTATTGATAGTGATGGTAGTGTAGGGATGTATTTTTATTTATGTTTTCTTATTTCTATAGATAGAAAATTAACTATTTTTTTTTATTTGGTTATTGTAAATGTTTTCACAATTTATATTTTGTTTTTATGTTGAATTTAAATTGAACTATAAAATGAACTAATTTGAATACGATGAATTCAATAATTCGAGATATCCCAATCTTCTTGCTTTTTAATGATGATGATTATTTTATGTTGGTTATTTCATCGAAACCTACTAAATAGATAAATTCATATATTTTATAGAAAACTTGTACTTAACAGAATTCTACACAAATTTATTATTTTGTCTAAATTTATATTATAATAAAAAAATTCACATAATTAATTTTTTACGTTAAAAATATGGTACCGTCCATGACGGGCGTAAGGGAATTGACTAGTTGAATTATAAATAACTTTATTATTATTGATTGAGTTTTGGTCCTCCTTACTTCTTGTTTAGTCATTTTGTTTGGATTTTCATTTCAATCATGTTTTTTAAGAGATGGGTTTTCTTTTCAATTAATATTGGTTGTCTTCCGATTTGCGTTGATCGGTGATGGAGCCTGTTAGCATAAATATAGACAACACCCCACAACTCGTTGGGGATCCTCTCCCATTTGGTGATTCCTTAATTTCTTCTTCCCCATTGTTTGGTTGCTTAGAGAACGCCTCAAATAAGTGAAGAGAGAGGCGCAAATCGGAAGAAGAAGAAGCTATCTGATATATATATATATGATTTTCTGTGTTGAGTTACATTTTCTTTTAACAACTATCAATTGGAGGCTTTGGAGAAGGCGCTAAAGAATAATACAATTGTATTTTTGGAGAATGGTTCCGGCAAGACTTTGATTGCCATCATGCTACTACTACGCAGCTACACTTATCTTCTTCGCGAGCCTTCACCTTCTATTTCTGTTTTCCTGGCTCCTAAAGTCGTTCTGGTTCAGCAAGTACGCCTCTTCACACTCCTTTCTCTTCTGCATATGTGTCTCAATCTTATGTTAATCTATTTACTCAGAAACTGCATAATAATTCAAATTACAGGTCTGTAATCTTTCTCTTCTGCTGATCAGTTTTATAACAAGTGGACTAAACATTGGAGATTTAGGAGTTGCTGGTGAAGATGGGATGTGTCTGTAATCTTACGGGTCAAATACAGTTTACTTTATGTATCTACTTCGAAGTTTTTAAGTGTGGGAGATGTGTTTGGAAATGTCAGAAACTGTTACTAACTCTGAATTTGAAAAACTATTCTATTTCGCATTCAAACCTTAGTAATGTAGAGAAATTTGTCGGTTCTTTTAATAAAAACTTCGTATGCAGTCTAACTTATTTTTTGAGTTACAAAATGCAATTATAGAAACCTTGCGCGATGAAGTTTTATGGATATAATTATATTATATTTTTAACAACTTTACTTATAATTTTATGGTTTTTATAAAAATATTTAATTTATGATTTCACGAATCAATTTTATTTTACATTTCCATATCAAAAATTGATTTTAACAACATCCGTTGCATGTGTTGACATATAATGTCACACTTATATGTTTTATATATTTTGATGATAACAATAAAAAGAAAATGGACTAATAATATGCTTGGATGAGATTAAGCGATAAACAGGTATTATACAAAGAATACATCAACAAGCATAACGGAGTACACGAAGAAATCACTCCAAGAAGTCCAAGATGCAAGCAAGTGAAGACAAAGAAGAAGTTTTCATTTTAGTGCTTTAATTATGTAAATCTCAAATGTCTAACTTGATATCACAGCTTTAAACTGAACTCACACACTTCACATTGCATGCATTAAAAGAGTTTGATGATTAGAGGATTAAGTCATATTCAATCGGTTCAAAAATTCAGAAAAGATAATTTGTCACAATTGCCTTTCTGCATGAACCGGTCGACCGCTTGGTGTATACCAAGTGAACCGGTCGACCGCTTTAAGACAAATTGTCTTTTGAGCTGAACCGGTCGACCGCTAGGTTTATCCGTTGTGAACCGGTCGACCGCTTGAAGACAAAATGTCTTTCAAGCCGAACCGGTCGACCGCTTGGGTTATCCGTTGTGAACCGGTCGACCGCTTGAAGACGAATTGTCTTTTGAACTCGAACCGGTCGACCACTTTATTTGTCCGCTGTGAACCGGTCGACCGCTTGATATGACAGATTGCATTAAAACGGCTATAAACGGCTAGTTTCTTTTAGAAACTTATAAATAGCCCTCCTAATTGCAAAAATAAATACACAAGAACTTTCATATCTTATATTGAGGCAATTAGAGTGCAAAAACATCTTCATATCATCAATCTTCATTAATACTCACATTTGTGTTTAAATCTTCATATCTTAACACAAAGAGTATTTTTCATTCTCACTACACTTAAACACCTTCAAATATTCTAAGTGTTATCAAGTGAGATAAAGAGATTATAGATCTTCATTTGTAATATCTACACTATTAAGAGTGTATTGTTGTTTTACAAAACAACCATTGTAATATTCTTGAGAGTTGAAGTATAAAACTCTTTGATATTGGTGAGGAATATCACCAAGGAAAAATCTTGAAGAGGGTACATCTTCAAGTGGGAAGAAGGAAAATCTTGAAGAGGGCATATCTTCAAGTGGTGTAAAAGTCTTGGTGTGGATTCATCAAGCAAGATTTGTAATCTTGTTACTTGGACTAGTAAGAGAGTACAATACTCAAGTACGGATTTGTACTTGAATCGTGGACGTAGGCTTGCCGAACCACGTTAAAAACCGAGTTAGCAATCTCTCTCTTATCTCTTTACTTTAAAGTAATTGATTTTAGAATTGCTATAATTATTGTATTTACACCTAATTCCCCCCCCCCTTAGGTGTATAGTTGCCTTAATCCTTGAATAACAATTGGTATCAGAGCTTAGTTCTCAATTATTAAGTTTGCTTAGACTTTGAGTAGAATGGCAACTACAAGTTACAATCTCCAAAATGAAGGTGCCTCAACAACTAGACCACCATTTTTTGATGGTAATGACTATGCATATTGGAAAGCTAGAATGACTATATATCTTCAATCTATAGATTTTGATTTATGGCTTTCTATTGAAAATGGACCTCATAGACCACTCAAAATCGAAAATGGTGTTGAGTTTCCCAAAAGCATGATAGAATATACAGACTTAGATAAAAGATTACTTTCTATGGATGCTAAAGCCATGAACACCTTATACTGTGCATTAAATAGAAGCGAATTCAATAGAATATCTTCGTGTAAAAATGCTAGAGATATATGGCATACATTAGAAGTAACTCATGAAGGAACAAATCAAGTAAAAGAATCTAAAATTGATATGTTAGTTCATCAATATGAGTTATTTAAAATGTTACAAAATGAATCCATAACAAGCATGTTCACTCGTATGACTAGTATTACAAACAGTTTACATGCTCTTGGTAGAACTTATTCAAATACAGAAATTGTAAGCAAGATTCTCAGATCTCTACCAAAAGCTTGGGAAGCTAAAGTGACAGCTATACGAGAAGCAAAAGATCTTACAAAATTACCATTAGAAGAACTCATCGGTTCTCTAATGACTCATGAGATCACTATGGAAAAACAAGATCAGGAAGAAAGGCCAAAGAAAAATTTGGCATTTAAAACTGTTCATCAAGTTAAAGACAAGGATAATAGCGATGATGAAGACAGTGACGACGATCTTGTGGAAGATGTAGCATTGATCACAAGACAGTTTCGAAACTTTCTTAGAAAGAAAAATGATAAGAGAAAGTTTTCGAACTACAGAAAGGAAGAAAGCAAAGGAGAATTTAGCAAAGAAACTCCAAGGTGCTACAAGTGCAACAAAGTGGGACATATCAAAACCGATTGTCCCCTTCTTCAAATGAAAAAGAAAAATCGCTTTCAAAAGAAAGCTTTGAAAGCAACATGGAGCGATGACTCAGACTCAAGCTCCAATGATGAAGAAGAACATGTGGCGAACATGTGCTTTATGGCAATTGAAAGTGAAAATGAGGTACAATCTTCAGATGATGAATCCGACCCTTCTTATATTGAACTACATGATCAACTTGAAAGTTTGTATATAGAATATAAGAAATTAGGTTCTAAATATAGTACTCTAAAAAGAAATCATATATGTTTAATTGAAGAAAAAGATTTATTAGAAAAGAAAGTATATGATTTAAATGACAAGAGTAGCAAGACCAATCAACTTGAAAAAGATAATAAATCATTAAAAGAGAAAGTTGATGAGTTGAATAAAATTATCACAAAATTCACACAAGGATCAAAAATTTTTGAGAAAATGCTTTCGAGTCAAAGAAGTGTATTTAACAAAGGAGGATTAGGTTATAAACCTAATAAAAATCAAAAATACCTAAAGAATTACTTTGTTAAAGCTAAAGAGTCTTATGATCCAAGTCATACATGCAATTATTGTAGAAAATTAGGTCATTTGATTTATGCATGTCCGATGAAGAAAAATAAAATTGTTGACATGATTTGGGTTCCAAAAGGAACCACCCCTAACCAAAAAGGACCCAAGAAGGTATGGGTACCAAAATCCTCATCTTGATTCTATTTTGTAGGAACCAAGGGAACATGGGGAGTGGTTTTTGGATAGTGCTTGTTCAAGACACATGACCGGAGACGGCACCCTTTTTCAAGTCTTTCCAAAACTAAAGGAGGAAAAGTGACTTTTGGGGACAACTCAAAAGGAAAAATTGTTGGAATTGGCAACATTGGAGGTATGTCTTCAACCTCCATTGAAAATGTATTTCTTGTTGATAATCTTAAGCATAACTTACTTAGTATAAGTCAATTATGTGACAAAGGATATAAAATCTTATTTGATCATACATGTTGCTTAATACTTGAAAATGACAAAATTATTTTTATCGGTAATAGAATTGGAAACATCTATAAGATCAAAATAGATGCATGTATGAGTAGTGAAAATTGTCTTGTTGCTAGTATAAATGATAGTTTTCTATGGCATAGAAGACTAGGTCACATAAGCATGGACATTCTTTCAAAATTGACCAAAAATGATTTAGTTAAAGGTCTTCCTCATATTTCATATGAAAAGGAAAAGCTATGTGACGCTTGCCAAATGGGTAAACAATTCAAAACATCTTTTAAAAGTAAGAATCACATTTCAACCGAAAGACCTTTAGAATTACTTCACATAGATCTATTTGGACCAACTAGAACAAGAAGTTTAAGTGGTAATAGATATGTGTTTGTAATTGTTGATGACTTTACTAGATATACATGGGTTATATTTTTGAAATCAAAAGATGAAACAATTCATGAATTTATAAAGTTTTCAAAGAAAATCGAAAATGAGAAAGGATTTTCTATAATTAACATAAGGAGCGATCATGGTGGTGAATTCACAAGTGATTTATTTGAAATATTTTGTGAAGAAAAAGGATACCACCACAACTTTTCAACTCCTAGAACTCCCCAACAAAATGGGGTTGTGGAAAGGAAAAATCGGTCTCTTCAAGAAATGGCAAGAACTATGATAAATGAATTTAATACCCCTAAATATTTTTGGGCGGAAGCCGTAAATACTTCTTGCTATGTTTTAAATCGTGTTACCTTGAGACCTGAGTTGAAAAAGACTCCTTATGAGCTTTGGAAAGGGAGGAAGCCCAACATCTCTTATTTTAAAGTCTTTGGTTCAAAATGCTTTATTCTAAACACTAAAGACAACCTTGACAAATTTGATTCAAAATCCGATGTTGGAATTTTTCTTGGATACTCCTCCTCTAGCAAAGCTTACAGAGTTTACAATAATAGAACACTTTGTCTTGAGGAATCCATGCATGTAGCCTTTGAGGAAACTCAAAATGACAAAATTGTTGAGATTCCAGATGACTTAAATAAAAATGTTCAACATTTGAATCTTCATGATAAAAATCCAAATGAAATATCAATTGAAGATACAACCAAGGACCAACCAAGCTCAAGCAATCAACAAGAGTTGGTAAGTAACTCCTTTGAGCCGCCAAAGGAGCTAAGGTATGTAAGTTCTCATCCTCCGAATTAATTATCGGTAATCCGTTTGAGGAACTAAAACTAGAGCATCCCTTAGAAATATTAGTGGTCATTATGCATTTGTTTCTCAAATAGAACCTAAAACCTTTCTTGAAGCTGAAAATGATGAAAAATGGATTTTAGCCATGCAAGATGAACTAAATCAGTTTGAGAGAAATGATGTTTGGGAACTAGTCCCTAGACCAAAAGATTTATCAATAATTGGTACTAAATGGGTCTTTAGAAACAAAGTTGATGAACATGGGACTATTGTTAGACACAAAGCAAGACTAGTTGCTAAAGGTTATAATCAAGAAGAAGGAATAGATTATGCAGAACCCTTTGCACCGGTAGCTAGACTTGACTCTATAAGAATGCTATGAGCCTATGCATGTCATGCAAATTTTACGCTCTTCCACATGGATGTTAACAGTGCATTTTTAAATGGCTTTATAATGGAAGAAGTATATGTTGAACAACCTCAAGGCTTTGAAAATTTTGAATTTCCTAATCATGTGTTTAAACTCAAAAGGCCTTGTATGGTTTGAAACAAGCACCTAGGGCATGGTATGATAGATTAAAAACATTTCTTATTGAAAATGATTTTAACATTGGCAAAATTGACACCACCCTGCTTACAAAGAGAAAAGGAAAAGATATTCTTATTGTACAAATCTATGTTGATGATATAATTTTTGGTGCTACTAACGAATCTCTATGTAAGGAATTTGCAAAATGCATGCAAGAGGAGTTTGAAATGAGCATGATGGGAGAATTAAATTTCTTCCTTGGATTGCAAATTAAGCAAACAAGAGATGGCATCTTCATCATCCAAAGCAAGTACACCAAGGATCTTCTAAAAAGATTTGGGATGGAACATGTCAAAGATGCCGACACACCCATGGGAACATCTACTAAGCTTGATATGGACGAAAAAGGTAAAACCGTAGACATCACCAAATATCGAGGTATGATCGGTTCTCTTTTATATTTAACCGCAAGTAGACCCGATATTATGTTTAGTGTATGTTTATGTGCACGATTTCAAGCATGTCCAAAAGAATCCCATGTTAGTGCAAGTAAAAGAATTTTTCGTTACTTGCATGGTACAATTAATTTAGGGTTGTGGTATCCGAAGGGAAGTGAAATGAGTTTAATCAGTTACTCGGATGCAGATTTTGCATGGTTGCAAAATAGATAGGAAAAGTACTAGTGGAACTTGTCACTTTCTAGGATCTTCACTAGTATCATGGGCAAGTAAGAAACAAAACTCAGTAGCCCTATCAACAATCAAGCGGAATATATTGCGGCGGGGAGTTGTTGTGCACAACTATTATGGATGAAACAAACTTTGGAGGATTATAGACTTAAGTTTGAAAATACTCCGATTAAATGTGATAATACAAGTGCTATTTGCTTATCTAAGAATCCTATTCAGCACTCTCGTACAAAACACATAGAAGTAAGACATCACTTCTTGAGGGATCACATTGAAAAAGGAGATATTGTACTTGAGTTTATAGGTACAGAACATCAACTTGCAGATATTTTTACAAAACCCTTAGCCAAAGATCGCTTTTGCGAAATAAGAAGGAACCTAGGATTTATCCATGCAAATGATGTTTAAATTATGTATACATCAATGGTTATAAGTTGGATTTATTTGATGTTAAAAAGTATACACTTGGAGCATAAGAAACTTGTTCAAAACAAATATTGGAGAATTTAGAAATTCTGGGATGAACCGGTCGACCGGTTCATCAAGAGCAAGCCAACCGGTAGACCGGTTGAGACAGTAATAAAACAGAGGATGGCTACTGGAATTTTTCGAATCTTGGAGGAAAATGGTTCGAACATAATTTTTCGACGTAAAGGGTACCTTTGAATATTAATGAATGATTTTAAAGCCAACATGCACAACTTTCCATTTTTGCATGTCCCGGTCGACCGGTACATGCATCTGGATCAACCGGTCGACCGGTTGAGCTGGAGGAACAAGAGCATTCGCTCATCGCCTAAAATTAGCACTTTTAGCCCCTTGATTTCTTTGCCTTTTGGATATAATTTTTACATGAAAAGGCTACATTATGAGTGAAAAGAACGGTTCAAAAGAGAAATTTGGAAAATTCTCAACTTGGGAGTCAACCGGCGACCGGTTGAAATTACCCCCAAGGCAACCGGTCGACCGGTTGCGCGATAGTATAAATACTATCTAGGGTTTCAGAACACATTAAACAGAAAAATCCGAAAAATCTTACCCTAAATCCTCTCCAAAACTAATCTAAATCAAAACACCCATAGCCAAATTGAAGACAATGGCATCTCATAAGCGATTAAGAAGGACTGAATCAAGGAGCAAAAGAGCAAATGATCCGACTTCCTCGTCAGGTGATAATGTTCAAAGATTTTTGAGTAATTTCTCAAATAGAGCTATCATCGTAGAAAGAGGTTTAAGCAATGATCTATCCGCTTTAGGTATAGACACTTTATTTGTTGAAATGGGTTGGTACTCACTGTATGAATATAGGAAACCTACATACCCTAAATTGATGAGAATGTTCTTTTCTAACATTAGTGTTAATTTAGAACCTATAATAATGAGTACTATTCAAGTAAATACAATTGAATTTAATTGTGATTAATTATCTGAGATATTGGGAATATCTAATGATGGTCCAAGGGTGTTTGATATTAAAATAATTCCGACCATTGAAGGTTTTAGCTATGATTATGCTCGTTGCATTACATACCGGAAATAATGGATTTGCTCCAGTGCTAAAATAAAGAGTCAAGATCTTTTATTGAGACCTAGAATACTCCATAGAATTATTGCTCACAATATCTTGCCCAAAAAGGGGCACTATGATGAAGTCACATTTATGGAGTTATGCTTAATTGATTGTATGATTCAATGAAGGCCAATAAACCTTCCATACATCTTGATTAGGAATATAATCTTAGCATATGATCAAAAACAAAAGGCTCTACCTTATGGTCAAGTGTTTACCACTATTTTTGAGCATTTTGAGATTTTGCTGACGGGTACGGATAAGAGACCGTACTCAGATAAGAAGGAAATAAATAACACCACTCTAACTAGGATGAAATATGTGCTAAATGAGCATGGTGAGTGGATCCAAGGGCACCAAGAAGGTGCACATGCTGAGGAAGAGCATGAAGAGGAGGAGAATGAGGCTGAGGATCAAGGTGAAGACGAGTTCACACATTTATTTGAGTCACCACCTCCGGCTTCCTCCCCAGATGAGCCATCTGCGAGTGGCTGGTCGCATAGGATAGAGAGTCGTCTCACGCTTATGGAGACAGATATACGATCCATGAGAGACTCTCACATAGAGATGCGGGCTGATATTCAGGAGATGAAAGCGATGATGGCTTCACTTCTCTCACGGAACCCACCTCCTTCGTGATTTTGTATCATGCATCTCATCCTATTTATGCTGTTATTTAGAAATATTGTATTTATGCTTTTCATTTTGGATATATGTACAATGATATTGAATATTTTTTTATCCACAATGATTAACCTTCTTTTTGTTGATGCCAAAGGGGGAGAGAAATATGAAAATATCAAATGCATCAATAATGGGGGAGTAAAATATGAGAATATAAAAGAATTATATGCATATATTTAGGGGGAGAAATATGAATTTCTCTTATAAATTGCATATGATATTTGTACTTAGATTAAATTGCTACAAATGTTCAATGTCTCCTATATATTGCATTATAATATTTAGGGGGAGACTCAATTTATTATCTAAGTCTTTTTGTTTATTGTCATCATCAAAAAGGGGGAGATTGTTGACATATAATGTCACACTTATATGTTTTATATATTTTGATGATAACAATAAAAAGAAAATGGACTAATAATATGCTTGGATGAGATTAAGCGATAAACAGGTATTATACAAAGAATACATCAACAAGCATAACGGAGTACACGAAGAAATCACTCCAAGAAGTCCAAGATGCAAGCAAGTGAAGACAAAGAAGAAGTTTTCATTTTAGTGCTTTAATTATGTAATCTCAAATGTCTAACTTGATAGCACAGCTTTAAAATGAACTCACACACTTCACATTGCATGCATTAAAAGAGTTTGATGATTAGAGGATTAAGTCATATTCAATCGGTTCAAAAATTCAGAAAAGATAATTTGTCACAATTGCCTTTCTGCATGAACCGGTCGACCGCTTGGTGTATACCAAGTGAACCGGTCGACCGCTTTAAGACAAATTGTCTTTTGAGCTGAACCGGTCGACCGCTAGGTTTATCCGTTGTGAACCGGTCGACCGCTTGAAGACAAAATGTCTTTCAAGCCGAACCGGTCGACCGCTTGGGTTATCCGTTGTGAACCGGTCGACCGCTTGAAGACGAATTGTCTTTTGAACTGAACCGGTCGACCACTTTATTTGTCCGTTGTGAACCGGTCGACCGCTTGATATGACAGTTGCATTAAAACGGCTTATAAACGGCTAGTATCTTATAGAAACTTATACATAGCCCTCCTAATTGCAAAAATAAATACATAAGAACTTTCATATCTTATATTGAGGCAATTAGAGTGCAAAAACATCTTCATATCATCAATCTTCATTAATACTCACATTTGTGTTTAAATCTTCATATCTTAACACAAAGAGTATTTTTCATTCTCACTACACTTAAACACCTTCAAATATTCTAAGTGTTATCAAGTGAGATAAAGAGATTATAGATCTTCATTTGTAATATCTACACTATTAAGAGTGTATTGTTGTTTTACAAAAACAACCATTGTAATATTCTTGAGAGTTGAAGTATAAAACTCTTTGATATTGGTGAGGGAATATCACCAAGGAAAAATCTTGAAGAGGGTACATCTTCAAGTGGGAAGAAGGAAAATCTTGAAGAGGGCATATCTTCAAGTGGTGTAAAAGTCTTGGTGTGGATTCATCAAGCAAGATTTGTAATCTTGTTACTTGGACTAGTAAGAGAGTACAATACTCAAGTACGGATTTGTACTTGAATCGTGGACGTAGGCTTGCCGAACCACGTTAAAAACCGAGTTAGCAATCTCTCTCTTATCTCTTTACTTTAAAGTAATTGATTTTAGAATTGCTATAATTATTGTATTTACACCTAATTCCCCCCCCTTAGGTGTATAGTTGCCTTAATCCTTGAATAACAGACATGTGTGTCAACCACGTTATCGGCGTTGCTTGAAGAACCGCTTAGTTATGTGTGTCACTGTTAGAGTATAAATGAATGTGTATTTTAGAATAATGAAAGTGTATTCTAGTATATATATATATATATATATAATGGTAGTATGTGGTATTTGAAATTATTATAGAATAAACTAAAATAGTTCAGACTTTTATCAGTAGCATGTGAGTGAAAACACTATGGATTTCACTAATGTTTTTTTCATTTTTTAACCGTACATATACTATTTATATATTCTTTCACAAAAAAAACAATAACAATCATGTAGCTTAGTGGCAAACACACGAGGAGAGGAGGCGTTAGGCGGGGTCGAACCCCGCACAAGTAACGCTTTATTTTCATTTTCCTCTTTTTTCACTTTTTTTCATTTTTTATTTTTTTAAATTTTTTATGCATTTTGACTTTTTTATTTTTATTTTATTTATTTTTATTTTATTTATTTCGTTTATGTTTTTACACTTATGTTTGTTTTTAAAAACAATTTATTGACATTTTTTCCAATTATTAACTTAATAAGAATAATATTTTTTTTCTTGCTTCCTTTTTTTATGTTTTTTATTTTTTCATCATAATAATTTAATAATTTTTATTGTTTTAGTTGTAATAGTAATAATATTCTTATATTTTAAGACTTCAAATGTTTCATTTCAGCCCTATTACTTTTAATTTTTCATTTTAATCCCTTTATTTCTTTTAATTTCAAGAATAATCCTTAATTTTGTCCATATATATATATATATATATATATATAATTGTGGTTAGTTTTGATTTTGATTTTTTTATTTTCTTATTTGTTGGGCTGATATATTTTTTTCAAAAAAAAACAATAGTTCTTAAATTTTATGTTATATCTACGATCATTTGGAAATTGATATTTGTATTGTTTTTTGTTATTTCTTTTAGTTTTTTTTCCTTTTTCCTTTTTTTTACGTCATATGACTTTTTTTACCTTATAATTTTTACTTTATTTTTTTGTTTGATCTTTTTTTTAAAGTTTTTATGATTTTTTTAGTCTTTTTGTTTTTCATTATCATCATCATCATCATCATCATCATCATCATCATCATCATCATAATAATAATAATAATAATTTAATGTTATTCTCTTACTTATTTTTTTGTTAATGTTTTATAGGTTTTTAATAATAATAATAATAATAATAATAATTTAATGTTTTTCTCTTATTTACTCTTTTGTTAATGTTGTTAAAATTTTTATGATTTTTTAGTCTTTTATTATTTTTCATAATAATAATAATAATAATAATAATAATAATAATAATAATAATTTAATGTTTTTCTCTTACTTAATCTTTTGTTAATGTTTTTTAGGTCTTTTTTATCTCTTGGGATAATTTGATAATTTGTATTCTTTTAATAGTTATACAAACTTTTTATTCGGCCCGCAAAGTAGTGTAATATTTTTTTTTATAAATTTTCAGGTCAAATAAATTTTTTTCGAGTCAATAATTTTTATTATTTTTTTATTTATTTTATTTTTTTCATTTGCTCTTTTGTTAATGTTTTCAGGGTTATTTTAAACCTTTGATTTAATTTTGTTTTCTTCCTGTTATGAAAACAATAATAATATAAATATCAAGAATAATAATAGTAATTTTAGGTTTTATTCTTACGTGTTTTTTTATTAATTTTGTTTGTTTTTTCTCTGAGATTTATTAAATAATATTTATTGTTTTGACAGTGATGGTGATGATAATTTAAGAAGTTAAGACTTTGATTTAGTATTATTATAATAAAGGATGTTGATTTTTTTCATAATATCAAATTTTATATATTAGAATATTATATTGTAATCTCAACAGTTATGAAGATTATTTGTTTTAGTCGCACTATGCCCGCAAAGTAGTGCGGGCAATCCAACTAGTGTGTGTATAAAATGTTTACCACACAACATGTGTGCAAAAATATTACAAATGTAATATATTCAAAATTTCCTTCTCTCTCGAACTCTCTATCTCTCTTCTTCTCTCGCACAATTTCTTCACTCTTTTACTAATCTCAACATGGTATCGTAACTATTATGCTAGCAGGTGAATTGATCCAATCTTCCGCAATTTGATCCTTAAAAAAAAATGACGCAATGCACTCAGACAGCAGAGCAAGCACCATCATGTATCGTGAAGAGGAATGCACACACCATGATGCATCGTGAAGAGGAGTGCACACACATAGAACTTGTTTCTGTAAGTTTACCTCAATACAGTCTTCTGCTTCTGTGAATTTGATGTTTTCTTTGAAGTTCGATCAGCTCTTTGACCACCGTGTGTCCTTGAGTTGGAGAACCTCTGTTTCTGCTATTTTCGTTCTCTTCCTCCGAATTAATAGTTGCTCCTTCAAAAATAGTTTCAGTCTCTGTGATTTCCTCTGTTGTTCTATAAAATATAGATTTGTGTTGCTGCTATGACATCTTCTTTTTTCTGCTCTTCTTCTCTCCACTCCTTAAATCAAACACTCAGTGTTCAAAGAGTTTGCAGAAAGCCCCACACAAAAATCATAATCTAGTCTCAGTAATACTTACAACTCTCCAATCTCTGCGCAACAAATTACTGAATTCCAACCTTCAAATTTAAAAAAAAACTCTGGATCTGCTCCTTCTGTTCTAGATTCAGGTCGACGGCTGCATAGTCACCAGCCATTCATCCTTCTCTGTCGTTGATGGAGTCAGGTTATTGCACAGATAATATCTTTGACCTGCTCGGACTGTTAGCAAGACTATTTATGACAAGCTCACTCGCAACATAGGATTAATTCTGTGCATGAAATTCCCACCCGCCATGGCTTGTTAGCTTCTATTAAACTTCTGTGAGAGTGGCGATTGGAAAGCTATGCTTCTGGAATGTGATCCACTAGTTTCTTGTTGTTGAAATTCCACCTCCCATTTCGAAGGAAGAAGTCTTCTCCATTTCCCACTTTTAGCCTGGGAGCAGATAAAACACGACCTTCAACTTGAGTAAGCTGAGCATTAATTGAAATTCCAGAAGAACGAAGCATTGGATCAGCATCATAATTGTTGCTTCTCAAAGCATCAGTCAAAGATCTCATCTGTTCTTGGGGCTTCTTCCGTGATTTCTCCACTCAGACCTTCAACAGTGATTAGATTGCAAAGCATCGCACGCTCCTTGGCTGCGAGATAACGTCTTCAACTTTGCCTCTCTCACCTCTTTCAAAAAATTATATGTGTCGCTCTGTGAGAGAAAACTGGGTTGTCATTCTGTGTGTTCGTGATCAGGCTGTTGGATTCTTCGTGGTGACAGCTGAAGCTGTGCAAGGTGGAGCTGGAACAGGGGAAGAATAAAAACGATTTGGCAGGGAAGAGAGAAGAGGATTTTGGCTGCTAAAAGAGAACAAGCTATGAAACCTAGATCCGTTTGTTTGCTTGGAAAGTGGTTTCTTTTAGAAAGTAAATTCGGGAAAGTGAATTTCTGTAAAGTGAATTCGATACTTGATGATGTTATGGAAAATGAACCGGAAAATAATTTCCAGTATTTGTTTGTGTTATGGAAAATAAACTTGAAAATAATTTATTAGTAAATTAATTTTTTTCAAGTTTATTAAAATAATGAGGAACAAATCTTACAAATTAAAAGTTGAATGATAATGAAATTGAAAAAAATATAATTTCACAAATTATCTCAAATAAAATAAATAATAATCAAAATAATAGAGATCAAATCTAAAAAAATTTAAAAAATGAAAGGTGAATAAATTAAAATAATAATCATTAACATTTCATAAATTATTTCAAAAAAGTAACAATAAAAAAATGAGGACCAAATTTGATAGATAAAAATTTCAATAAAAAATGATAAGAAAAAACAAATAGCAATTATAAAAATAAGGACCAAAATTAATAGAAAAATTAAATTTTAAGAGATGAAATTGAAAAATAAATATCTAAAACAAATTCTTACACAGATTAAGAAATAAGAAATTCATCAACAAAGGAAAAACTTCAAAAACTTAAGTAGACAAATGAAATTCAAACAAATTCTATCATTTCTCTTACCTCTTGTTTCTTCTTCTCAATCTCTCAAAATCTTCTCAAACAAATTCAAACTCATCTTTCTATTCTCTTCTTTCTATTTCCCAAACTGATTTCTATCAAACAGGGTTAAGTACTCATGTGTTTTGTTTTCACTCGCTGCAATTTCATGCTTGGTTTGTCAAAGCAACAGATTGAGGGGGATGTTAGAGTGTAAATGAATGTATATTTTAGAATAATGAAAGTGTATTTTAGAATATACAGGATGGTAGTATATGATATCTGAAATGTGTATATAAAGATTCTAAACACACAAGTATGTGTGTGTAGAAATATTACAGCAGAATAAATTCAAAATTTCCTTCTCTCTCTAAACTCTCTACTCTTTTCTTCTGTGCATAATTTCTTTACTCTTTTACTAATCTCAAAAGCTGAATCATGTGACTGCAAGTATTTAACTTATTGCATTGATTTAGAAAAGTGAAATAACTTACATATGCAGTTTCTGCAAAAATCCTAACCTAGCCCCAATTTATAAGAATCAAGAAGGGTAAAGATCAATGGACTATACATATTACATTTAACATTTGTCTTGAAAGAAATAAAAGCTGAAGGAGCATCAGATTGTTGGATGTTAGCAAATTAATGACATGAGAATTACTCCATTCTAAGCAAATTAATGCTTAGAAATATCATCAGAAACATGTCTGTAGACAACTAATTTTGGTTTCTACAATGTCACCATCCAGGTTGAACTCAGACTTGCAAGCATTGGTGCAACTGGACAAGATAATTGATGAGATTTGATTGATTCCACTGAGGTCCTCAAAATTAGTTGTCTACTAAAGGGGAAAAGGAAGAAAAACAAACATTATCTTGTCTAAATAGCAGCAAAAATGGCTTCAGACCCATAATAAGGCCTGATGGTTCTCCTCTTCTGACAAACCCCATATCTTATATAACAATACTCTTAGCTTTTGGTTACACCTTAGTTGGTAAATCAACTTAGCTTAAATTTCTCTTAATTTTGATGATCTGGTGCCTAGGTTTTATTCTCTTAAGCACTAAAACTAGATTAGCCTATAAGAGATTTAGAATTCAAACAGAGAAAAGAAACACAAGATTACTTATCAAAGCAAACAACACATAATCATGGATGTAGAGAAACCTGACAGAGGAAATGACACCGGTATTGAAGAAGTGAAGAATGTGGAAGATGCTGGAAAACCTATAAAAATAAAAGGAATTTGAGAAAGAAAAAAATCTGAAAGGCATTGAATATAGACACTCATATATCTGGGTATGTGTGAATGAGCTTGGATATAGAAAAATACAACAAAACTATTAACAATATCAATATTACCATTTTGTATCCTCATAGCTAGACCAAAGTCAGCTGGCTTCATCTGCCCAGAGGTTGCAAGGAGTATATTCTCTGGCCTTATGTCCCGATGAACAACTCCCATGTCATGACAATAATAGCCATCTCGTCCAGCAACCGTCCCTCGGGGCAGAGCTCAATCACAAGATACAAAGATTCTAAATGCTCATACGCTGCCTTCAATGTCACTATCGTGACGACGATTTTTGGATCGCGAGCCTCGCGCCCGCATTCAACCCTGGATTCGGGGAGTAACGGTGCACGGTGAAAATGTGAGGTTTAATAGTTGTAAAATTTACAACTATAAATATTGGGAGTAACCACCTAGTATTAAGGACATTAAGAACCTATTGGTCTGTGAGAGTTTAGGGTAAGAAGTCTTTTGTTCAAGGAGAAGACGCATCACCCCAGATGCACCCTACCTAAGGTAAGTCGTATTGTTGTTTGATTGTTTTTTCTAGGTTAGAATTTTTACACCATAGCTTATAAGTTTTATGTTATCTACTGAATATACTTTACAATGCAATTTTACACTATAGTTCAAATTATTTTAATCTACAGATATATTATACAATGTAATTTTACACCGTAGTAAAAATATTTTATTTGCAGTGTATTTTACAATGTAAATTTACACCACAAAGCTAACATCGAAAGGTTGTTGAATTATTTTTGACATTTTGGATGAATACCAATGGATAATCGCAAACCGATTACGATATCCAAAATTTTGTTTCAAAAATATGCAAAAATATGCAACATATTTTTACGAGAAATACAATGGGAAAAGTTTTGGAATTCGATCGTATGCATGAAAACATTTTTTTATTTTCTTTTGTAATAATAATAACAAATATATATATATATATATATATATATATATATATATATATATATAAACATATGTCTTTCAAAAGTATTAAAAAATATTTTTTTATTTTTATTTTTATTTTTGATTATTTATTGGGTTGAGTGTCATGGCCACCTGAAGCAGTTGAAAGCCCACAAGCATAGTGGGTTGGGCTTCAACCATCGTGAGCTGGAAGCCCACATGTCTATGGGATGGGTCGGGCCAACCTAGCCCGATCCGAAAAAATGAATGAATAAATTTTTTAAAAAAGAAGAAGAAGAAGAACACTCGCATGTGCACTTGTTCATGCAAAGTGTCCAAAATCAATGAAAGGGTTACCTGATTATACCAACTTGTAGAGGAGATCGAGGTTGTCTTTCCCGTTGTCGTTGTTTTGGAAATGGAGGTATGTGCGGCTGGAATGGGCGACTGAAAGTCGCCGATTTATGCTCTGTTCGGGTTGTCTCTCGCTGTGCTCCTCGTCGCCGGTTATGGAGAGGAAACTCTTGTCTGGGAAGTCGTTGGGGAGCTTCGGAGGACGAGGTGGTGCACGGTGGTTGGAGACGGTGGCTGGAGCGAAGAACGAAGGTGAAGAGAGATAGACCAGTGGGCTGGTTTCAAGAGAGAGAGGAGAGATAAAGGCCTGCTCGACCAAGAAGATGAAGAAGAAAGAAAAAAGAAAGAAAAAAGAAAGAGAAATGAGCAGAGAGGGAGAAGAAGAGGAAGTGAAGGCGGTTGTTGTTTTGGCTTGGTGGTCGACTGACGAAGATGGAGAAAGAGAGGGACGCTAGCGTGAAAATGGCCAGAGAGAGAGATGACTATTACGGGTATATATTTTGCATACATTATTTCATCTCTTCTTCCTCTATCTCCATTTTTCTCCTTTTTTTATTTGCGTGCTTTTCATCCTCTCTTTTTCTGCCTCTCTTCTCGGCTTTCCTCTCTTGTTTATAGGATCATGGAGGCTTGTTTTCGGTGAGTAATTAATGGCAAAAGGAAAAGTCAAGTTGTTGCAGCTTGCTGGTGGCTGGTCGGCGGCGTGTCTTTGACGATGATAAATAGATAAATACACTTTGGTCCTCCAATTTGTAATTGTATTACTTGCATCCTCAATTGGATTTAAATTTGTAATTTTTTCCAATTATACCCCTGCCAAATTTCAACTTAACCTTAACTTTTGCGCACCTTTTTCATTTTTGTCCTTGTTATTTGATTTGTGAAGTTTGACCCTCAATTGACAATTAAACTTCAATTTGACCCTTAATTTTGCACAATTAGCTTGGAAAAAATTCAATTGGGTCTCCAAAAATTCCAATATTATCAATTGAACCCGAATAAAATTCAAGAATTTAATTTTTCATCAATTAAGCTCTTAATAAAATTAATTTGATCAATTTAAGGCATAATTAAGTCCTTGCACTTAAATTAAATTCTTCAATTGGACCCTAAATTAATTCTCAAACATAATAATATTTTGAATTAGCCCATGATTAAATCAAATTGGCCTATAAAAAATATAATTATGATATTTGACTTAATTTTTACCTCGAATTTGTATTTTCTCTCATTTTTGGAACAAAAGATATACAATTAGACTCTCGAAAAGAACCAAATTTTGCACCTTGAAATTTCTACCCATGGTTGCCCCTTTTATTTTATTTTTGTTATTTTTGGTAGATTTTGGGAGTAACCTAAAAATTGAGTTATGATGAGTTGCCCCCTCTTTACAATGTTTACAACTAAAGTGTTGTAAAAGACTTTTGATAGTAAGTGTTGTAAAGAAAAGAAAAGTGGATTTACTGGACCAAGAAATGGTGGATTCATCCGTAAATGAGAATGGTGGAGATGATGGAATGGAAGATAAGGCTAGAAAGCAGGCTATCGAGGATCTATGGTTGAGAGCTGGAAAACGTATTGTTTGACTTGGTTGTTTACTAGTGAGAAACACTCTCAAACGAGAAGAGAAGGATAGGGATGAAAACGCACTATCTTAATTGGGGTTTGAAAACACACGAGAAGGCGGAAAAATAGGGTTGGAAAACGTGCTATTTTAGCTTATGGTTAAGGGTTGGAAAACGCACTTAAACAGGAGGATAAGGATGGCTAAGAAGCGCACGACCCTAATTGACGGTTGATGGTTGACGGTTGAAAAACTCGCTCAAAAGAGGAAAGGGATGGCTAAGCCATGCACGATCCTAATTTATAGTTGAGGATTTGAAAACTCACTCAAATGAGAGGAAAGGAATGGCTAAGAAGCGCACGGTCCTAATTTATAGTTGAGGGTTAGAAAACTCACTCAAATGAGAGGAAATGAATGGCTAAGAAGCACACGATACTAATTGACTGTTAAGGACTGAAAAACTCACTCAAGATAGGAAAGGGATGGCTAAGCAGCGCACGATCCTAATTTATAGTTGAGTTGGAAAACTCACTCAAATGAGAGGAAAGGAATGGCTAAGAAGTGCATGATCCTAATTGACTGTTGAGGGTTGAAAAACTCGCTCAAGATAGGAAATGAATGGCTAAGCACCGCACGATCCCAATTGATGATTGAGGGTTGGAAAAACTCACTCGAAGATGAAGGGAAAATAGGGCTGGAAAGCACACTATTTCAATTGATGACGAGGGCTGGAAAACTCACTCGAAGATGAAGGGAAAATAGGGCTGGAAAGCACACTATTTCAATTGATGACGAGGGCTGAAAAACTCACTCGAAGATGAAGGGAAAATAGGGTTGGAAAGCACACTATTTCAATTGATAACGAGGGTTAGAAAACTCACTCAAAAATGAATGGAGAATAGGGCTGGAAAGCCATTATTTTAATTGGTAATGGCTAGAAAGCACATTAAAAAGGTAGAAGAGATAGTGTTGAAAAAAACATTCTATCTATGCTAATGAAAGACTCTCTAGGCACTCGGGAAAGTGAAAGTGGTAAGGGCTCGAAGGCACATATAAGACAATGAGTGAAGGTTTGTAAATTACAATTCCTGCAAAACATTTCTTAGATTATTAGTGGGGAGATGCCACACGTGATGGCAATCAAGTTCAGGGAAGAAGACGAGGCTAAAAAGCGTGTTAAAGAGTTAAGAGCCTAAAGGCGTACACAAAAAAAAATAATGAGTGAAAGTTCATAAATTACGATCCTTCCAAAACATTTTCTAGATTCTCAACAGGGATGAAATAGATGATGACACCTAAAATTAACAACAGGATAAAGCTGAAAAGCATGTTCAGGGATATGGAAAATGTGGGAGCTTGAAAGCGTGCACAAAAATGATGAATGAAGGTTCGTAAATTACGATCCCTTTAAAATATTTTTAGATTTTCAATAGGGATGCAATGCATGATGTCACCCAAAATTAGAAAAAAGATAAAGCTGAAAAGCATTCTCAAAGAGGTAAGAGCTTAAAAGCGTGCACACAAAATGAATAAAGGTTCGTAAATTTCGACCCTCCAAAATATCAATGGAGATGCAATACATGATGATGCATGTATACTTACCTGAGAGCTATAGGTCCCCTTTTTTCCTCTAGGCCTTCTTTTCCGGGATTTGGACCTCTGAATTTGATAGCTTCTTGCATCTGCTTACTCAAGCCGCAATTTGTGATTTTGACCACTGGAGATGATAGATTTTCCATATCAACATGCTCCCCGAGTTTGATCCAGATTCTTTGAAAAGGAATTGTGGAGTCAATTTCATGATTTGACAGCCTCTCACTTCTGCATACTCAAGCCGCAACTTGTTGATTTTGACCACTAGAGATGATAGATTTTCCATATCAACATGCCCCCCGAGTTTGATTCAGATTCTTTGAAAATGAATTATGGAGTCAACTTCGTGATTTGACGGCTTCTCGCTTCTGCATACTCAAATCGCAACTTGTTGATTTTGACCACTAGAGATGATAGATTTTCGACCGTCACAACACCATGATGACCTGAGAGGTACTGCATATTTTCCACATCCTGATGCACAGGTTCCTCTCCTTGCGCAGCATTTTGCACGCAAACTCTTCTCCAGTCACTTTACGTCTACACAGAACCACTGACCCAAACTTTCCTTGCCCGATTTGTGCACCCCAAGTCATACTCTTTTTCAATTATCTTCTTCCTGCTCACTTGAATCGCTGCCATCAATACAGCCAATTTTCCTCTTAGGACCCCTACAAGATGGATCTGCAGATACACTCCTACAGGATGGAGGAAAGACAACCTAAAACTCTTTTCAAGATGAAGGCAGAATTTCTAGGCCCTTTCTCTTCCTCCTTAAGGACCCCATCAGGCTAAAAGGGAAGAAAGACAACCTAAAACTCTTTTCAAGTGAAATCAAAGAATTAAGAACTCTTCACAAGACTGGGTCTTTGCACAAATTCTGCAATTCCAGCAAATGGGTATCAGTCAAAACAGTATAGAGGAGTTGTCTGTAACTTTATCGCAATTATTTCTGATATCACTAGTTTTCCGAGTTCGATTAAATTTTCTTGGAATATATTTGACATTATTATTAGAAATAATTAGTAATGTAATTTTAAGTTCTTTTACTCGACTTCTTACTTGATTGAAATTTAAAAATAAAAAGAAAAGGAGGTTCTCATTCTATACTTGGCAGCATATACAAAAGGCATATTTGAACTCCCGTGCCACCTCCAAACCACAACATTAAAACATCAAACTTATTTCTTTTCATCGCCCACAAATCAACGCCAGCAGAAGAGACAACATCTCTATACCTGCAAAAGGGATTTTTCTAGCACAAACCATGAACGACCAAAAACAAGCAGCAGCAAACATTAACTGCATTTATTCTCTTCTCCCAGAATCCAATCCTGATGCATTGAGCTCTTTATCTATTCCAATCCTAATATCTTCGGTTCCATTTCCAATTATAGTGCTGAAATGCTTAAGGACTTAACAGGGACTAAGAAAAAGAAACATAAATTCATGAAAATGACAAGCAGTACACCCGAACCACAGCATATTAGTTTGCAGTATAATCAATTCTTGCTCCTGGATATGCTCTTTATGGAACGTCCATGAAGGCATTGCTAATGCCAGTTTCTAGCCAAGATAATCTGATCCAACCACTTAATCTGATATACGTTTGGGGTCACAATTCCTTTCAATCATATGGAAGTTGTTGGCAATTTCAGTTAATCCTGAACAAGAGATCACGTCCAAAAGCCTATTGCATGCAGAGATATCAAAGTCTGTTGTGGTAGATTGTTTCCATTGATCAACAATTTCCCCCACTTCTTTCAAATGTCCGAGAATCAGATACGAAGAAAGAATGCATACATAGTTTCTGCACGTCATTATTTGGTTAGTCAGTCTCAAGGATTTCCAGATTTGGTCGAGTTTATCTTTCTTTCCTAAACCTGCATATAAGATAACAAGGAAATCATAGGTTATCCATTCTCTTTGTGTGATTTTTTTCTCAGCCTCAACTACAGCTACAGTGCTGGACTCTGCATTCACAAGAAGACCTGCTGTGACATATATGTTTGCTATCTTAATGTATCTCATCCAATCATCACTAACACCCGAGTCTTGGCTCATCTCATCCAAAATCCTTCTAACTTGATCAATATTTAGAGCTGCTGCGCATGAACTTATCCAGAGATTGTAAGTGAAGATATCGGGAGCATCCTTCTGATGTTTCAGTTCTTCAACAACTTGAGAGACTTTCTCCAGCTGTCCAACTGACATGTACAAAGTCATCATCTCATTGTACATGAGAGCAGTGAAGGACAGGTTTGATCCCTTTATTCTCTTGTAAAATTCCTCAGCCCTTTCAATCAATTTTGCTGCAGCATAAGAGTGGAGGAGAGCAGTGTAGGTTTCAGTAGTTTTTGCTGCAAGAGGTAGACTATCAAAGTAGCGCTCAGCAGCATCTACATCAAAAACTTTTGTCATCAAGTCAGTACGGCTTGCATGGTCAGTGTCTGATAACTCAAACTCTTCATGAGTAACCATCCATTCTGATATTTGCAATAACATAATGATTATATGACAGAAGAACTTGTATGTTTTTGAATCAACAGATACCGTGAAAAGAAAAATCTTTTCATGACAGGAAATTTTGATTAAAACTTCCTAACCAATGCTTTTGACTTCAGTAATAACTAAAGGACAGGGAGAAAAGCATGTGTCCTGAAAGCCAACCATTATGGAAATTTGAAGTTTAATTTCTCATGCCTATCAACAAGCCATTGACCATGCAGAGTATCAACTTTTCTACAAAGCAAACTACAGCTATGACTCATGAGTTACACCAATGAGTTCTTTCTACAACAGTAATCATTTTATCATATAGTTATTACAACACAAATGATCTCCAAGAATCGTGAACACGGGACATGAAACTGGTCCATCACTTTCTTCAGATAAGAGTCAGGATAATTTAAAAAGTTGATGCTTTCATCTATTTTTTGTTTTTAATAGCCTATGGTTTCTTTTTTGCTTCTTTTTTCCTTCTTAAAATAAATAACAAGTGTTGTTTTCCAAAATTTTGGCACCACAGTGATGGTAAAATAATTAAGTGGGTTTTTTCCTTCTAAAAGTTTATTTTTAACTCATTTAAAAAAATCATTATAAAAACCCATAGGCACCACCAAATAAAACCAAAAAATAAAAATCAATTGAATCTAAAAAATCCAAACTATTTGCCTATTTTTATAAGAACTATTTCCAATGAACTCCTCTTCAAAAAAAAAAATCCTATTTACAAAAGTAATCATTTTAAATGGTTGGGATGTGGGCAAACAATAACATATGAGACCAAGTCCAATGGTAGGAGGCATTTGTAAGAGGCAAATGATAGAAATGACTCTTTGAATAGTGTAGAAATGACTCTTGAGTTGATGTGGTCTCCAATGGTAAGAGTCATTTTGAAGAGCTATTTTTAATCTTATTTTAAATAAAATTCAATTATTTTGTACATAGTGTAATTATACAATTCATTATACAATTAATATGAGTAAGCTATATAATTAAAAAAATTTAGAAACCCGCCAACAATAAAATTATTTTTAAAAATAAAAAATAAATTTAATTATAATTAAAAGATCCAGAATATTTGAAAAATAAAAATATTGGGAATGTATATATATAATCAAAAATTAAATGAGCCACTTGAAATACATTGCACCGCATGAACACAAGCAATTTTTTTAACATGTGAATAAATGTTCATAGTCCTACATTTTTTAATGCTAAACATCTGAATGGAATAATCAACTAACAAAACTTTCAATTATTTAGTTTTTATATACATATTCATTTTATTATAGATAACGAATTTAAAATAATAATAATGATTATTTTTAAGATTTTTTTTCTCACAAATACATGAGGCTAATTATATATTTTGATATTTATATCTGGAAATATTTATAAATGAACTAAGTTTCTTTTTGAAATCTCAAATTAATTTAGTATTAGTGTTCTGAAATAAATCTTAAGAAATAAAAAATATATATAATTTAATCTTATTGTTCTGAATATATATATAAAGTAAAATAAGTTTTTGTGACAATTTAACAATCATGATAATAACAATGAGAATAATAATCTAAATAATTTATCTGTCAATGTTGTTTTTGTTCAAAATTGACTTTATATATATATATATATATATATATATGATATTTCAGATCTAATATCATGTAAATAGAAAATATACGAAAGCCACACATTGACAAAACGAGTGGAAAAATTAGGCCACATTTTCTATAGTGAAAATATATGATCCACTTGTCGTGCGTATTGTCATAGCGAGAACAAAATTTTTAAACATGTAAAAAAATATTAATCTTCCTGGATTTTTTTACGATGCTATACATCTAAGAAAAATAATCAATATACAAAATTTTCAATTATTTAGTTTTTTTTATATATTCATTTGCTATTGATAAGACATTTGAAATACTTTTAATATAATAATATGAAGAATAAATCTTAAAAAATAAAAAAATAATTTAATTTCTTTTTAAATAAAAATACATTAAACTAAAAATACACCAAGTTACGCATAAACAAAACAAATAAAAAACACAAAGATAACAAATCTTTAACAATAGAAGATTCACTATACATGTATAAAAGAGAATTTCACTCTCATTTAACGTCACCAAAGTCTGTCTTCCAATAATGATTATTTTAAAGATGTTTTTCTAGAAAAAATGATAATAATTATATATTTTAATATTTATTTAATATCAATTTTTAAAATCTCAGTCACAAAAACAATATCAAACATACCATAAGTCATACATGATTTTCTGACACCACATGCATCATCCTCCATGTTTAGTCAGTGAGATAGGGCCCATGATGTAGAGGAGCTTGACTCTGCAAGTGGAGGCCATAGACATACCTTCAGTGATAAGTCATACGTGATTTTCTTACACCACATGCATCATCCTCCATGTATATTCGGTGAGATAAGGCCCATGATGTAGAGGAGTTTGACTCTGCAAGTGGAGGCCATAGACATACCCTCAGTGATAAGTCATACGTGATTTTCTTACACCACATGCGTCATCCTCCATGTATATTCAGTGAGATAGGGACCATGATGTAGAGGAGCTTGACTCTGCAAGTGGAGGCCATAAAGAGGTCTTCCCTAATCTTCAGACAACTTCCTAGTTCTTAATAAGTGAGACTCGACCATGTAATTAATTTGTGGCCACTGATTGATTTTCTTTTGTATATCTTTTGTGCATATAAAGCCATCATTTGATTTCCCATCTTGGATCGATCGATATGCAAGAAAATAAAAGTATTTGTTACATGGTCAATACACAAGAAAACCATCTTGGATCGATCGATACGCAAGAAAATCAATCAGTGGCCACAAACCACAAATTAATTACATGCTCGAGTCTCACTAATTAATAACTAGGAAGTTGCTTGAAGATTACTCCCCAATGGAAGAAGGGGAATCATAATAGCAATTATCATAATTTATTATTTGCTTATGAAATAATTCATCAAATAATTTAATAAATTAAAAATAACTATTTTTTAACTAATTTTTGTTTTAAACAAAAAAATGTTAAGAGTATACAGATTTTTAGTAATATTATTAAATTTAATCAAGGGACTCAATCTTAAAATTTATTAAATGTACTTCATGCCTATCTTAAGTTTTTAATTAAACCATATAAGAGCTTATGCAGAGTGAATCAAATAATTCAATAGATTTAAAAATAATTTGGATGACATGATATAAATTTTCTTTTTTGTTTCCTTAATTCCATACTTAATTATAATTTCTGTATCATTTTTCTTAGTATATTAATCTCATGGTATTTTTATTTAATTTCATCCTTAATCTTTTTAGAAACGTAATTAATTATTCTCTAAATATAGCTATTTAATTTGAGTTAAATAGAGATAAAAGGACAAGTCATGCTTCATGAGAGAACATGTATGGCGAAGTTTACGGTGTAGTACAAGTGAACAATCCTACAAACTAACTTAGATGGGCATAACTGGTAATTGATGTTTCAAATCTCAAACATTGATTTCAATTTATAAGTTAATTAAATTAGATGAGAGAGATAAAATAATAAGAAATTAAGTTATTTTAATTTTTATCATGCACTAAAAACTTGAATTTCTAGAGTATTTAGTAAGTATTTTATGATTACGTATAAAATACATTCATGATAATGTATTTTATAACTTATTTTACTGAAATAACAGAAGTTTAATTTAATTTCTCGTGTCCTATTGCCAGCAAAAGTGCTTACAGTAACAGATGGATACTTCTCATCTTGATAATAGTTCGGTTAATAATATATTTGAAAAAACAATTCATAGGAAAAAATAGCAATAAAAATAATGAGTATTAAATATGATAGGAAAAAAATAAAATTATCTCAAATAAAATAAATAGCAATGCAATATGACATGTAAAAATTACATGAGAATAAAATTGAAAATAAATTTCAATTTGATAAATTATTTCACATAAAACAAATAATAAAAAAGGATCAAATGTGAAAAAAAATAATTAAAAAAAAGGTCTCCCAACACTAACCTAAGATCGGATGGTTGCATGTGCCGCCACATCATTAAAAAACCCTCAAGGTGATTTAGGCACCACCGTAGAGTATGCTATGAAAAATAAGTTGCAAAATAACTCATTGGTTTTGTAAATTTGTTTATGAAAAGAGCATGAACAAAATATGATAGACGAAAAAGTTAAAGGTTTATGAAATTAAAAAATAATAATTATATTAATTATTTTAAATACAATAAATAACAATGAAAGCAATAAGAATCAAATATAAGATATAAAAATATTGAAAGAGGGTGAGAATTTTATATAAATTATTTCAAATACAGTAAATAAAAAAAGACCAGAACTAAGAGATAAAAAAGTTCAAAGAATATAAAATTGAAAAGAGAATCTCAATTTTCTAAATTATTTGAAAAAAATAAGACCAGATTTTAGTGATAAAATAAAAATAAAAAGGATAAACTTGAGAGAGAGAAAAATATAATTTCATAAATTAAATAACAATTAAAAGATAAATATCAAATTATAAATTAAAAATCTAATAATATTTTATTCAAACAATACCAAGCGAAGATTCCTTAAATACATGTCCTTTGCATCGCATTTAGAAATTTCAAAACTATCGAAATGGATAAAAAAAAGGAGAGGATTAAGTGATAAATCATATGTGATGTAGACGAGCTTGATTTTGTAAGTGGAGGCCATCAAGAGGTCTTCTCCTTCTTTGATTGGTGGGGAGACTCGACCATGCAATTAATTTGTGGCCACTAATTGATTTTCTTGCGTATTGATTGATCCAGGATGGTATATCTTTTGTGCATATAAAGCTATCATTTGATTTCCCATAATTAAAAAAGTTAAATCTCTCTCGATGTTCATTAGTAGAATATCTTCAAGGCATCCCTTTCGTGCGTATGCCGCCCTTCTTCTGCTTCGGATCCTTTCCAACCACCATCGTTGCGAGTGCTAGACGGATCACCAATGACTGCGCTCCCTTTTCTTGTGGCAATTTCCTTAATATTAGCTCCCTTTCCGACTAAATACCGACCCGGCAGCTGTGGCGACCGAATTTTTGAGCTTGGCTGTGAAGACAACGTCGCCTAACATTCCAGTTGAAGATGGTAAAATATTATGTTGAGGCAATCAATTACAGCGACTCCACAATTCGACTCGTGAATCCTCGCTGTTCGGAAGGATGATTGCTTCTCCATCCCTCATCATTCTCTTACGGAAGAAGCACTCTTCTCTCCGTATCTCTATGATGATGATTATTATCATTTTTATAAATATCGGGAAGATAGTTACGTGTTATCTTTTATATGTTGCGAAAATGAAATACCGAATCCTCTTCCAGATTATATTATGGATACTTCTTCTTGCAAAAATGGCAGTGAGTATCTGCACATAATTCTTCTCCCAGTTGTGTCAACATGGAAGGCCATTCAGTATGTCATGGTTGATGCGTATGATAACAGAGGAGATCAAGGATGTACCGACTTGTGCCGTGTAAATTTGATATATCCTGTTGCAAAAGATGTGACAAATATGTCAGTATACTGGATGTCCATGATATTTTGGCGGATGGGTTCGAGCTTCAATGGGGCAATTTTTCTTACTATGACTTAGTCCCATACCGTACTCTCTCTCTCTCTCTCTCACACACACACACACAGACTTACCATAGAGAGTAGTGTATTAAATCAACTCTGTTGGCAAAACAAAGCTTAATATTATAAGTTTGTAAAATATCAACCCTTCTCTTCTCTCTTTATATGCAGCAGACTCGATCATTGGAGCGACTTGTTTTTTGAAGGTGAGGAGGAATATTACGGTCTTATACATTTACTTCACGCATTTTATTCGTTATTATATGAACTTTTTTAATTGATCAACAAGATTTTGCACGCTGATTCATATTTTATTTTGGTGATTGGAGGTCTCGCTTGGATAATTTGTCGAATCGGGAGGGGTGAGTTAATTTATTTTGTGTAATTATAGCATTTTACAGAGAGAGTAGTAATACTTTTCTAAAAATAAATAAATAAAGGATCCTAAAAGTTTCAATCACATATGCTTTTATTTTGAATGAATAGTCAATCATTCTTCTTCTTATTTTGTCGACTTCTTATTGTGATTATTACCGGCACACCACCCCTCCGGTTTTACTAAGCTTTCTCATGTCTGTTTCTCTCGCGATACTTGTCTTTATCGGTGAGTATTTTACTTTGCTTTTATCAGCTTGCAATGAAACAATAAATATATCAACGACCAAAAATTACAGACTTAAGAAATAATTATTGTTTTCATTGCGGTTGTATCCAATAGATCTAGAATTAACATAAATTTAGATCAATATATCTAATATTCTTTCTACTTTTGTTCTTGATTATGAACAATATTGATTTAAAGCATTAGAATGTTCTTATCATTCCCTTTATTGTTTGTTTCGAAGAGTTGCATGGATATTGTTTTCTTTTCAATTTCATGAGGTATTTATTAGAGTGTTGAGAGCCATGATGATCATTTTTGAAATTGAAGACTTAGAATGCACAAATCAATCACGGATATATACTCGCATTATAAAATCAATGAAATATTTGTAAATTATTTTAATTTTTGATACTACGAATTTGACATTTGAAAAAAAACTTTCATCGATGCCTGATTATACTTAAAAAGCATAAACCACCACGATAAAAGTCACATGAAATTTTTGGAATTTTTTCTATATTGACTTCTTTTTTTTGTAATGTCTCTATATAGTGATATATCATGTGCTATTGTTCCCATGCGGGCTACCATGTATTCTGACTTTACTTGTCTATAAATGGCGAAGAAGACATTTATCCATGTACGACAATATTGAAAAATTCTTGCAAAGTCACGATAATGATCTCGTACCGATAAGATACACTTACTCGGAGATTAAGAAGATAACCAACGGATTTAAAGACAAGTTGGGTGAAGGAGGCTTTGGCTCAGTGTACAAGGGAAAGCTTCGTAGTGGTCGTTTCGCAGCAGTTAAATTATTGGGCAATTCAAAAGCCAGTGGGCAAGATTTATCAACAAAGTTGCCACTATTGGAAGAATTCACCAATGTCGTGCAACTTATAGGCTTCAGCGTCGAGGATCGAGCGTGCTCTTATATACTGAGTTCATGCCTAATGGGTCTCTTGAAAGGTACATTTTTTTAGGCAAGGTAGCGTCGCACTAAGCAATGAGAAACTTTATGAAATTTCTCTTGGAGTGGCTCGAGGAATTAAATATCTACATCAAGGTTGTGATATGCAAATTTTACATTTTGATAGCAAGCCTCACAACATTCTACTTGATGAGAAATTTGTTCCGAAAATCTCAGATTTTGGACTTGCCAAATTATACCCAACAAATAATAACACTATCCCCCTCACTGCTGCTAGAGGGACAATTGGATACATGGCTCCTGAACTATTTTATAAGAATATTGGAGGTGTTTCTTACAAAGCTGATGTCTATAGTTACGGGATGTTATTAATGGAAATGGTGGGAAGAAGAAAGAACTTGAATGCATTGGCAAATCATTCAAGCCAAATTTACTTCCCTTCATGGGTTTATGACCAAGTCAACGAAGGAAAGGACATAGAAGTACAAGAAGATGCCACAGAACATGAAAAGAAGACAACAACAAAGATGATTATTGTAGCTTTGTGGTGCATACAATTGAAGCCTAGTGATCGTCCCTCAATGCATAGAGTTGTAGAGATGCTTGAATCGGATGTTGAGTCCCTGCGAATGCCTCCTAAACCTTTTCTCACCCCACACCAGGTGCAAGAAGATGATTATAAAGCTAATATTGCAGAGTTATCGGATCCACCAAATGACATGAACTCTTCATATCGGTTTTGTCGTTAATAAGTATTAATGTAGATGGTATTTTTTATATGGTATTACAAAAGTTGTAATCACGACTTATAGAAGTGGATCATTTTTCATTCACAATTACATCAATAAAGCCTGATAATTTTACATATGGCACAAACTGATCATTTTTCCTGTTATTGACTTGAAATGCCTTTTTTCCACCTAAAAGACTTTGCAAAGTAGAGATAAGAGGAGTGGTTTGATAAATAAAAGTGATTTCAATACTTTCAATAAAAGATTTTGGTGAGTTTCTTTATAAGCCCATTTATCATAATTAAATATGAGAAATTATAATTAAGCATTGCAAATTATAATTAAGAATTCCAGTCGATCCAAAGCAAGACTAAGCCATCGAGTGGGAAGGGTCAACTCTGTATTTACTTAGGTCAATATAAAAATAAAATAGTTATTATCATAATTTTATAACCCGACTTTGGATCGACCCAGGACAAAGCCCAACTTATGAGTACAAAGAGTTAACTTGAGTTGACTAAGTCAATATAAGGATAAAATTGACTACTATTATAGTTTTAAAATCCAATTTAAAGGTTTACTCGGGACAAAGTTTGGGTCACATATTGAGAGAGTCAACACGTAGTAACTCGTGTCAACATATAAAAAATGATTATTATTATAATTTTAAAACTTTGACTCGGGAGTTGGACTAAGACAAAAAGATCGGGAGGGCAACAAAGATTGATCTAAAATCCTTTTATTCTTTTCTTCCTGTTTTTGTCTTTTTAAATAATCAAAATAAACTTTTTGGAAAATAGAATTTTAAAAATCAACAGTGTCACCCATGTTTTATTTTGGGTCAACCCAAGTTTTTACTAGATCAAATTAATCCTTTAAGTATTTCTTTTAACTCAGGTTGATCCATTTCTTATGTTCATTAGGTCTCAAGTCAAGCATGTGAGGTTAGTTTTATAACTATAATTATTATAATATTATTAATTTTAACATTTAATATAGACTAAAATAAAAATAATTAGAGTAAAATATATTCTTTATATATATATTTTATTCATCTTAACCAAACCAAATAGATACATAAATAATTACTTTACCTTCTACAATTATGCTTTTATATTCTTTTTCATCTCATTGTCTCTTAATACTGCAAATCAAGATTGTTAAACTCACAAGTTAGCTCGAAGAATTATATAATTTTATAAGTCAATATACATGTACCTTGTAAAATTAAGTTCAAACTCAAAAACAAGTAAAATAGCGAATTAACTTGATAAAACCAATCCAACCTATTAACTAAAATATAAAAGCGTCGTTTTCTTCTATTCATTTTTCATTGTTCACACTGGACTTAGATTACTCGTGAATTGAGATGGTAAAATTACCAGTTTGCCCCTAGGACCGAAAATTTTTAGCCCCATAGCAGGGGTAATTTTGAATTTTCCAGGGGACACGGATGGTATTTCCTGATTTGTTGCGAGTAAAACTACAAAAGCAACCTCATAAAACAAAAACATAAGGTAAACCGGACCGGGGTAGTTTAGAATTTTCCACGGGACATGAACGACATTTCGAATTTATGCACAGTAAAACTACACAAGTAGCCCTCGAAAGCGACAAAAACTAACACCTAGAACCAGGTTTATTTAAGATTTTCACCCCTGTTTTTTTGTAGATATAGCCGTGTCCAGGGTTGTATGGGTAATTGACAATTTTTTATTATTTCTCTTCCGGAACATTGCGGCGCGTTGTATGTACGGTCGGCGGTGTTCCACGTTCACGCGCCCTCCGGGCGGCGCGTGCGCCTCCCTTCGGTGGTGGAAAGCAGGCTTCTACCATGTCACATGGTTGGCCGCCATGTCCTTTTCATAAAGGTGCGGTGTGTGTCTTGTTACGATGCCCGGTGAAGCTCTGGTGGATGGGTTTAAATTTTTCTCACTTTTCTCTCTCCCGCCACCTGCAAAATACGCTTGATCCTCATGGTTTGTGAATGTTTTAGTATGGCCCTGGTCTTTGATTTCTCTTTGATTACTATTTTTTCAATATAGTTTTTGATTTGTTGCCATCGTGCTCTTCAATTGAAACCGATTATTTATGTGAGTTTCAATTTAGTCCTTATTCTTTTGATTTTTGATTTGCTTTTGGTTATTTTAATTATTTCGGTATGCATTTTTAATTGCTTCTTTTTGTAGATAGAAAATTAACTACATATTTTTGTTTTTGATTATTGTGGGTGTTTTCACAATTTATATTTTGTTTTTATGTTGAATTTAAATTGAACTATAAAATGAACTAATTTGAATACTGATGAATTCAATAATTCGGATATCCCAATCTTCTTGCTTTTTAATGATGATGATGATAATTTTATGTTGGTTATTTCATCGAAACCTACTAAATAGATAAATTTATAACGATTTAAAATTCATATATTTTATAGAAAACTTGTACTTAACAGAATTCTGTACAAATTTATTATTTTGTTTAAATTTATATTATAATAAAAATTTCACATAATTAATTTTTTTACGTTAAAAAATATGGTGTCGTCCATGACGGGCCTTCCATTGATTTTTATATTGAGAGGTCCGATTGATCACATCACTCCTAGCCACTAGATGCTCTTCAAATTATTTAATTATGGAATTAAAAACTAAATATTAGATGTTGTAAGAGATTCATAGTAAGAACTTGTAGTGTATGCGAAACACCCATCATGGTAATTTTATCATCGACGATCTTACAACTTGCTCAATTTAATTATGTTTTTATTCCCGATGTTTTTGTCCGATATTTTTGATTTTGGGTATATTATTATTAATGAACCATCTCATCTAAAAATTTAGACTTGTAAGTGAGGTCCCATAATATGATTTATATTATCCTCTAACACACTCCCTCAAGTGAAAACCCTTTAGACTTGAAACTTGCACAGATGCTTAATTTTTATCAAATAGAATGGGGGTGGTGAGATTCAAACTCGTGACTGCTGGGTCAACAAGACTCTGATACCATGTTAAGGAACCATCTCATCAAAAAATTTAAGCTTATAAGTACGACTTCATAATATGATTTATATTATTTTCTAACAATCAGTCCTCCTACCAAAGTATCATAGACATAGAAAGCCTAATATTTATGACATCCTAAACTTTGGGGATCCCATTTTGTTTGGATTTTCATAATAATCATGTTTTTTAAGAGATGGGTTTTCTTTTGAATTAATTTTGGTTGTCTTCCGATTTGCGTTGATCGGTGATGGAGCCTGTTAGCATGAATATAGACAACACCCCACAACTCGTTGGGGATCCTCTCCCATTTGGTGATTCCTTAATTTCTTCTTCCCCATTGTTTGGTTGCTTAGAGAACGCCTCAAATAAGTGAAGAGAGAGCGCAAATCGGAAGAAGAAGAAGCTATCTGATATATATATATATATATATATATATATATATATATATATATATGATTCTCTGTGGTTAGTTATATTTTCTTTTAACAGCTATCAATTGGAGGCTTTGGAGAAGGCGCTAAAGAATAATACAATTGTATTTCTGGAGAATGGTTCCGGCAAGACTTTGATTGCCATCATGCTACTACTACGCAGCTACACTTATCTTCTTCGCAAGCCTTCACCTTCTATTTCTGTTTTCCTGGTTCCTAAAGTCGTTCTGGTTCAGCAAGTACGCCTCTTCACACTCCTTTCTCTTCTGCATATGTGTCGCAATCTTATGTTAATCTATTTACTCAGAAACTGCATAATAATTCAAATTACAGGTCTGTAATCTTTCTCTTCTGCTGATCAGTTTTATAACAATTGGACTAAACATTGGAGATTTAGGAGATGCTGGTGAAGATGGGATGTGTCTGTAATCTTACAGGTCAAATACAGTTTACTTTATGTATCTACTTCGAAGTTTTTAAGTGTGGGAGATGTGTTTGGAAATGTCAGAAACTGTTACTAAATCTGAATTTGAAAAACTATTCTATTTCGCATTCAAACCTTAGTAATGTAAAGAAATTTGTGGGTTCTTTTGATAAAATCTTCGTATGCAGTCTAACTTGTTTTTGAGTTACAAAATGCAATTATAGAAACCTTGCCGATGAAGTTTTATGGATATAATTATATTATATTTTTAACAATTTTACTTATAATTTTATGGTTTTTATAAAAATATTTAATTTATGATTTCACGAATCAATTTTATTTTACATTTCCATATAAAAAATGATTTTAACAACTTCTGTTGCATGTGTGTCAGCCACGTTATCAGCGTTGCTTGAAGAACTGCTTAGTTATGTGTGTCAGCTGTTAGAGTATAAATGAATGTGTATTTTAGAATAATGAAAGTGTATTCTAGAATATATATATATATATATATAATGGTAGTATGTGGTATTTGAAATTATTATTATAGAATAAACTAAAAGAGCTCAGAATTTTACTGTAACATGTGAGTAAAATCATTGTATACTTGCAGCATATACAAAAGGCATATTTGAACTCCCTGCCACCTCCAAACCACAACATTAAAACATCAAACTTATTTCTTATCATCGGCCACAAATCAACGCCAGCAGAAGAGATAACATCTCTATACCTGCAAAAGGATTTTCTAGCACAAACCATGAACGACCAAAAACAATCAGCAGCATCATTAACTGCATTTATTCTCATCTCCCAGAATCCAATCCTGATGCATTGAGCTCTTTATCTATTCCAATCCTAATATCTTCGGTTCCATTTCCAATTAAATTGTATAGTGCTGAAATGCTTAAGGACTTAACAGGGACTAAGAAAAAGAAACATAAATTCATGAAAATGACAAGCAGTACACCCGAACCACAGCATATTAGTTTGCAGTATAATCAATTCTTGCTCCGGGATATGCTCTTTATGGAACGTCCATGAAGGCATTGCTAATGCCAGTTTCCTACCCAAGATTAATCTGACATACGTTTGGGGTCACAATTCCTTTCAATCAGTATCATATGGAAGTTGTTGGCAATTTCAGTTAATCCTGAACAAGAGATCACGTCCAAAAGCCTATTGCATGCAGAGATATCAAAGTCTGTTGTGGTAGATTGTTTCCATTGATCAACAATTTCCCCCACTTCTTTCAAATGTCCGAGAAACAGATACTGAAGAAAGAATGCATACATAGTTTCTGCACGTCATTATTTGGTTAGTCAGTCTCAAGGATTTCCAGATTTGGTCGAGTTTATCTTTCTTTCCTAAACCTGCATATAAGATAACAAGGAAATCATAGGTTATCCATTCTCTTTGTGTGATTTTTTTCTCAGCCTCAACTACAGCTACAGTGCTGGACTCTGCATTCACAAGAAGACCTGCTGTGACATATATGTTTGCTATCTTAATGTATCTCATCCAATCATCATTAACACCCGAGTCTTGGCTCATCTCATCCAAAATCCTTCTAACTTGATCAATATTTAGAGCTGCTGCGCATGAACTTATCCAGAGATTGTAAGTGAAGATATCGGAGCAACCTTCTGATGTTTCAGTTCTTCAACAACTTGAGAGACTTTCTCCAGCTGTCCAACTGACATGTACAAAGTCATCATCTCATTGTACATGAGAGCAGTGAAGGACAAGTTTGATCCCTTTATTCTCTTGTAAAATTCCTCAGCCCTTTCAATCAATTTTGCTGCAGCATAAGAGTGGAGGAGAGCAGTGTAGGTTTCAGTAGTTTTTGCTGCAAGAGGTAGACTATCAAAGTAGCGCTCAGCAGCATCTACACCAAAAACTTTTGTCATCAAGTCAATACGGCTTGCATGGTCAGTGTCTGATAACTCAAACTCTTCATGAGTAACCATCCATTCTGATATCTGCAATAACATAATGATTATATGACAGAAGAACTTGTATGTTTTTGAATCAACAGATACTGTGAAAAGAAAAATCTTTTCATGACAGGAAATTTTGATTAAAACTTCCTAACCAATGCTTTTGACTTTAGTAATAACTAAAGGACAGGGAGAAAAGCATGTGTCCTGAAAGCCAACCATTATGGAAATTTGAAGTTTAATTTCTTATGCCTATCAACAAGCCATTGACCATGCAGAGTATCAACTTTTCTACAAAGCAAACTACAGCTATGACTTATGAGTTACACCAATGAGTTCTTTCTAGAACAGTAATCATTTTATCATATAGTTATTACAACACAAATGATCTCCAAGAATCGTGAACACGGGACATGAAACTGGTCCATCACTTTCTTCAGATAAGAGTCAGGATTCACCAATAAATCATCTCCATTAGCCCTGCAACTCCACCATAGCAGCCCAAGAACTCGACCTTCTCCCATAATCAATCCATATCATCAGTCATAATGTCCCTTCTTCATTCAATCAACCTTAAGGTTTTGCATCTCCTGTGAGCTAGCAGCACCCCCCACCCCCCACTTCCTCACCCTAACCACTAAAACTTGTGTTACGATGTTCTTTATAGTCAAATCAGCCATTAATCACAAGATAGAGAATCCCTCACAACATTTTGTGTCAATGCACGCAAATTTTAGAACGTTCCCTCCTACATTCTTTCCTCGGACAGTGGATGTGAGCATGAATGACTGGCTATCCTTACAAAATATATTTAATAAATTTCAAGCTCAACAATAAAAAAAACTGAATTTCACATGACACAGTCAAACATAAATTCTTCAACTTGAGAGCAATGTCTACCCACCAATTATGCTGCCTCTGTAAAATTAATATTACAAAGACTAACAACAATTTTAATTTCCTCAAATAAAGTCATGCCGAAAAACACAAACGCCAACAATATGCAATTTTTTGTCCCAGGACCAAGAACATCAACCATTTGTCATCTGAGCAAAACTAAAATCCTACAGAAAAATCTAGCATTCCTTCTACTTCTCTAATAATTTTCTCTTCTGTGATCATACTTTGCTCTGTTTTTATTGTTACATCCAATAACGTTCATAATCAGGAGCTGTTTGTAGGATCCATGAATCGTGATTCTCTTCTTATACATCACCATAAAGCACCAAGCTTTTTGCACAGAAGTACTCAATCACGCCAACTCTATTACTTTATAAGCATCCAAAAGAAAAGGGTAGCTAAAAAACTTCCAAAAAGAGCAAAAAATTAACATAAGTCGAACCTCAAGAGCATGCTTGAAACGCTGAGACTTCCTTAGCTCTTTGGAGATATGCCTTAACTCAGAAGCAGAAACAGCGTTTCCTTCTCTGAACCATTTGTCTATAACATTTGTTAAACTTCTCTTCGGCAGTCTAAGCCTGAAGATTCGACCCTTCAAGTCATCTTCATTTTCCTTTGAATTCAATTCCTCTTCTTCAAGGAATTCACTGGCACTTCTTAAAGCACCCCCCGAAGAAAGAAACCTAACAGGTTTCCATTTCTCTAATGCACATAGATATCCAAGTTTGGATCTTTTTTGTGTTTAGGAAATGAGCAAATGAGTAAAGTTAGGTGAAATGAATTAAGAAAATTGTTTTGTTTCAATGGATTTTCTTGGAAACCAAACAGAGAACTGGTAAAATGAATAGTGAGAAAAAAGTGGGGAGGGGTTTGGAGATTACCTTGAGAGTGAGAGGAGGAGCGATCCAGATGCCATGAGCTGTGTGTAAGTGAGTGTTTTCTTTTGGGTTTTAAGGGCTGCTTGGTTCTTCGAACATGGGAGGGTGCTCTGCCATGTGCAAAATGTTTTAGATTTTCTAGGAGGGTAAAAGAAAGAAAATGGTAAATATAAGATCTGAAGATGTATTTATATCAAATTATTTTATAAGGTATTTAATAAACTACAAATTTATTTCTAATTTTTATATATATAAAGTATAAGTTTAGAATTTACTGATTGTTTGGGATTCTAAGGTTGTTTTTGAATATATTTTTATTCTGAAATGTATTATAAAAAATTATTTATTTATTTTAAAATTATTTTTAATATCAATATATAAAATAATCTAAAAATAATAATTTATATATAAAAATAAAAACAAATTATTTTTTAAAAAAACAAACACCCTCTTATAGTGGTCACTTTCAAATAAAATGGTTTCTCACATCTCTTTTAAATCATAACTAGTTACTTTGCTACGCTACAGATTGAAAAAAAAATTAAAAGTATATGTGCATTTTTAATTTTTAATTTATTTTTTTACTGTGAAAATTTAATGTATATTAGAGAGAAAAATATCATAGAAGAGATAACAATATTGTTGATTGACTCAACCCGAATCAAGTAAATTTATGATGTGCGTTTAGATTTAATAACATTGTTTTTTAAATAATTTTTATTTAATTATATAATAATAATATATATATATATATATATACTATTATAAAAGTAATAGGATAAAAAACAATGTCAGTCTTTAAAAAATTACTAATATTGTAAAATAACCATTACACTCTTATTTGAAAACAAAATAAGGTTTAAATGGTATATAATAAAATAAAATATAATATATATTCCTAATTTATTTTTAAATTTCATAAATTAATTAATTTATAATATTTAATTTATTATTTTTCAAAATAAATAAATAAATTATATATATAAAAAGAGTAATCAAACCATATACGCAAGACTGACATAATTTAAAAAGTTGATGCTTTCATCTATTTTTTGTTATTTAATAGCCTATGGTTTCTTTTTTGCTTCTTAAAATAAATAACAAGTGTTGTTTTCCAAATTTTAGGCACCACAGTGATGGTAAAATAATTAAGAGGGTTTTTCCTTCTAAAAGTTTATTTTTTAACTCATTTAAAAAAACAATCATCATAAGAACCCATAGGCACCACCAAAAAACCAAAAAATAAAAATCAATTGAATCTAAAAAATCCAAACTATTTGCCTATTTTTATAAGAACTATTTCCAATGAACTCCTCTTGAAAAAAACCTATTTACAAAAGTAATCATTTTAAACGGTTGGGATGTGGGCAAACAATAACATATGAGAGCAAGTCCAATGGTAGGAGACATTTTTAAGAGTCAAATCATAGAAATGACTTTTTGAATAGTGTATAAATGGTTTTTTGTTGATGTGCTCTCCAATGGTAAAAACCATTTTGGAGAGCCATTTTTTTATCTTATTTTAAATAAAGTTCAATTATTTTGTATATAGTTTAATTATACAATTAATTTTACAATTAATAGAAGTAATTTATATAATTAAATAATTGCTTTCGAAAAACTCGCTAACAATAAAATTATTTTTAAAAAATAAAAAAATTATAATTAAAAGATCCATAATATTTGAAAAATGAAAATATTGGGCAAATATATATATAATCAAAAATTAAATGAGCCACTTGCAATACATTTGACCATGAGACACAACCAATTTTTTTTTATTGGTGGGGAGTGATCTTCAGGCAACTTCCTAATTCTTAATCAGTGAGACCATGCAATTAATTTGTGTCCACTGATTGATTTTCTTGCGTGTTGATCTCGTCCAGGATGGTATAAATTAAAAATGATATGAAAATAAAAAAGTTAAATTAAATTAAAAATAAAATAAAAATCAATATTTGTAAAATAATATTTTTAAAGCGCAATGCTGAAGCATACGGTAAGACCCACAGGTTATGGACTTGAAAATATATCGATATGGAATGCTTTTATTTCATTTATTATTAATATTATTAAGACGCTTGATTCCTACTTTGAATTGAGGGAAATTTCTCTGTTCTTTCATCAAGTGTGTACAAAGACATCAAGTGTGTACAAAGACTTGGTTGTCCACGAAGTTTGCAAATTTGTTTAATATAATTTATAATTGTGACAATATTTATTTTTAAAATGACTTTTACATAAAAATAAATTATTTTTTAAAAAATATTAATTTTGATATTAGTATACAAAATAATTTGAAAACACTTAAAAATATTAATTTATAGCTAATAAAAATATGTTTAAAAAAACTCTTAAAACACAAAAATAAGCAATATTTAAGAGATGGTGGAGATCTACAGTTGTCGAGTAAAAGTACCTACTAAAAATCTATTTTAAAGATATTTTCCAATAATAGTTATTTTAAAGATATATTTTTAAATTTTTAAATATATTATTTTAAATATATTTTATAAATTAAATAACAATTAAAAGATAAATATCAAATATAAATTAAAAATCTAATAATATTTTATTCAAATAATACCTGAGCTAAGATTGCTTAAATACGAGTCCCCAGCATCGCATTTAGGAATTTAAAAATATCAAAATGGATCAAAAGGAGATGCAGACGAGCTTGACTTTGCAAGTGGAGGCTATCAAGAGGTCTTCCCTTCTTTGATTGGTGGGGAGTAATCTTTAGGCAACTTCCTAATTCTTAATTGAGACTCTGACCATGCAATTAATTTGTGGCCACTGATTGATTTTCTTGCGTATTGATCGATCCAGGATGGTATATCTTACAGTGCATATAAAGCCATCATTTGATTTCCCATAATTAAAAAGTTAAATTTCTCTCTCGATGTTCATCGAGTAGAATATCAAGGCACCCCTTTGGGGCGTATGCCGCCCTTCTTCCGCTTCGGATCCTTTCCACCCACCATCGTTGCGAGTGCTAGACGGATCACCAATGATCGCTCTCCTTCTTCTTGTGGCAATTTCCTTAATATTAGCTTCCTTTCCGACTAAATACCGACTCCGGCAATTGTGGCGACCGATTTATTGAGCTTGGCTGTGAAGACAACGTGCACCTCACATTCCAGTTGAAGATGGTAAAATATTATGTTGAGGCAATCAATTACAGCGACTCCACAATTCGACTCGTGAATCCTGCTGTTCGAAGGATGATTGCTTCTCCATCCCTCATCATTCTCTTACGAAGTGCTATCCTCTTCAGTATCTCTGATGATGATGATGATGATTATTATTATTATAAATATCGGGAGAGAGTTCCGTGTTAGCTTTTATATGTTGCGAAAATGAAATACGTAATCCTCTTCCAGATTATATTATGGATACTTCTTCTTGCAAAAATGGCGGTGGTATCGCACATAATTCTTCTCCCAACTGTGTCAACATGGAAGGCCATTCGTATGTCATGGTTGATGGGTATGATGGGGAGATCAAGGATGTACATGAGTTGAAGGATGTACCTGACTTGTGCCGTGTAAATTTGATGTATATGGTTCCAAAAAATGTGAAAAATATGTCGTATACAGATGTCCATGATATTTTGGCAGATGGGTTCGAGCTTGAATGGCTCAATTATTCTTACTATGACTCGAAGCATACCGTACGTTCCCCTTCTCTCACAGCTTACCTCAAGTAGTGTATTAAATCGACCTGTTGGCATAACACAGCTTAATATCATAAGTTTGTAAAATATCAACACTCGTTGACCTCGCTCTTCTCTCTTTATATGCAGCCGGAGACGCGCTCTCCTTGTTTTTTGAAGGTGAGGAGGAATATTACGGTCTTATACATTTACTTCACGCATTTTATTCGTTATTATATGAACTTTTTTTAATTAATTATCAAGATTTTTCATGCTGATTCATATTTTATTTTGGTGATTGTAGGTATCAACTGGATAGTTTGTCGAGCTGCTGGGGGTGAGTTACTTTATTTTGTGTAATTATAGCATTTTACAGAAAGAGTACTAATAATAAATAAAAGACCCTAAAAAGTTTCAATCACATCCATATCAATGCATTAATTTTGAATGAATAGTCAATCATTCACATTTTCTTCTTCGTTTTTGTCGTGTTTTTATTTGGCAGGTTATTATTGTGATTACCGGTTCACCACCTATCCAGTTTTACTGAGCTTTCTCATGTTGTTTCTCGCCCTTACCGGTGAGTATTGTATCATTTTTGCATCAATTAATGTCTCTAATATTCTTTCTACATTTGTTCTCAATTATGAACAATATTGATTTAAAGCATTACATAGTTCTTATCATTCCCTTTATTGTTTGTTTCATAGACTTGCATAGATATTGTTTTCTTTTCAATTTCATGAGGTATTTATTAGAGTGTTGAGAGCCATGATGATCATTTTTTGAAATGGAAGACTTAGAATGCACAAATTAATCACATATACATAAAATCAATAAAATATTTGTAAATTATTTTAATTTTTTATACTAGGAATTTGACATTCGAAAATAACATTCATGGATGCTTGATTATACTTAAAAAGAATAAACCACCACGATAAAAGTCACATGAAATTTTGGAATGTTTTCTATATTGACTTCTTTTTTGTAATGTCTCTATACTGATGATATATCATGTGCTATTGTTCCCATGCGGCTACCATGTCTTCTGACTTTACTCATCTATAAATGGCGAAGAAGACATTTATCCATGTACGACAATATTGGAAAATTCTTGCAAAGTCATGATAATGATCTTGTACCAATAAGATACACTTACTCAGAGATAAAGAAGATAACCAACGGATTTAAAGACAAGTTGGGTGAAGGAGGCTTTGGCTCAGTGTACAAGGGAAAGCTTCGTAGTGGTCGTTCCGCAGCAGTTAAATTATTGGGCAATTCAAAAGCCAATGGGCAAGATTTTATCAATGAGGTTGCCACTATTGGAAGAATTCACCATGACAATGTGGTGCAACTTATAGGCTTCAGCGTCGAGGGATCGAAGCGTGCTCTTATATACGAGTTCATGCATAATGGGTCTCTTGAAAGGTACATTTTTTCTAGGCAAGGTAGTGTCCCACTAAGCAATGAGAAACTTTATGAGATTTCTCTTGGGGTGGCTCGAGGAATTGAATATCTACATCAAGGTTGTGATATGCAAATTTTACATTTTGATATCAAGCCCCACAACATTCTACTTGATGAAAAATTTATTCCGAAAGTCTCAGATTTTGGACTTGCCAAATTATATCCAACAAATAATAACACTATCCCCCTCACTGCTGCTAGAGGGACAATTGGATACATGGCTCCTGAACTATTTTATAAGAATATTGGAGGTGTTTCTTACAAAGCTGATGTCTATAGTTACGGGATGTTATTAATGGAAATGGTGGGAAGAAGAAAGAACTTGAATGCATTGACAAATCATTCAAGCCAGATTTACTTCCCTTCATGGGTTTATGACCAAGTCAATGTAGGAAAGGACATAGAAGTACAAGAAGATGCCATAGAACATGAAAAGAAGACAATAACAAAGATGATTATTGTAGCTTTGTGGTGCATACAATTGAAGCCTGGTGATCGACCCTCAATGCATAGAGTTGTAGAGATGCTTGAATCGGATGTTGAGTCCCTCGCGAATGCCTCCTAAACCTTTTCTCACCCCACACCAAGTGCAAGAAGATGATTATAAAGCTAATAATGTAGAGTTATCGGATCCACCAAATAACATGAACTCTTCATATCAGTTTGGTCGTTAATAAGTATGAATGTAGATGTTACTTTGTATATGGTATTACAAAAGTACTAATCAGGACTTATAGAAATCGATCATTTTTCACTATTATTTACATCAATAAAGCTTGATAATTTTACATATGGCACAACCTGATAATTTTTCTGTTATTGACATGAAATGACTTTTTTCCACCAAAAAGACTTTGCAGAGCATAGTTAAAAGGATTGGTTTGATTAATAAAAGTGCTTTCAATACTTTCAATAAAAGATTTTTGTGAGTTTATTTATAAGCCCATTTATCATAATTAAATATGAGAAATTATAATTAAGCATTGCAAATTATAATTAAGAATTCAGTCGATCCAAAGCAAGACTAAGCCATCGGTGGGAAGGGTCAACTCTGTATTTACTTAGGTCAATTTAAAAATAAAATAATTATTATCATAATTTTATAACCGACTTTGGAACGACTCAGGACAAAGCCTCACTCATGGGTACAAAGAGTTAACTTGGGTTGACTAAATCAATATAAAGATAAAATTGACTACTATAATAGTTTTAAAGTCCAATTTAAAGATTTACTCGGGACAAAATTTAGGTTACATGTTGAGAGAGTCAACACGTAGTAACTCGTGTCAACATATAAAAAATGATTATTATTATAATTTTAAAACTTTGACTCGGGAGTTGAACTATGAAAAAAGATCGGGAGGGCAACAAAGATTGATCTAAAATCTTTTTATTCTTTTCTTCCTGTTTTTGTCTTTTAAATAATCAAAATAAACTTTTTTGGAAAAAAGAATTTTAAAAATCAACAGGTGTCACCCATGTTTTATTTTGGACCAACCCAAGTTTTTACTATGTCAACTCAATCCCTTATGTATTTCTTTTAACTCGGATTGATCCATTTCTTATGTCTGTCAGGTCTCAAAACAGCATGTGAGGTTAGTTTTATAGCTATAATTGTTATAATATTATTAATTTTAACATTTAATATAAACTAAAATAAAAATAATTAGAGTAAATTATATTCTTTTTATATATACTTTATTCATCTTAACCAAACCAAATAGATACATAAATAATTACTTTACCTTCTACAATTATGCTTTTATATTCTTTTTCATCTCATTGTCTCTTAATACTGCAAATCAAGATTGTTAAACTCACAATTTAGCTCGAAGAATTATATAATTTTATAAGTCAATATACATGTACCTTGTAAAATTAAGTTCAAACTCAAAAACAAGTAAAATAGCGAATTAACTTGATAAAACCAATCAAACCTATTAACTAAAATATAAAAGCGTCGTTTTCTTCTATTCATTTTTTACTGCTCACACAGACTTAGATTATTGTTATTTGAGACGGTAAAATTACCATTTTGCCCCTAGGACCGAAAATTTTTAGCCCTGCAGCAGGGGCATTTTTGAATTTTCCAAGGGACACGGATGATATTTCCAAATTTGTTGCAGAGTAAAACTACAAAAATAGCCCCATAAAACAAAAAAATAAGGTAAACCAGACCGGGGTAGTTTAGAATTTTCCACGGGACATGGATGACATTTCGAATTTATGCACAGTAAAACTACACAAGTAGCCCTCAAAACGACAAAACTAACACCTAGAACCGGGTTTATTTAAGATTTTCACCCCTGTTTTTTTGTAGATATAGCCGTGTCAAGGGGTGTATGGGTAATTAACAAATTTTTATTATTTCTCTTCCGAACACTACGAGCGCATTGTACGTGACGGTCCAAGCAGGTGTTCCACGCTCACGCGCTCTTCGAGCGGCCAGCGCGCCTCCTTCGGTGGTGGAAAACAGGCTTCTACCGTGTCACATGGTTCGCCGCCATGTCCTTTTCATCAAGGTGCGACGTGTGTCCGGTTACGATGCTCGGTGAAGCTCTAGTGGATGGGTTTAAATTTTTCTCACTTTTCTCTCTCCCGCCACTCGCAAAATACGCCTGGTCCTCATGGTTTGTAAATGTTTTAGTATGGCCCTGGTCTTTGATTTCTCTTTATTACTATTTTTTCAATATAGTTTTTGATTTGTTGCCATTGTGCTCTCTTGATTTCCGATTTGCTTTTTGTTATTTTAATTATTTCGGTATGCATGTTTTAATTGCTTCTTATTGGGTCCTCCAATTAAAATTTATCATATATTCTATCTTTCATTTCAGTCCTTATTCTTTTAATTTTTATAAAAACATTACACAACAATTTTTTTTTAAAAATATCTTTATTTATTTCGGTCCCAAGGTTTTATTTATTCCAATTTTGTCCTTCAATTGGAATAAATTATATAATTTGTTTTAATTTATTTTCATTGTGTTCTCCAATAAAAATTAGTCATGTATGCTACTTTTCATTTCAATGCATATTCTTTTATTTTCTTAACAAAATTACACTATATTTTTTTAAATATCTTTATTTGTTTTGGTCTCCGGTTTTTATTTGTTTCGATTGTCCTTCGATTAGAATTAATTATTGTTTTTATTTTTTATTTCGGTCTTTATTCTTTGAATTTTTTATTTTCTATTAATTTCTTTGGTTTTTTTGTCATTTTTGGACAATGTTTATTTTTTATCCGTATTTATGCATCTATGCTTTTAGTTTTCTTTTGGGTTTTATTTTTATTTGGTTCAATCCTAAAATTTTAATTTATGTTGGTGATCATTTTAAAATTAATATTGCTCCTTTTTCCTTCTTTTTTTTTTGTGTTTTCTGTTATTTTTAATTGTTATTTGGATCATATAGTTTTATGATTTTATTCTTGGGGCTATAATAATGATAATTTTAGTGATTATTTTTGTTGTTTTTTTGTAAAAATGTTTTGATTTTAATGTTTTGGTCAAGAATGTTGATAAATGTTTTAACTCGTTATAGTATTGATAGTGATGGTAGTGTAGGGATGTATTTTTATTTATGTTTTCTTCTTTTGTAGATAGAAAACTAACTACATATTTTTGTTATTTTATTACTGTAGGTGTTTTCACAATTTATATTTTGTTTTTATGTTGAATTTAAATTGAACTATAAAATGAACTAATTTGAATACAGTTGAATTTAATAATTCAGATATCCCAATCTTCTTGTTTTTGTAATGATGATGATAATTTTATGCTGGATATTTCGTTGAAACCTTCTAAATAGATAAATTTATAGCGTTTTAAAATTCATATATTTAATAGAAAACTCACACTTAATAAAAATTCTGTACAAATTTATTATTTTACCTAAATTTATATTATAATAGAAAAAAATCTTACATAATTAATTTTTTTATTTAAAAAAATATGGTGCCGTCCATGACGGAGTGCGGGGAATTGGCTAGTTGAATTATAAACCTCAGTAACCGGTTTACTGACGTGCCAACGCCAACTAAATAACTTTATTATTATTGTTGAGTTTTGGTCCTCCTTGTTTAGTCATTTTGTTTGGATTTTCATTTCAATCATGTTTTTTAAGAGAAGGGTTTTCTTTCAATTAATTTTGGTTGTCTTCCGATTTGCGTTGATCGGTGATGGAGCCTGTTAGCATGAATATAGACAACACCCCACAACTCGTTGGGGATCCTCTCCCATTTGGTGATTCCTTAATTTCTTCTTCCCCATTGTTTGGTTGCTTAGAGAACGCCTCAAATAAGTGAAGAGAGAGAGCGCAAATCGGAAGAAGAAGAAGCTATCTGATTATATATATATATATATATATATGATTTTCTGTGTTGAGTTACATTTTCTCTTAACAGCTATCCATTGGAGGCTTTGGAGAAGGCGCTAAAGAATAATACAATTGTATTTCTGGAGAATGGTTCCGGCAAGACTTTGATTGCCATCATGCTACTACTACGCAGCTACACTTGTCTTCTTCGCAAGCCTTCACCTTCTATTTCTGTTTTCCTGGTTCCTAAAGTCGTTCTGGTTCAGCAAGTACGCCTCTTCACACACCTTTCTCTTCTGCATATGTGTCTCAATCTTATGTTAATCTATTTACTCAGAAACTGCATAACAATTCAAATTACAGGTCTGTAATCTTTCTCTTCTGCTGATCAGTTTTATAACAATTGGACTAAACATTGGAGATTTAGGAGTTGCTGGTGAAGATGGGATGTGTCTGTAATCTTACTGGTCAAATACAGTTTACTTTATGTATCTACTTCGAAGTTTTTAAGTATGGGAGATGTGTTTGGAAATGTCAGAAACTGTTACTAAATCTGAATTTGAAAAACTATTCTATTTCGCATTCAAACCTTAGTAATGTAAAGAAATTTGTGGGTTCTTTTAATAAAAACTTCGTATGCAGTCTAACTTGTTTTTTGAGTTACAAAATGCAATTACAGAAACCTTGCCGATGAAGTTTTATGGATATAATTATATTATATTTTTAACAACTTTACTTATAATTTTATGGTTTTTTTATAAAAATATTTAATTTATGATTTTACAAATCAATTTTATTTTACATTTTCATATCAAAAATGATTTTAACAACTTCTGTTGCATGTGTGTCAGCCACGTTATCAACGTTGCTCGAAGAACTGCTTTATTATGTGTGTTTTCTGTTAGAGTATAAATGAATGTGTATTTTAGAATAATGAAAGTGTATTCTATAATATATATATATATATATATATATATATATATATATATATATATATAATGGTAGTATGTGGTATTTAAAATTATTATAGTATAAACTAAAAGAGCTCAGACTTTTACCAGTAGCATGTGAGTGAAAACATCTGTGGATTTCAATAGTGTTTTTTTCGTTTGTGAACAGTACATATACTATTTATTTATTTTTTCACAAAAAAAAAACAATAACAATCATGTAGCTTATTGGAAAAAACATGAAGCGTTTTATTTTCATTTTCCTCTTTTTTTACTTTTTTCATTTTATAATTTTTTATTTTTATTTATTTATGGATTTTGACTCTTTTTTTGTTTTTTATTTTGTTTTTGTTTTTACACTTATGTTTTTTTTTAAAAAATTATTGATATTTTTTATTGAATTTTTTCCAATTATTAACTCAATAAGAATAATAATATTAATTTTTTTTTGCTTCTTTTTTTATGTTTTTTATTTTTTTCATCGTAATAATAATTTTTATTATTTTAGTTGTAATAGTAATAATATTCTTAGATTTTAAGATTTCAATGTTTTCATTTGGCTCCTATACTTTTAATTTTGGATTTTAATCCCTTCATTTCTTTTAATTTTAAGAATAATCCTTACTTTTATCCATATATATATATATATATATATATATAAATATAATTGTGGTTAGTTTTGATTTTGATTTTTTTTATTTTCTTATTTGTTCAATTGGTATATTTTTTCAAAAAACATAATAGTTCTTAAATTTTATTTTATATCTACTATCATTTGGAAATTGTTATTTGTATTGTTTTTTGTTATTTCTTTTAGTTGTTTTTCCTTTTTTATTTGTACGTCATATGATTTTTTTTACCTGATAATTTTTACTTAATTTTTTTGTTTGATCTTTTGTTAAAGCTTTTATGATTTTTAGTCTTTTATTTTTTTCATTGTTATCATCGTCGTCGTTATCATCATCATCGTCATCATCATAATAATAATAATAATAATAATAATAATAATAATAATAATTTAATGTTTTCTCTTACTTAATCTTTTGTTAATGTTTTTAGGTTTTTAATAATAATAATAATAATAATAATTTAATGTTTTTCTCTTATTTACTCTTTTGTTATTGTTGTTAAAATTTTTATGATTTTTTAGTCTTTTATTATTTTTCATAATAATAATAATAATAATAATAATAATTTAAGGTTTTCTCTTACTTAATCTTTTGTTAATGTTTTTAGTTTTTTTTCTCTGAATAATTTGATAATTTTTATTATTTAATCGCTTATACAAACTTTTTACTAAGCCCACAAAGTAGTGTAATGTTTTTATAAATTTTCAGGTCAAATAATTTTTTTGAGTCAATAATTTTTATTGTTTTTTCATTTATTTTATTTTTTCATTTGCTTTTTGTTAATGTTTTTAGGGCTTTTTAAGCCTTTGATTTAATTTTGTTTTCTTCTGTTATGAAAACAATAATAATATAAATATTAAGAATAATAATAGTAATTTTAGGATTTTTTCTTACGTGCTTTTTTATTAATTTTGTTTGGTTTTTCTATGTGATTTATTAAATAATGTTTATTGTTTTGATAGATGATGATGATGATGATTTAAGAAGTTAAAGCGTGATTTAGTATTATTATAATAAAGGATGTTGATCTTTTTCATAATATCAAATTTTATATATTAGAATATTATATTGTAATCTCAAGCAATTATGAAGATTATTTGTTTTGCTCGCACTATGCCCGCAAAGTAGTACAGGCAATCCAGCTAGTGTGTATATAAAAATGTTTAACACACAACATGTGTGTGCAAAAATATTACAACAGAATATATTCAAAATTTCCTTCTCTATCTGATCTCTCTTCTTCCCTGTACAATTTCTTCACTTTTTTACCAATCTCAACATGATATCAGAACTATTATGCTAGCGCGTGAATTGATCCAATCTTCCGCAATCTGATCCTTCAATGGATCATTCAAAAAAAAATGAAGCAACAGAGCAGCAGCAGAGCAAGCACCATGATGCATCGTGAAGAGGAGTGCACACACATAGAACTTCTTGTTTCTGTAAGTTTACCTCAATACAGTCTTCTGCTTCTGCGAATTTGATGTTTTCTTTAAAGCTCAATTAGTTCTTTGACCAGCGTGTGTCCTTGAGTTGGAGAACCCCTGTTTCTGCTACTTTCATTCTCTTCCTCCGAATTGCTCCTTCAATAATAGTTTCAGTCTCTGTGATTTCCTCTTTGTTCTTTAAAATATAGATTTGTGTTGCTGCTATGACATCTTCTTTTTTCTGCTCTTCTTCTCTCCACTCCTTAAATCAAACACTCAGTGTTCAAAGAGTTTGCAGAAAGTCAAACAAAAATCATAATCTAGTCTCAGTAATACTTACAACTCTCCAATCTTTGCGCAACAAATTACTGAATTCCAACCTTCAATTTTTTTAAAAACTCTGGATCTGCTCCTGTTCCAGATTCAGGTCGACGTCAATGATCTGCATAGTCACCATCGATTCATCCTTCTCCGTCGTTGATGGAGTCAGGTTATTGCACAGATAATATTTTTCACCGGCTCGGACTATTAGCAAGACGATTTATGACAAGCTCATTCACAACATAGGATTAACTCTGTGCATGAAATTCCCACCCGCCATGGCTTGTTAGCTTCTATTAAACTTCTGTGAGAGTGGCGATTGGAAAGCTATGCTTCTGGAATGTGATCCACTAGTTTCTTGTTGTTGAAATTCCACCTCCCATTTCGAAGGAAGAAGTCCTCTCCATTTCCCACTTTTAGCCTGGAAGCAGATAAAACACGACCTTCAACTTGAGTAAGCTGAGCATTAATTGAAATTCCAGAAGAACAAAGCATTGGATCAGCATCATAATTGCTGCTTCTCAAAGCATCAGTCAAAGATCTCATCTGCTCTTGGGGCTTCTGCCGTGATTTCTCCTCTCAGATCTTCAGTGGTGATTAGATTGCAAAGCTTCGCACGCTCCTTGGCTGTGAGATGACATCTTCAACTTTGCCCCTTTCAACTCTTTCAAAAATTGTATGTGTCGCTCTGTGAGAGAAAGCTGGGTTGTCATTCGGTGCTGTTCGTGGTCAGGCTGTTGGATTCTTCGTGGTAACAGCTGAAGTCGTGCAAGGCGGAGCTGGAACAGGGGAAGAATAAAAACGATTTGGCAGAGATGAGAGAAGAGGCTGAGCCGGCTGCTGAGTGGAATAAGCTGTGAAACCTAGATTTTGTGTTGTCGTTTGTTTTGTTTGTGCTGCCGTTTTGATTAGTTGTTATAATAATAATAAAAAAATTTAAAAACGATAAATAAAAACAAACAAACAAAAATTCATCGATAAGTAAAAATGATTCTTACACAGATTAAGAATTAGGAAATTCATCAACAAATTAAAAACTTCGGAAAAACTTAAGTAGACAAATGAAATTCAAACAAAATTCTACTATCTCTCTCGTCTCGCATTTCTTTCCTCTCATCCCTCTCTTTCAAATTCATCAACAAATGAAAAACTTAAGTACACAAATAAAATTCAAACAAATTCAAACAAATTCTATCATTTCTCTTACCTCTTGTTTCTTCTTCTCAATCTCTCAAAATCTCAAAATCTTCTCAATCAAATTCAAACTCATCTTTCTATTTCTATTAAACAGGGTTAAGTACTCATGTGTTTTGTTTTCACTGCTGCAATTTCATGCTTGGTTTGTCAAAGCAAGAGATTGAGGGGGATGTTAAAGTGTAAATGAATGTATATTATAGAATAATGAAAGTGTATTCTAGAATATACATGATAGTAGTATATGGTATTTGAAATGTGTATATAAAGGTGTTAAACTCACGATATGGGTGTGCACAAATATTGCAACAGAATAAATTCAAAATTTTCTTCTCTCTCTGAACTCTCTGTCTCTCTTCTTCTCTACATAATTTCTTCACTCTTCTACTAATCTCAAAAGCTGAATAATGTGACTGCAAGTCTTTAACTTGCTGCATTGATTTAGAAAAGTGAAATAACTTGCATATGCAGTTTCTGCAAAAATCCTAACCTAGCCCCAATTTATAAGAATTAAGAAGATCAATGGACTGTACATATTACATTTAACATTTTCGTTCAATTGTTTATCTGTTGGCGTTGAAACTTATGGCCCTGGTATTCGACTTAAAACTAGAATTCCATGGATGAGTACCAGCCATGCAGTATTTTACTGTTTTCTTGACTTCTGAAAGCAGATTTCCAGTACAAAAGTCCACACAATTATGATTCCTACTACTACTTTATCCATTGGCTATTTCATATAATTCTTTTTATGCAATTCAGTTGCATATAATTAACAAGTTTCAGCCGAAGTCATGGTAAATTGAAAGTCATGGAAGAAAATAAAAGTTGACAGAGTGAGAGCAAGATGTACAGAATGAGTAGATCCAATGGTACTAATAAAAACTGAAACCTGAAGTTACTTCTAATGATTTCCATGTTTAATGTTTTGTTTCAAGTTAGAACAATATTGGTTTGGTGTCTCCCCACCACTTTCTGGAGTCTACTCAAAATCAACTACTAGATCCCAAGATTTCCACCCAATAGAGTACATTTAGTTAAGGAACCAAAATCAAAACAGACAAAGATTAACAGAGACAAAGTGGCTCTGCAACTCAAAATCGCACACAGCTTTCATGTTAGGCTTCATATGTTGAAAAAATAACATTGTTTGTTAATCTTAATGTTAGAGGAAAACTCAGCTTTCTGCAGCTGAGTCAACATTTTTACAATGCAGGGTCAAAATGCTGTACAGAGGTTGTTAATCTTACTGTTAGAGGAAAACTCTCTTGCTGGATAGGGCTTGTGGGCCAACACAACCTGCTTCTGTCTGGCTCAGATATCCTCACACGTGATATTGCCACTGTGAGAGCATCAATCATTCCACAGTCGTGCTGTTCCACCCTTGACCTTGAACCATCAGATGATAAAACTAGGCTACAGTCATCATTGAGAAAGCCACTGGCTGTTATCTTGGATCCATCCGACTCCAACCCAGTTGAGAGAGTTAGTTGTTGAGAAGTCAGTGTTACATGGGCTTGAAACTTAGGTTTCTACAATGTCACCATCCAGGTTGAACTCAGACTTGCAAGCATTGGTGCAACTGGACAAGATAATTGATGAGATTTGATTGATTCCACTTAGGTCCTCAAAATTAGTCGTCTACTGAAGGGGAAAAGGAAGAAATACAAACATTTTCTTGTCTAAATAACAGCAAAAAGGGATTCAGACCATAATAAGGCCTGATGGTTCTCCTCTTCTGATAAACCCCATATCTTATATAACAATACTCTTAGCTTTTGGTTACACCTCAGCTGGTAAATCAGCTTAGCTTAAATCTCTCTAATTCTGATGATCTGGTGCCTAGGTTTTATTCTCTTAAGCACTAAAACCAGATTGGCCTATAAGAGATTTAGAATTCAAACAGAGAAAAGAAACACAAGATTACTTATCAAAGCAAACAGCACATAATCAAGGATGCAGAGAAACCTGACAGAGGAAATGACACCGGTATTGAAGAAGTGAAGAATGCGGAAGGTGCTGGAAAACCTTTGTATGGATAAAGAAAACTATAAGAATAAAAGGAATTTTGAGAAATAAAAAAATAATCTGAAAGGCATTGAATACAGACACTCGTATATCTGGGTATGTGTGAATGAGCTTGGATATAGAAAAATACAACAAAACTATCAATATTACCATTTGATATCCTCACAGCTAGACCAAAGTCAGCTGGCTTCATCTGCCCAGAGGTTGCAAGGAGTATATTCTCTGGCCTTATGTCCCGATGAACAACTCCCATGTCATGACAATAATAGCCATCTCGTCCAGCAACTGTCCCTCGGGGCAGAGCTCCATCACAAGATACAAAGATTCTAAATCCTCATACGCTGCCTTCAATGTCACAACACCATGATGACCTGAGAGGTGCTGCATATTTTCCACTTCCTGATGCACAGGTTCCTCTCCTTGCGCAGCATTTTGCACGCAAACTCTTCTCCAGTCACTTTACGTCTACACAGAACCACTGACCCAAACTTTCCTTGCCCGATTTGTGCACCCCAAGTCATACTCTTTTTCAATTTTTTTCTTCCTGCTCACTTGAATCGCTGCCATCAATACAGCCAATTTTCCTCTTAGGACCCCTACAAGATGGATCTGCAGATACACTCCTACAGGATGGAGGAAAGACAACCTAAAACTCTTTTCAAGATGAAGGCAGAATTTCTAGGCCCTTTCTCTTCCTCCTTAAGGACCCCATCAGGCTAAAAGGGAAGAAAGACAACCTAAAACTCTTTTCAAGTGAAATCAAAGAATTAAGAACTCTTCACAAGACTGGGTCTTTGCACAAATTCTGCAATTCCAGCAAATGGGTATCAGTCAAAACAGTATAGAGAAGTTGTCTGTAACTTTATCGCAATTATTTCTGATATCACTGGTTTTCCGAGTTGGATTATATTTTCTTGGAATATATTTGACATTATTATTAAAAATAATTAGTAATGTAATTTTAAGTTCTTTTTACTCGACTTCTTACTTGATTGAAATTTAAAAAATAAAAAGAAAAGGAGGTTCTCATTCTATACTTGGCAGCATATACAAAAGGCATATTTGAACTCCCCTGCCACCTCCAAACCACAACATTAAAACATCAAACTTATTTCTTATCATCGGCCACAAATCAACGCCAGCAGAAGAGACAACATCTCTATACCTGCAAAAGGGATTTTACTAGCACAAACCATGAACGACCAAAAACAAGCAGCAGCAACATTAACTGCATTTATTCTCTTCTCCCAGAATCCAATCCTGATGCATTGAGCTCTTTATCTATTCCAATCCTGATATCTTCGGTTCCATTTCCAATTAAATTGTATAGTGCTGAAATGCTTAAGGACTTAACAGGGACTAAGAAAAAGAAACATAAATTCATGAAAATGACAAGCAGTACACCCGAACCACAGCATATTAGTTTGCAGTATAATCAATTCTTGCTCCTGGATATGCTCTTTATGGAACGTCCATGAAGGCATTGCTAATGCCAGTTTCCTAGCCAAGATAATCTGAGCCAACCACTTAATCTGATATACGTTTGGGGTCACAATTCCTTTCAATCAGTAGCATATGGAAGTTGTTGGCAATTTCAGTTAATCCTGAACAAGAGATCACGTCCAAAAGCCTATTGCATGCAGAGATATCAAAGTCTGTTGTGGTAGATTGTTTCCATTGATCAACAATTTCCCCCACTTCTTTCAAATGTCCGAGAATCAGATACGAAGAAAGAATGCATACATAGTTTCTGCACGTCATTATTTGGTTAGTCAGTCTCAAGGATTTCCAGATTTGGTCGAGTTTATCTTTCTTTCCTAAACCTGCATATAAGATAACAAGGAAATCATAGGTTATCCATTCTCTTTGTGTGATTTTTTTCTCAGCTTCAACTACAGCTACAGTGCTGGACTCTGCATTCACAAGAAGACCTGCTGTGACATATATGTTTGCTATCTTAATGTATCTCATCCAATCATCATTAACACCCGAGTCTTGGCTCATCTCATCCAAAATCCTTCTAACTTGATCAATATTTAGAGCTGCTGCGCATGAACTTATCCAGAGATTGTAAGTGAAGATATCGGGAGCAACCTTCTGATGTTTCAGTTCTTCAACAACTTGAGAGACTTTCTCCAGCTGTCCAACTGACATGTACAAAGTCATCATCTCATTGTACATGAGAGCAGTGAAGGACAAGTTTGATCCCTTTATTCTCTTGTAAAATTCCTCAGCCCTTTCAATCAATTTTGCTGCAGCATAAGAGTGGAGGAGAGCAGTGTAGGTTTCAGTAGTTTTTGCTGCAAGAGGTAGACTATCAAAGTAGCGCTCAGCAGCATCTACACCAAAAACTTTTGTCATCAAGTCAATACGGCTTGCATGGTCAGTGTCTGATAACTCAAACTCTTCATGAGTAACCATCCATTCTGATATCTGCAATAACATAATGATTATATGACAGAAGAACTTGTATGTTTTTGAATCAACAGATACTGTGAAAAGAAAAATCTTTTCATGACAGGAAATTTTGATTAAAACTTCCTAACCAATGCTTTTGACTTCAGTAATAACTAAAGGACAGGAGAAAAGCATGTGTCCTGAAAGCCAGCCATTATGGAAATTTGAAGTTTAATTTCTTATGCCTATCAACAAGCCATTGACCATGCAGAGTATCAACTTTTCTACAAAGCAAACTACAGCTATGACTTATGAGTTACACCAATGAGTTCTTTCTAGAACAGTAATCATTTTATCATATAGTTATTACAACACAAATGATCTCCAAGAATCGTGAACACGGGACATGAAACTGGTCCATCACTTTCTTCAGATAAGAGTCAGGATTCACCAATAAATCATCTCCATTAGCCCTGCAACTCCACCATAGCAGCCCAAGAACTCGACCTTCTCCCATAATCAATCCATATCATCAGTCATAATGTCCCTTCTTCATTCAATCAACCTTAAGGTTTTGCATCTCCTGTGAGCTAGCAGCACCCCCCACCCCCCACTTCCTCACCCTAACCACTAAAACTTGTGTTACGATGTTCTTTATAGTCATCTCAGCCATTAATCACAAGATAGAGAATCCCCTCACAACATTGTGTGTTAACGCACACAAATTTTAGAAAGTTCCCTCCTACATTCTTTCCTCGGACAGAGGATGTGAGCATGAGTGACTGGCTATCCTTACAAAATATATTTAATAAAATTTCAAGCTCAACAATAAAAAAAACTGAATTTCACATGACACAGTCAAACATAAATTCTTCAACTTGAGAGCAATGTCTACCCACCAATTATGCTGCCTCTGTAAAATGAATATTACAAAGACTAACAACAATTTTAATTTCCTCAAATAAAGTCAGGTAACTATTAAAAGTTTCCTCCAGACATATCACACTAAATCTTATAAACAGAATTACTTAAAGTAGAAAGAACAGTAACAACTGGAGAAAAGATAGGTAGAGCCATGCCGAAAAACACAAACGCCAACAATATGCAAAAATTTTGTCCCAGGACCAAGAACATCAACCATTTGTCATCTGAGCAAAACTAAAATCCTACAGAAAAATCTAGCATTCCTTCTACTTCTCTAATAATTTTCTCTTCTGTGATCATACTTTGCTCTGTTTTTATTGTTACATCCAATAACGTTCATAATCAGGAGCTGTTTGTAGGATCCATGAATCGTGATTCTCTTCTTATACATCACCATAAAGCACCAAGCTTTTTGCACAGAAGTACTCAATGACGCCAACTCTATTACTTTATAAGTATCCAAAAGAAAAGGGTATCTAAAAACTTCCAAAAAGAGCAAAAAATTAACATAAGTCGAACCTCAAGAGCATGCTTGAAACGCTGAGACTTCCTTAGCTCTTTGGAGATATGCCTTAACTCAGAAGCAGAAACAGCGTTTCCTTCTCTGACCCATTTGTCTATAACATTTGTTATGTTAGGTATATTGCCATTTTGTGGCAATATCCTACCATTGTTGAAAATGGTAATCAACCCACCATTGTTGAAAATGGTAAATTGCCTAAGTTTGGTGGCCAACCTTTGACTATGAAGAAAATTTGGTGGCCAACCATTTAAGATTGTCTCCTCATTCTTGCTATAAATAGAGGAGCTTCTTAGAGCTAAAAATGAGAGAGAGAGAGAGAGCAACACAAGTGAATGTGTTGTGAGAGAGAGGGAGAAACACAAGTGAATGTGTTGTGTAGAGAGAGTTGATGAGTTGAGTAGAGTGGATGTAATCCTCCTCCTCTATATGTATTTATTGTAACTCTTTCTCTATCTCTAATACAATGACTCTCTCCCGTGGATGTAGGCGGTTTTGCCGAACCACGTTAAATATTGTGTCAGTGTGCTTAAGCCTCCTATGAGCAAGTATCAGTACACCCCCGGTCCGCGCATGGGAAAGATCCGGAATTTCCCAACAACTGGTATCAGAGCTGATGGTTTAAAGGGGTGTTTGATTTTGCTCAAAAATAAAAATTGTCAAAATTGTGTTTTGACCATACCACTGTGTAAAGGAGGCCGAGACGAAGCCACTAAGAAAACGGCGTCAAAATCTGATGTCGGACATGGCCGCACTCTCCAGCAGGGCATCTGCCCACGCGCCCCATGCGTCTTCTTCGCCCGGATTGGCTGACCCGACCCGAATACCAGTTGACCCCAACAACTTGTATCAGAGCCGTTGGTGTAGGTAGGTGTTTGATTTTTTGCAGAAAAATCAAAGTGCTCAAAAATGATTTTTGAGTATCTGATCTTCTAGAGGAGGTCACCACGATTCCAACGGTGTATAGCACACTTAATTCGGAGTTCAAACGAAGAAGTTATTGTCGGTCAAAGTTTTGACTGGAAAAGTCAACGCCACGTCACCGGCCAGTCAACGCCACGTCATCGGTGCCACGTCAGCGCCACATCATCAGTCAAGTCAACAGTGCCATGTCACTGGTGGGATAAGATTCTGTGCAGCAGAGTCTACGTGCAACCGGATCTGAGATTGAATCTGGGCCGTTGATTAGGTCATACTTGTTTTAATCAAATCTTAGCCGTCTGAAGTGCGATTTGGACGATTTCAGACTTGTTTCCAACTAATTTGATCGTTCCGGATGCAATGGTACGGTCCGATCGTTGAGATTTGAGACCAATAATGACAGTGGTGAATTAACAAAAGAGATTGCTCGATTAGGAAGCATCTGAAGGTCATCATGGTGGTCGTTGAAGAGAAGAAGAAGGTGCACATGTTTACCCAATTACATGTGTTGAACTGCTGAGTGGGGAGAAATTTAACTGCCTTGAAGGAAGGTAAAATTGGGACACTCTGGACACCCGATCATGTCGATAATTTGAGGTGAAGAGTGGAAATTGACGAATACCAATCTTGGCGAATCTAAGCATTGGTAGTCTCGCAGATATTGAGAAATCATGTATTGAACCAGTATATTCCAGATCACTTGTAAAGAAGACCGGGACAAAGCTAGCAAATGGTTGTATATACGGAAAGACGATGACGATGGATAGATTTGGCCTAAGAAGTTCTGTCTAGGAGATTGGGTTTTAAGCGGGACCAGTGTGACCCCTCCAATCTTTCCCGGGAACTTGCTTAGTGGAAGGATTATCCATACGGTACTATTTTCAGTATATATAGCGATTTGTAATGAAACAATTGAAGACTAGCGAGGATGGCGGCACAAGGGAACAGTTGGGTTCTCTATGATCAAGGATCCGATGAAGTGGTGATTTCTCCAAAAAAAAGTTAGATTCGGTGGATCGTGATTTCTGAGGGAGAATTGATGAAGACCAGATAATGGAAGAGAAATACAGCAGGGGATAAAGATTGGCACCCTATTTTGACTTGGACAGGTGTTATGACAGGATGAGCTACTGTCAAACATAAGCAAGGAATAGGGAGAAATCTGGAGAACAGAAATTGCACGAGGGCACACGGAGATTGTATAAGAGTACTCGTAGGATCCAACGAGATATTGTAATGAGACAGCAGGTGCAAGGAGAAGAAGTGTTCTCAGATGAAGCTCAGAGCAGAGACTGTCAAAGTTTGTACAACAGGAAGTCTCTTATGCTCTTAATGAAGACAACAGGCGAAGACCTTTCCAATGCATGCAAGGATGGAAAGAGAGCTGTTGCAGAGGCACCTAATTGAGGGGGTGCAAACGCCTGTGATAAAAGGCAACCGTCAATGATGAAAGACAAAGACACCAAAGAGAGTTGGTGTAGGTGAAGCTGTCGAGCAGAAAGGCACAAAAGCTCCAAACATAGAAATCGAGGTGGAGGAATGAGAGGAGTATACCGCAACTTTCTCTTTCTATGTAGTCAGTGGCAGTAATCTCTCCCATAAGTGCACATGGTGGTAGAGATTTTTTGGATCCACTTTGAAGCATCTCAGCTGAAGGAGAATGTGACCACCTATGAAAGGTGAAGACACCTTAGATGGAAGGTGTGTGAGGGCCGTGATAGAAGCCCGGATCAGACCGCCCCATGACAACGGCGAAGACACCTTAGATGGAAGGTGTGTGAGGGCCATGATAGAAGCCCTAGTTCAGACACCTAAGGAGAAGGTGTGTGGGCCACGATATGAGCCCAGTTCAGAACAACCCCAGAGCCAATGTGATGGCTAGATATGAGTGGACAAGTGTATAGCCAATGAAGTGGCTATGATGAGTATGGAGACAAATGCAGGATTGACTTTCATGGATATTGCCCCCATGCTAAAGATCAATGAGCTAGAAAACATTTGCCTTGGACAATAAGTGGATGACTTGTGGAGCATTAAGACGCGGCTGCTATGAAGGAGCAGAGGGCATGCGCAGGTTCCGGGAACGAGTTGACTCTTGTCAAGGTAGTGAGCTCGGTAATGGCATTGTAATACTCAGAGTATGAAGATAAATATGGATCAACCTTTAATGGGCTGCCCCATGGTTAAAGGTGGAAAGCTACCTGGACTCTTACGACTAAGAGCGAGAGACTCATGGAGAAGTAAGGCGTGGTTCCTAGGGTGGAACAGAGGGCAGGCGCAACTCCTGGATGAGTAGACTCTTGGAAGAGTGGTGAGCTTGTGATCACATTTAAATACTCAATGACTGTCACACTTGGAAATATTTGTTTGAGGGGGTGTTGTAAGTCTTGGTGTAAGGCTTGAAAAATCATTCCGGACCGAGCATGGTTGATATGTTCGAAGGGGAATGTCGTGTTGAAGACGCTCTAAGAATGGTAAGCTTGGAAGAGCTGCAGAATGCAAGCTTGTGCTGAACAAGCAAGAGGACAATTGCACACACAAATGGCAAAGGGGGTGATTGTTAGGTATATTGCCATTTTGTGGCAATATCCTACCATTGTTGAAAATGGTAATCAACCCACCATTGTTGAAAATGGTAAATTGCCTAAGTTTGGTGGCCAACCTTTGACTATGAAGAAAATTTGGTGGCCAACCATTTAAGATTATCTCCTCACTCTTGCTATAAATAGATGAGCTTCTTAGAGCTTGAAATGAGAGAGGGAGAGCAACACAAGTGAATGTGTTGTGTAGAGAGTGGGAGAAACACAAGTGAATGTGTTGTGTAGAGAGAGTTGATGAGTTGAGTAGAGTGGATGTAATCCTCCTCCTCTATATGTATTTATTGTAACTCTTTCTCTATCTCTAATACAATGACTCTCTCCCGTGGATGTAGGCGGTTTTGCCGAACCACGTTAAATATTGTGTCAGTGTGCTTAAGCCTCCTATGAGCAAGTATCAGTACACCCCCGGTCCGCGCATGGGAAATCCGGAATTTCCCAACATGTTACACTTCTCTTCGGCAGTCTAAGCTCGAAGATTCGACCCTTCAAGTCATCTTCATTTTCCTTTGAATTCAATTCCTCTTCTTCAAGGAATTCACTGGCACTTCTTAAAGCACCTCGAAGAAAGAAACCTAACAGGTTTCCATTTCTCTAATGCACATAGATATCCAAGTTTGGATCTTTTGTGTTTAGGAAATGAGCAAATGAGTAAAGTTAGGTGAATTGAATTAAGAAAATTGTTTTGTTTCAATGGATTTTCTTGGAAATTAAACAGAGAACTGGTAAAATGAATAGTGAGAAAAAGTGGGGGTTTTGGAGATTACCTTGAGAGTGAGAGGAGGAGCGATCCAGATGCCATGAGCTGTGTGTAAGTGAGTGTTTTTTTGGGTTTTAAGGGCTGCTTGGTTCTTCGAACATGGGAGGGTGCTCTGCCATGTGCAAAATGTTTTTGATTTTCTAGGAGGGTAAAAGAAAGAAAATGGTAAATATAAGATCTGAAGATGTATTTATATCAAATTATTTTATAAGGTATTTAATAAACTACAAATTTATTTCTAATTTTTATACATATAAACTAAGTTTAGAATTTAGTGACTGTTTGAGATTCGGAGGTTTTTTTAATATATTTTTATTCTAAAATGTATTAAAAAATTATTTATAACATTAATATATCAAAATAATCTAAAAACGTCAGAAAAATTAATTTATAATAAAAAATAAAAAAATTATTCTTTTTAAAAATATTTTTAATATACTGTATCAAACACACCTCTTATATTAGTCACTTTCAAACAAAATGTTTTCTCACATCTCTTTTGAATCATAACTAATTACTTTGCTACGCTATTGATTGAAATAAAAAAATTGAATTTTAAAAATATATGTGCATTTTTAATTTTCAATTTAATATTTTTTATTGTGAAAATTTAATGTATATGAGAGAGAGAGAAAAACATAGTAGAGATAACAATATTGTTGATTGACTCAACCCGAATCAAGTAAATTTATTAAATTTATGATGTGCGTTTAGATTTAACGAGCGGTTTCTATGCAGCGATGCTGCTGGGTTTTTATCTATGTAGAAAATTGATTGATTTTATACGTGTTGTATTTTATTATTTTAATATTTAATAAGAAATTATAATTGATAAAATCTATTAAAAACATGTTTTTTTCCACTAAAAAGTGATTGGATGTTGTTATTGCTAAAATACTTTTAATAAAATTGGTAGAAAATTTGGTAAGAAGATGAAATGATTTATTACAAATTAGTTGTCACAGATACTCAGTTAAAAAACACAAAAAAATCTGCTTAAAAAAAAACTTAGTTGGACACCTTGGTTATAAAAAAATTAAAAAATATGAAAAAAGATCCCCGTTTATTAAAAAAAAAAAAGAAGAAAGCTGGTCATTAAAAAAATACAAGGGGAAAACATTTTTTTAAAGAGAATCATTTGACTTGAAAATTTAAAAACTATATCGCACTATGCTGCGGGCTGAGTGAATAATTTTTATAATTGTTTGGATTAAAGAAATTCAATAGGATTCTCCAATCCAAAATTAAAATATAATATCTATATGTGCAAAATTAAATATAATAAAACAGATCATCACATCCTATTATAAAAATAGCAACATCGAACCTTTAACATTTAAAACTATCATTACTATTGCTGTCAAAATAATAAAAATTATCATATTATATCAAGGAGAAAAGCTGAAAAATAATTTAAAAAGTAAGAAAGAAAAATAATTGAAATAATTCTTCTTCTTCTTCTTCTTCTTCTTCTTATTATTATTATTATTATTATTATTATTATTATTATTATTATTATTATTATTGTGTCAATAATGAAAAAAATGAAAGATTTAAAAATTACTAATATTGTAAAATAACCATTACACTCTTATTTGAAAAACAAAATAAGATTTAAATGGTATATAATAAAATAAAATATAAAATATATTCCTAATTTATTTTTAAATTTCAGAAATTAATTAATTTATAATATTTCATTTATTATTTTTTTAAAATAAATAAATAATATATAAAAAAGAGTAATCAAACCATATACGCAAGCCTGAGATAATTTAAAAGTTCATGCTTTCATCTATTTTTTCTTTTTAATAGCCTATGGTTTCTTTTTTGCTTCTTTTTTCCTCTTAAAATAAATAACAAGTGTTGTTTTCCAAAATTTAGGCACCACAGTGATGGCAAAATAATTAAGTGGTTTTTTCTCTAAAATTTTACTTTTTAACTCATTTTTAAAAATCAAATCATCATAATACTCAAACTATTTGCCTATTTTTATAAGAACTATTTCCAATGAACTCCTCTTGAAAAAAAACCTATTTACAAAAATAATCATTTTCAATGGTTGGGATGTGGGCAAACAATAAACTATGATCTGAAAAATAAATAAAATAAAATGTTGGATCAAAATAAAAATAATAAATGCAATTGAAAAGTAAATTGAGGAAAGAACAATGTTTCCATCTTAATTGTGATTCATGGTTTTGCCATTTTAATTTTAAAAGTTTGATTACAGGAGATATATATGGGATGTTAGTGTGCTTATTTAATTATTATGTATTATACATAAAGTTAAACCATATCATAAAATCATTGTTCAACCAAACTACTTTTATTTCACACTACTTTAACTGTGGGTTCCCTAATTCTTTATTGGGTCAACTTTGTCTCTTTGTTTTAAATCATAAACCGAAAGGTGCAAGCCATGTGGACAGACGCCTATTGTTATAAAGGGCGTTTTTGATAGAATATTTTTAAAACAATATTTAATATTTTTAATATTTTTAAATTATTTTGATATTTTAATATAAAAATAAATTTAAAAATAAAATATATATTATTTTAATATACTTATAAACTAAAAATGTTTTCTAAATAGACTATAACACTCCCTCCTCTGCCATAACTTGATAAATTAACTTTTAATTCATGATCTATTTAAAGTGTTGTGTAATCATAAAAACATTAAAATAATATTTTTTTATATAGCTAAATCAACTCATGAGAATCACTATAGCCCTAGGCACAGATTACTATGAATTATAATAGTAAAATCATTATTTTACCCCTCGGTTCACTTTAGCTTTAGCCTTGGAATCAGAGGTATTTTTATTTTTATATTTTGTGTACAGTAAAATAACCATAATACTCTTTTAATAAGATAAAAATCAACGGTTTCGCTAGGACTATTAATGACATTGCACTTTTTTTCATGTCTAAATATAAATATACCCCCATATAAGACAAAACAGAATAGTTGCCTCAGGGTATTAAGGAAATTGCACGATTTTTGAAAATATGTAAATACTGATATACCTCCATATAAGACAAAATTCAAGAGTTGGTGTGTAGGGGGTTGTGATAATTTACTATTTTTAATTATATTTTTCTAAGATAATGTGTGCGCATCACTGCACTCAACCTTCAATTTCCAAGCTCACGCCCCTTTTAAGCGGCGCATGCGGCATTTTTCGACTAGGAAAAATGTTCATCCGACATCTAGAATGATTCGCCGCCATTTTTTCGTCCTCATTGTGCGGCGCATGGTGTTCCTCGATGTCCGGAAACATGATAGGGTCGATTGAATTTGTTTTTCCCTTTTCTCTCAACTGCATGCAACATTGCACGTCGATCCCGTTATTTATTGGATTTTCATTGTAGATCCCGATCTTTTGATTAGTTTGTATGATTCTTATTTCTATTATAAAATTTTTATTTATTTCAATTGTGTATTTTAATTGAAATTGATTATCTATTTTGGTTTCATTTCGATCCCGAGTATTTTAATTTCCGGATTGATATTAAATCCTATAATATTTTCAATATCAAAGTTTAGATTTTTTTCAAATTTGTCCTTGGGATTAAATTAATCATATATTTTGTTTTTATTTCGGTCCTTATACCTTAAAGTTTTTATTTTATTTTAATTTATTTATTTATATATATTTTTTAAACAATTCCTATTTTGTCCATGTTTATATGTATATGCTCTTACCTTTTGTTTTTAATTTTTATTATTTTCGCTTCTGTTAAGGTTGTTTTTTTTTTAAATTTTGTTGTTAAATTTTAATTTGTGTCTGTGATCATTTGAAACTTGATATTTATTATTTTCTCCTTATGTTATTTTTTCTGTTTTTTAATTATTTGTATTTATTCTTCAAGTAAAATATTTTTTTAAGCTAATAATATTTATTTTTGTTCTGTCATCAATTTTATTTTTTAATTGGTTTTTTATTAATATTTTTAGGTGTTCAAATTTCTAATTAATATAGATAAGACATTCAAAATAATAATAATAATGATTTGTAAGGTTTTTTTTCTTATAAATATGTTAGACTAATTATATATTTTGATATTTGTTTAATATTAATGCCTTAATATATATATATATATATATATATATATATATATGACTTTATTTTTTGAAAAAACTTAAATTAATTTAATGTCAGTGTATAGTGAAAAATATGTGATCCACTTGTTGTGCGCATTGTCACAACGAGAACCAAGTTCTTAAACATGTAAGCAAAATATTAATGGTCCTAGATTTTTTTATGATGCTATACATCTAAGAAAAATAATCAATATACAAAATTTTCAATTATTTAGTTTTTTTTATATATTCATTTGCTATTGATAAGACATTTGAAATACTTTTAATATAATAATATGAAGAATAAATCTTAAAAAATAAAAAAATAATTTAATTTCTTTTTAAATAAAAATACATTAAACTAAAAATACACCAAGTTACGCATAAACAAAACAAATAAAAAACACAAAGATAACAAATCTTTAACAATAGAAGATTCACTATACATGTATAAAAGAGAGTTTCACCCTCATTTCATATCACCAAAGTTATCTTCCAATAATGATTATTTTAAAGATATTTTTCTAGAAAAATTTGAGAATAATTATATATTTTAATATTTATTTAATATCAATTTTTAAAATCTCAGTCACAAAAACAATATCAAACATACATTCAGTGATAAGTCATACGTTATTTTCTTACACCACATGCATCCTCCTCCATGTATATTCAATGAGATAGGGCCCATGATGTAGAGGAGCTTGACTCTGCAAGTGGAGCCCATAAAGAGGTCTTCCCCTTCTTTCATTAGTGAGAAGTAATCTTCAGGCAATTTCCTAATTCTTAATCAGTGAGACTCTCACCGTGCAATTAATTTGTGCCCATTGATTGATTTCCTTTCATATTGATGGATCCAGGATGGTATTCGTAGCTATTGTGTGGAGGAGTATTACTCTCAAGACCACATTATATCTTTTTATAAGATTTGAATTTATTTTTAAAGTTTTTTATTCAAAAATATATTAAAAATAATTTTTTATTTTTAAAAATTATTTTTAATATGAATACGTAAAAATTATATGAAAATAACAAAAAATTAATTTAAATTAAAAATTAAAAATAATTTTTTTTAATTTTTTTTCAAAAATATTTTTAAAATACAATTTCAAGCACCCCAAGAGACCCACAGTTTATGGACTGGAAAATATATCGACATGGAAAGTTTTATTTTCATTTTATTTTATTTATTATTAATATTATTAAGACGCTTGATTCCAACTTCGAAGAGAGGGAAATTTCTCTATTATTTCAAGTGTGGACAAAGACTTGGTTGCCTGGTGCCTTCCAAGAAGTTTGCAAATTTGGTTAATATAATTTATAATTGTGACAATATTTATTTTTTAAAATGACTTTTACTTAAAAGTATATTTTTTAAAAAATAAATTAATTTTGATATTAGTATATCAAAATAATTTGAAAACACTCAAAAATATTAATTTATAGCAAATAAAAAAATAATTATTTAAAAAAACTCTTAAAACACAAAAATAAGCAATATTTAAGAGATGGTGGAGATCTACAGTTGTCGAGTAAAAGTACCGACTAAAAATCTATTTTAAAGATATTTTCACTATACATATATAAAAGTGAGTTTTACTCTCATTTAACGTCATCAAAGCTATCTTCCAATAATGGTTATTTAAAAGATATTTTTCTAAAAAAATTGAGAATAATTATATATTTTGATATTTTTTAATATCAATTTTTAAATCTCAATCACAAAAATAAAAGCAATACGAAACACACCTTTAATGATAAGTCATACATGATTTTCTTACACCAGCATCATCCTCCATAGAGGCCATAAAGAGGTCTTCCCCTTCTTCCATTGGGGGAGTAATCTTCGAGCAACTTCCTAATTCTTAATCAGTGAGACTCGACCATGCAATTAGTTTGTGGCCACTAATTGATTTCTTTTGTATTGATGGATCCAAGATGCTATTTGTAGCTAGTCTATAGAGGACTATTGCTCTCAAACCACATTATATCTTTTGTATAAGATACATGAGTGTTGTTGAAGTTATTTTTAAGATGTTTTTATTCAAAAATATATTAAAATAATATATTTTTTATTTTTAAAAATTATTTTTGATATAAATACGTAAAAATGATATGAAAAAAAATTAATCTAAATTAAAAAAATAAAAAATTCATTTTTAAAAAAATATTTTTAAAACGCAATGTTAAGCATTCAAGACACCCACAGTTTATGGGCTTGAAAATATATCGACATGGAATGTTTTTATTTCATTTTATTTCATTTATTATTAATATTATTAAGACGTTTGATTCCAACTACGAATTGAGGGAAATTTCACTGTTCTTTCATCAAGTGTGGACAAAGACTTGGTTGCCTGGTGCCTTCCAAGAAGTTTGCAAATTTGGTTAATATAATTTATAATTGTGACAATATTTATTTTTTAAAATGACTTTTACTTAAAAGTATATTTTTTAAAAAATAAATTAATTTTGATATTAGTATATCAAAATAATTTGAAAACACTCAAAAATATTAATTTATAGCAAATAAAAAAATAATTATTTAAAAAAACTCTTAAAACACAAAAATAAGCAATATTTAAGAGATGGTGGAGATCTACAGTTGTCGAGTAAAAGTACCGACTAAAAATCTATTTTAAAGATATTTAAATATATTAAATGTACTTCATGCCTAGCTTGAGTTTTTAATTAAACCATATAAGAGCTTATGTAGAGTGTATCAAATAATTCAATAGATTTAAAAATAATTTGGATGACATGATATAAATTTTCTTTTTTGTTTCCTTAATTCCATACTTAATTATAATTTTTGTATCATTTTTCTTATTATATCAATCTCATGGATACATATTAATTTTCAATATTAATTTGTGGGGAGACTTTGACCATGCAATTAATTTGTGGCCACTGATTGATCCAGGATGTGCATATAAAGTGTAACAAAGCCATCATTTGATTTCCCATAATTAAAAAGTTCAATTTCTCTCTCGATGTTCATCAATAGAATATCAAGGCACCCCTTTGGTGCGTATGCCGCCTTCTTCCGCTTCGGATCCTTTTCACCCACCATCGTTGTAGTGCTAGACGGATCACCAATGATTGCGCTCCTTCTTCTTGTGGAAATTTCCGTAATATTAGCTACCCTTTCCGATTAAGCAACGATTCGAAAGTTGTGGCCACAAATTTCTTGAGCTTGGTCGTGAAGACAACGGCGCCTAACATTACTGATTGAACATGGAAAAATATTATGTTGAGGCAATCGATTCATGGTGACTCCACAATTCGCCTTGTGAATCCTGGCTGTTCGGAAGGATGATTGCTTCTCCATCCCTCATCATTCTCTTACGTAAGAAGTGTTATCCTCTTCGTATTTCTTTCATAATAAATATCAATATTATTTTTCCTTATATGATAGTTTTGTGTTAGCTTTTATATGTTGCGAAAATCAAATACCGAATCCTCTTCCGGATTATATTATGGATACTTCTTCTTGCAAAAATGGCGATGGTATCTGCACATAATTCTTCTCCCAGTTGTGTCAACATGGAAGGCCATTCCTATGTCATGGTTCGTTGGGTACTTCGATGGTGTACCGACTTGAAGGATGTACCGACTCGTGCGGTGTAAATTTGATGTATCATTGTTCCAAAAATGTGAGAAATATGTCGTATACTGAGATGTCCATGATATTTTGGCGGATGAGTTCGAGCTTCAATGGCACAATAGTTTACAGACTACCGTCGACTGACTTAGAACCATACCAGTACACCATACCGTACACCATACCGTACGTCCCTCTCACTCTCGACTTACCTCAAGTAGTGTATTAAATCGACTGTTCGCATAACACGACTTAATATTATAAGTTTGTAAAATATCAACACTTTTGACCCTTCTCTTCTCTCTTTATATGCAGCGATAGGAGACTCGTACAACTTGTTTCATGAAGGTGAGGAGGAATATTAGGGTCTTATGAACTTTTTAAATGATCATCAAGATTTTGCACGCTGATTCATATTTCATTTTGGTGATTACAGGTATCACCTGGATAGTTTGTCGAAAAAAGTGGAGGTGGGGTGAGTTAATTTATTTTGTGTAATTATAGCTTTTTACAGAAAGAGTACTAATATTTTTCTAATGAATAAATAAAAGACCCTAAAAAATTTCAATCACATATGCTTTTATTTTGAATGAATAGCAAATCATTCTTCTTCTTATTTTGTCTTTGTGTTTTTATTTGGCAGCCTATGGATATTTGGAAGCTTATGAATATGATTGTCGTTATTACCGGTTCACCACCCCTCCAATTTTACTAAGCTTTCTCATGCTGTTTCTTGCCCTTATTGGTGAGTATTTTACTTTGCTTTTATCAGCTTGCAGTGAAATAATAAATATATCAACGACCAAAAATTACAGCTCAAGAAATAATTATTGTTCATGACCTGTATCCAATAGATCTAGAATTAGCATAAACTTAGATATTTCTTAGGAGCCCCCCAACTATTTCAAGTTTTGACTTTATGCTAAATTTGTATCATTTTTGCATCAATTAATGGATCTAATATTCTTTCTACTTTTGTTCTCAATAATGAACAATACTGATTTAAAGCATTACAAAGTTCTTGTCATTCCCTTTATTGTTCGTTTCGTAGACTTGCATCGATATTGTTTTCTTTTCAATTTCATGAGGTATTTATTAGAGTGTTGAGAGCCATGATGATCATTTTTTTGAAATAGAAGACTTAGAATGCACAAATTAATCACATATATGTACTGCATGTAAAATCAATGAAATATTTGTAAATTATTTTATTTTTGTAAATTATTTTATTTTTGATACTAGGAATTTGATATTTGAAAAAAAACTTTCATGGATGCCTGGTTAAACTTCAAAAGAATGAAGCATCACAATGAAAGTCACATGAAATTTTTGAAATGTTTTCTATATTGACTTTTTTAATGTCTCTATACTGATGATATATCATGTGCTATTATTCCTATGTGGGCTACCATGTCTTCCGACATTACTCATCTATAAATGGCGAAGAAGACATTTATCCATGTACTGACGATATTGAAAAATTCTTGCAAAGTCACGATAATGATCTCGTACCGATAAGGTACACTTACTCCGAGATTAAGAAGATAACCAACGGATTTAAAGACAAGCTGGGTGAAGGAGGCTTTGGCTCAGTGTATAAGGGAAAGCTTCGTAGTGATCGTTTCGCAGCGGTCAAATTATTGGGTAATTCAAAAGCCAATGGACAAGATTTTATCAATGAGGTTGCCACTATTGGAAGAATTCACCATGTCAATGTCGTGCAACTTATAGGCTTCAGCGTGGAGGGATCGAAGCGTGCTCTTATATACGAGTTCATGCCTAATGGGTCTCTTGAAAGGTACATTTTTTCTACGCGAGGTAATGTCCCACTAAGCAATGAGAAACTTTATGAGATTTCTCTTGGGGTGGCTCGAGGAATTGAATATCTACATCAAGGTTGTGATATGCAAATTTTACATTTTGATATCAAGCCCCACAACATTCTACTTGATGACAAATTTATTCCGAAAGTCTCAGATTTTGGACTTGCCAAATTATACCCAACAAATAATAACATTGTCCCCTCACCGCTGCTAGAGGGACAATTGGATACATGGCTCTGAGCTATTTTATAGGAATATTGGAGGTGTTTCTTACAAAGTCGATGTTTATAGTTATGGGATGTTATTAATGGAAATGGTAGGAAGAAGAAAGAACTTGAATGCATCGGCAAATCATTCAAGCCAAATCTACTTTCCTTCATGGGTTTATGACCAAGTCTGTGAAGGAAAGGACATAGAAGTACAAGAAGATGCCACAGAACATGAAAAGAAAACAACAACAAAGATGATTATTGTAGCATTGTGGTGTATACAATTGAAGCCTGTTGATCGTCCCTCAATGCATAAAGTTGTAGAGATGCTTAAATCAGATGTTGAGTCCCTCGCGAATGCCTCCTAAGCCTTTTCTCACCTCACACCAGGTGCAAGAAGATGATTATAGAGCTAATAATACAAAGTTATCGGATCCACCAAATGACATGGACTCTTCATATCGGTTTGGTCGTTAATAAGTATGAATGTAGATGATAGTTTTTTATTGTATTACAAAAGAGGTAATCACGACTTATAGAAGTGGATAATTTTTAATTACTCAATAAAGCCTGATATTTTTGCATATGACACAACCCGATCATTTTTCCTGTTATTGACTTGAAATGACTTTTTCCACCGAAAAGACTTTGCAGAGCGGAGATCGGACTTAGCGAGTAGAGGCCATAAATAGGTTTCTTTTCTCTTATTGATGAATAGGATTTTAACCTGGCCTATGATCATGCAATCTCTCGACGACTTTAATTATTTTTTGGCCACTGATTGATTTCCTTCGTTTTGACTGATCCAATTCGTAGCTAGCATGTAGAATAAATTGTGTAAAATAATAATATAAACCATAGTCTGGGTAAAAACTTAAACTTTTAAGTGAGATAGTTCATTAAATAATATAAATTATTTGAATGTATACGATAATAGATGAAAGAAGTTAGTCTATAAAAATACAAACCATGTACATTATTATTATTATTATTATTATTATTATTATTATTATTACCCCTTGGCTGAAATTGAATATGTAGTCAAGATAGCACTCCCCATTGTGCTAGGATGATTGACCCCATGGATTTCAAAAGACTAACGTTTTATTTTTTGAAAGAAAAATTAGACCGACTTTTAAGATTAGTTTTATTGATTTAAAAGTTAGAATTTAGAAAAACTAAATATAATTTGCATAATTTTCTAAAGTCATCACTAATATCAAATAATTAAATTCATGTTATATTAATCTAAAAGAATTACAAAGACTAGTTGATACTACTACTACTACTACTACTACTACTAATTTTGGTGCTTACACTAAGTCTAGATCAAGTCAAATAAAGTGTTTAAAACAAATGTGTAAACTGATAAATTATTTTAAAAAACAATAAAACTTAATCGTTCAAAAGTATCTCAACAAATTATTTTATATCTCTCTTCGTATCTTTATTTAAAATATTTTTGTGTTTAAGGTAGTATTTAATTAATATCTTGTCATAAAAAAACATAAATATGTTTAGTTAATGAAATAAGAATATAAAAATAAATTTGTCCGTTTGATAATTTTGAAGTGAATTTTTATATTTTCAAAACAATAGGTATAAAAAAAACGTGCTTTCAAATGCAATATTTTTTTCTTATTAACAAAATATCATTATATCATTGTAAAAAACTCTCCATTCAAAAATTGCCAAACTAAGGTATGAATAGATAATGATAATTATTATTATTATAGCTTTAAAATTTAATATGAGGTTCAATCCATAGCAAGATTAGGCATGTATTTACTTAGGTCAATTTAAAAATAAAATAATTATTATCATAATTTTATAATTCAACCTGGGATCAACTCAGGACAAAGCCTCACTCATGGGTACAAAGAGTTAACTTGGGTTGACTAAATCAATATAAAGATAAAATTGACTACTATAATAGTTTTAAAGTCCAATTTAAAGATTTACTCGGGACAAAGAGACCAGGAAGACGTACCAAGATTGACCTAATTTTTTTCTCTTCTTCTTCTTCTTGTGTTTTTTTAAAATAATCAAAATAATTTTTTTGGCAAAAGAATTTTAAAAATCAACAGTGTCAACCATGTTTTATTTTGGCCACTACGTCAAGTCAATCCTTTATATATTTCTTTTAACCGGGTTGATCCATTTCTTATGTCTCGTTAGGTCTTGAATCAACGACGTGAGGTCTGGTTTTATAGCTATAATTATTATAATATTATTAATTTTAACATTTAATATAAACTAAAATAAAATAAAAATAATTAGAGTAAAATATATTCTTTATATATATATATATATTATTCATCTTAACAAAACCAAATAGATACATAAATAATTACCTTACCTTCTATAATTATATTTTTATATTCTTTTTCATCTCATTGCCTCCGAATAATATAGATTAAGATTGTTAAATTTACTGAGTTAACTCAAAAAATCATACAATTTTATGAGTTAACATACATATATCATGTAAAATTGAATTGAAACTCAATAACAAATGAAATTACAAGATGACTCGATAAAATTAATTAAATTTATCAAGTCATATAACTTGTAACCGATTCACGATCTGCCAGCGCCAACTAAATAACTTTATTGTTATTGATTGAGTTTTGGTCCTCCTTACTTATTGTTTAGACATTTTGTTTGGATTTTCATTTCGATCATGTTTTTTAAGAGATAGGTTTTCTTTTAATCAATTCAGTTTGTCTTCCGAGTTGCATTGATCGGTGATGGAACCTTTTAGCATGAATATTGTCAAGTTTGGACCACGGTTGTAAAATTCGTTCCAAAAATATTAGAATTTTTATTATGCATCCCAATAAAATAGTAAAACCATAGTAAGATAATTACAAAGAGAATAGTACTGAAAATCATATGTTCATAAAGAAAAGAAAAAACATATTTTGAAAAAAGAAATAAGTAAAATTGAACACAATATGATATAAATAAAAATCATAAAATCGAAGTAAAATATTTCTAAATACAATACAACATAATTATGGCTATAAAACTTCATTAGTTAAGGTTCATATATAATTCAAAATAATTTAAAAATACATTACAAAACAATTATGTCCATAGAATTTCATTAGGTAAAAACTAACAAATTTAAAATAAATATTTTGATGATATGCTATATAAATTAAAATCAGTCCCATGCCCGTCATTTTCTTCGTTATTTTTAATACATTTATCAAAAGTATTATTATTAAAAGGATTATCAATACTAATACTGGTATCAACAATCAACATTAATATTACTAGTACTAGCTCCAACTCCAACAAATTATTTTGACACCAGGATATGAAAATGATTTAAAAACATCAATTTTTTTTAATTTAAAGTAAAAAATAAAAAAAATCTAAGTATAAATTTTAAAATTAATATTACTGATTTTCAAGAGTGATTATATATATATATATATATAATTGTTATTTTTTTTTATAAAATCAACACAACAATTTTATTTTCTTATAATATATATTTTTTATAATTGTTTTTAATATATATTAAAAAAATTATATATATATATATATATATATATATATATATATATATATATATAATTTGTCCCACATCGGACAAATTGAATTTCAATTTGTCCTCCAATCTCCACTCTTCTCCTTTAAATACTCTCCACTCCAATCTCCACTCTCCTTGTTCGACATCTCCACTCCAATCTCAACTCTTCTTCATTAAATAATCTTCGATCTCCACACTCCGATTCAGTCTCCCTTTCAGCTCGGAATGGAACGCCGAAAAATCCGAGGCGTTATGGCTGAATTTCTAGAACGGACCGAATTAAAACCGGACAAAAGCGACGTCGTTTTGTCCCGGCTTTATGAACGAACGGGATGTTCTGGCCGAACGAAACGGATTTAATAACTTTGGTATGGACAAAGACTTGGTTGTCCGGTGTCTTCCAGAAATTGCAAATTTGTTAAATATAATTTATAATGGTGACAATATTTGTTTTTTAAATAATTTTACTTAAAAATATATTAAATATTTTTTATTTTTTAAAAATTATTTTTGATATTAATATATCAATTTGAAAATACTAAAGAATTTTAATTTATAACAAATAAAAAAGATACTTTTTTATAAGAAAAACTTTTAAAATAAAAAAATAAGCAGGCTTTAAGAGATGGTGGAAATTTTTAGAGTATAGAAGAATATTCTAGAATAGTATAATGTGTATAAATAGAAAAGTGCACACAACAAATGTATGCAAAACACAATATCAATACAACATATTAAAATTTCAGTCTCCCTCTCTTTCTCTCTTCCCTTCTCAAAACTCCATTGTTCTTTCTCTTAATTTGTTCAATTATGTGCATCTCTCTCTCAATCCTAACAGAAATCTACCCTGTCGACTAAAACTACAACTTTTTTTAGTTTTTTTGTATCATTTTAATGTATTTATTTTAAAAATAAAAAATATTATTTTGATGTATTTTCAAGTGAATACCTCTATAAAAATGTGATTATTTTGTTTAAAAATATTCAATTAATTTTTAGTGTTTTTTTATAATTTAATGTATTTTTAGATAAAGTTTTAAAATATAATTTATATTATTTTTAATAAATTCTAAAAATAGAACAGTGATCAACAATGTTCTGATATGATATCAAAAGAGAAGTGCAAATTTTTTGTTCTTTCATTAAGTGAAATATTTATACAGAAAAAATGACGTTAAATTTTTGATAGATTGTATACATAAAGTTGATTGACATATACTTTAAGATTTTATAAATAACATCCACTAGCATTGTGTGTCAACGCACACAAATTTTAGAAAGTTCCTCCTACATTCTTTCCTCGGACAGTGGATGAGTGACTGGCTATCCTTACAAAATATATTTAATAAATTTCTAGTTCAACAATAAAAAAACCTGAATTTCACATGACACAGTCAGACATAGATTCTTCAACTTGAGAGCAAGGTCTACCCAACAATTATGCTGCCTCTGTAAATATTACAGAGACTAACAACAATTTTAATTTCCTCAAATAAAGTCAGGTAACTATTAAAAGTTTCCTCCTGACACACCACACTAAATCTTAAAAACAGCATTACTTACAGTAGAAAGAACACTAACAACTGGGAGAAAAGTTAGGTAGAGCCATGCCGAAAAACACAAACCCCAACAATATGCAAATTTTTGTCCCAGGACCAAGAACATCAACCACTTATCATCTGAACAAAACTAAAATCCTACAGAAAAATCTAGCATTCCTTCTACTTCTCTAATAATTTTCTCTTCTGTGATCATACTTTGCTCTGTTTTAACTGTTACAACCCATTACGTTCATAATCAGGTGCAGTTCGTAGGATCCATGAATCGTGATTCTCTTCTTCTACATCACCATAAAGCACCAAGCTTTTTTCACAGAAGTACTCAATTACGCCAACTCTATTACTTTCTAAGCATCCAAAAGAAAAGGGTATCCAAAAAACATCCGAAAAGAGAAAAAAATGAACACAAGTTAAACGTCAAGAGCATGCTTGAAACGCTGAGACTTCCTTAGCTCTTTAGAGATATGCCTTAACTCAGAAGCAGAAACAGCGTTTCCTTCTCTGACCCATTTGTCTATAACATTTGTTACACTTCTCTTCGGTAGTCTAAGCCTGAAGATTCGACCCTTCAAGTCATCTTCATTTTCCTTTGAATTCAATTCCTCTTCTTCAAGGAATTCACTGGCACTTCTTAAAGCACCCCCCGAAGAAAGAAACCTAACAGGTTTCCATTTCTCTAATGCACATAGATATCCAAGTTTGGATCTTTTTTGTGTTTAGGAAATGAGCAAATGAGTAAAGTTAGGTGAAATGAATTAAGAAAATTGTTTTGTTTCAATGGATTTTCTTGGAAACCAAACAGAGAACTGGTAAAATGAATAGTGAGAAAAAAGTGGGGAGGGGTTTGGAGATTACCTTGAGAGTGAGAGGAGGAGCGATCCAGATGCCATGAGCTGTGTGTAAGTGAGTGTTTTCTTTTGGGTTTTAAGGGCTGCTTGGTTCCTCGAACATGGGAGGGTGCTCTGCCATGTGCAAAATGTTTTTGATTTTCTAGGAGGGTAAAAGAAAGAAAATGGTAAATATAAGATCTGAAGATGTATTTATATCAAATTATTTTATAAGGTATTTAATAAACTACAAATTTATTTCTAATTTTTTATATATATAAACTATAAGTTTAGAATTTACTGATTGTTTGGGATTCTGAGGTTGTTTTTGAATATATTTTTTATTCTGAAATGTATTATAAAAAATTTATTTATTTATTTTAAAATTATTTTTAATATCAATATATAAAATAATCTAAAAATCAAAAATAATAATTTATATATAAAAATAAAAACAAATTATTTTTCAAAATAACCAAACACCCCTCTTATAGCGGTCACTTTCAAATAAAATGGTTTTTCACATCTCTTTTAAATCATAACTAGTTACTTTGCTACGCTACAGATTGAAATAAAAAAATGAATTTTTAAAAGTATATGTGCATTTTTAATTTTTAATTTATTTTTTTACTGTGAAAATTTAATGTATATGAGAGAGAAAAAATCATAGAAGAGATAACAATATTGTTGATTGACTCAACCCGAATCAAGTAAATTTATTAAATTTATGATGTGCGTTTAGATTTAATAACATTGTTTTTCTAAAATAATTTTTATTTAATTATATAATAATAAAAATATATATATACTGTTATAAAAGTAATAGGATAAAAAACAATGTCAGTCTTTAAAAAATTACTAATATTGTAAAATAACCATTACACTCTTATTTGAAAACAAAATAAGGTTTAAATGGAATATAATAAAATAAAATATAAACTATATTCCTAATTTATTTTTAAATTTCATAAACTAATTAATTTATAATATTTAATTTATTATTTTTTCAAAATAAATAAATAAATAATATATATATAAAAGAGTAATCAAACCATATACGCAAGACTGACATAATTTAAAAAGTTGATGCTTTCATCTATTTTTTGTTTTTAATAGCCTATGGTTTCTTTTTTGCTTCTTTTTGCTTCTTAAAATAAATAACAAGTGTTGTTTTCCAAATTTTAGGCACCACAGTGATGGTAAAATAATTAAGTGGGTTTTTCCTTCTAAAAGTTTATTTTTTAACTCATTTAAAAAAATCATCATAAGAACCCATAGGCACCACCAAAAAACCAAAAAATAAAAATCAATTGAATCTAAAAAATCAAACTATTTGCCTATTTTTATAAGAACTATTTCCAATGAACTCCTCTTGAAAAAAAACCTATTTACAAAAGTAATCATTTTAAATGGTTGGGATGTGGGCAAACAATAACCTATGATAACAAGTCTAATGGTAGGAGATATTTTTAAGAGTTGGATCATAGAAATGATTTTTGAATAGTATATAAATAAAATATGGCTCTTGAGTTGATGTGCTCTCCAATGATAAGAGTCATTTTGAATAGTCATTTGTTTATCTTATTTTAAATAAAATTCAATTATTTTGTATATAGTTTAATTATACAATTAATATGAGTAAGTTATATAATTAAAAAATTGTTTTTGAGAAACCCACCAATAGTAAAATTATTTTTAATAAAATGAAAAAATTAATTATAATTAAAAGATCCATAATATTTGAAAAATGAAAATATTGGGCAAATATATATATATATATATATATATATATATATATATATATAAAATCAAAAATTAAATGAGCCACTTGCAATACATTTCACCATGAGACACAACCAATTTTTTTGATTGGTGCGGAGTAATCTTCGAGCAACTTCCTAATTTTTAATCAATGAGACTCGACCATGCAATTAATTTGTGTCCACTTATTTATTTTCTTGCGTATTGATCGGATGGTATAAATTAAAAATGATATGAAAATAAAAAAATTTAAATTAAATTAAAAATAAAATAAAAATCAATTTTTATAAAAAATATTTTTAAAACACAATGTAAAAACATACGGGAAGACCCACAGGTTATGGACTTGAAAATATATCGATATGGAATGCTTTTATTTCATTTCATTTCATTTCATTTATTATTAATATTATTAAGACGCTTGATTCCAACTTTGAATTGAGGGAAATTTCTCTGTTCTTTCATCAAGTGTGGACAAAGACTTGGTTGTCCACGAAGTTTGCAAATTTGTTTAATATAATTTATAATTGTGACAATATTTATTTTTAAAATGACTTTTACTTAAAAATATATTATTTTTTAAAAATATTAATTTTGATATTAAAATATCAAAATGGATCAAAAAGGAGATGCAGAAGAGCTTGACTTTGCATGTGGAGGCCATCAAGAGGTCTTCCCTTCTTTGATTGGTGGGGAGTAATCTTCAGGCAACTTCCTTCCTAATTCTTAATTAGTGAGACTCGACCATGCAATTAATTTGTGTCCACTGATTGATTTTGTTGCGTATTGATCGATCTAGGATGGTATATCTTTTGTGCATATAAAGCCATCATTTGATTTCCCATAATTAAAAAGTTAAATTTCCTCTCGATGTTCATCAAGTAGAATATCTTCAAGGCACCCCTTTGGTGCGTATGCCACCCTTCTTCGCTTCGGATCCTATCCACCCACCATCGTTGCGGTGCTGAGACGGATCACCAATGATCTGCGCTCCCTCTTCTTGTGGCAATTTCCTTAATATTAGCTTCCCTTCCGACTAAGCAACGATCCCGAAAGTCGTGGCGACCGATTTATTGAGCTTGGTCGTGAAGACAACGTCGCTGACATTACACTTGAACATGGTAAAATATTATGTTCAGCAATCAATTACAGACGACTCCACAATTCGACTTGTGGATGCTCATTGCTCGAAGGATGATTGCTTCTCCATCCCTCATCATTCTCTTACGTAGTGCTATCCTCTCCGTATCTCTATGATGATGATGATGATGATTATTATTATTATTATAAATATTGGGAAGAGATGTCCGTGTTAGCTTTTATATGTTGCGAAAATGAAATACCGAATCCTCTTCCAGATTATATTATGGATACTTCTTCTTGCAAAAATGGCGGTGGTATCTGCACATAATTCTTCTCCCAACTGTGTCAACATGGAAGGCCATTCCTATGTCATGGTTGATGCGTATGTCAACGAGGAGATCAGCGATGTACCGACTTGAACGATGTGCCTGACTTGTGCCGTGTAAATTTGATGTATCCTGTTCCAAAAATGTGACAAATATGTCGTATACTGAGATGTCCATCATATTTTGGCGAGATGGGTTCGAGCTTCAATGGTACAATGACTCGAAGCATACCAGTACGTTCCCCTTCTCTCACAACTTACCTCAAGTAGTGTATTAAATCGACTGCTGGCACAACACGACTTAATATTATAAGTTTGTAAAATATCAACACCGTTGACCCTGCTCTTCTCTCTTTATATGCAGTGGAGACTTGCTCTCCTTGTTTTTTGAAGGTGAGGAGGAATATTACGGTCTTATACATTTACTTCACGCATTTTATTCGCTATTATATGAAATTTTTTTAATTGATCATCAAGATTTTGCACGTTGATTCATATTTAATTTTGGTGATTACAGTGTATCGCTGGATAGGTTGTCGAACTTGGTGGGGTGAGTTAATTTATTTTGTGTAATTTATAGAAAGAGTAGTAATATTTTTCTAATAAATAAATAAAAAGATTCAATCACTTCTGCTTTTATTTTGAATGAATAGTAAATCATTCTTCTTCTTCTTCTGTCATTGTGTTTTTATATGGCAGCTTCTTCTTGTTATTACCGGTACACAACCCTCCACTTTTACTAAGCTTTCTCATGTCTGTTTCTCCTGTGATACTTGCCCTTATCGGTGAGTATTTTACTTTGTTTTTATCAACTTGCGATGGAACAATAAATATATCAACGACCAAAAATTGCAACTTAAGAAATAATTATTGCTTTCATTGCGGTTGTATCCAATAGATCTAGAATTAGCATAAATTTAGATTAATGTATCTAATATTCTTTCTACTTTTGCTCTCGATTATGAACAATATTGATTTAAAGCATTAGAATGTTCTTATCATTCCCTTTATTGTTTGTTTCAGTAGAGTTGCATGGATATTGTTTTCTTTTCAATTTCATGAGGTATTTATTAGAGTGTTGAGCCCTCTGATGATCATTTTTGAAATTGAAGACTTAGAATGCACAAATCAATCACATATATGTACTCGCACATATAATCAATGAAATAGTTGTAAATTATTTTAAATTTTGATACTAGGAATTTGACATTTGAAAAAACCCTTCATCGATGCCTGATTATACTTAAAAAGAATAAACCACCACGATAAAAGTCATATGAAAATTTTGGAATGTTTTCTATATTGACTTCTTTTTTGTAATGTCTCTATACAGTGATATATCATGTGTTATTTTTCCCATGTGGGCTATCATGTCTTCTGACTTTACTCATCTATAAATGGCGGAGAAGACATTTATCCATGTACGACAATATTGAAAAATTCTTGCAAAGTCACGATAATGATCTCGTACCAATAAGATACACTTACTTGGAGATTAAGAAGATAACCAACAGATTTAAAGACAAGTTGGGTGAAGGAGGCTTTGGCTCAGTGTACAAGGGAAAGCTTCGTAGTGGTCGTTTAGCAGCAATCAAATTATTGGGTAATTCAAAAGCCAATGGGCAAGATTTTATGAACGAGGTTGCCACTATTGGAAGAATTCACCATGTCAATGTCGTGCAACTTATAGGCTTCAGCGTGGAGGGATCGAAGCGTGCTCTTATATACGAGTTCATGCCTAATGGGTCTCTTGAAAGGTACATTTTTTTAGGCAAGGTAGCGTCCCACTAAGTAATGAGAAACTGTATAAGATTTCCCTTGGGGTGACTTGTGGCATTGAATATCTACATAAATGTTGTGAAATGCAAATTTTATATTTTAATATCAAACCACACAACATTCCACTTGATGATAAATTTGTTCTGAAAATCTCAGATTTTAGAATTGCCTAATTGTACCAAACAAATAATAACATTGTCCCCTCACTCGCTGCTAGAGGAACGATGGGATACATGGCTCCTAAGCAATTTTATAAAACTATTGAGGTGTCTCTTACAAAGCTGATGTCTATAGCTACGGGATGTTATTAACAAGAATGGTAGGAAGAAGAAAGAACTTGAACCTATTGGCAAATCATTCAAGCTTAATTTACTTCCCTTCGTGGGTTTATGACCAAGTCAACGAAGGAAAGGACATGGAAGTACAAGAAGATGCCACGGAACATGAAAAGAAGACAATAACAAAAATGATTATTGTAGCTTTGTGGTGTATACAATTGAAGCCTCGTTGATCGTCCCTCAATGCATAGAGTTGTAGAGATGCTTGAATCGGATGTTGAATCCCTGCGAATGCCTCCTAAACCCTTTTTCACCCCACACCAGGTGCAAGAAGATGATTATAAAGCTAATAATGCAGAGTTATCAGATCCACCAAATGACATGAACTCTTCATATCGGTTTGGTCGTTAATAAGTATGAATGTAGATGGTATTTTTTATATGGTATTACAAAAGTTGTAATCACGGCTTATAGAAGTGGATCATTTTTCATTTATAATTACATCAATAAAGCCTGATAATTTTACATATGACACAACTCGATCATTTTTCAAGAACGTTGAGTTGAAATGACTTTTTCCACCACAAGACTTTGCAAAGCGAGAGATAAGAGGAGTGGTTTGATTAATAAAAGTGCTTTCAATACTTTCAATAAAAGATTTTGGTGAGTTTCTTTATAAGCCCATTTATCATAATTAAATATGAGAAATTATAATTAAGCATTGCAAATTATAATTAAGAATTCAGTCGAGTCCAAAGCAAGACTAAGCCATGAGTGCGAAGGGTCAACTCTGTATTTACTTAGGTCAATATAAAAATAAAATAGTTATTATCATAATTTTATAACCCGACTTTGGATCGACTCAGGACAAAGTCGAACTTATGAGTACAAAGAGTTAACTTGGGTTGACTAAATCAATATAAAGATAAAATTGACTACTATAATAGTTTTAAAGTCCAATTTAAAGATTTACTCGGGACAAAATTTAGGTTACATGTTGAGAGAGTCAACACGTAGTAACTCGTGTCAACATATAAAAAATGATTATTATTATAATTTTAAAACTTTGACTCGGGAGTTGAACTAAGACAAAAAGATCGGAGGGCAACAAAGGTTGATCTAAAATCTTTTATTATTTTCTTCTTGTTTTTGTCTTTTAAATAATCAAAATAAACGTTTTTGGAAAAAAGAATTTTAAAAATCAACAGGTGTCACCCATGTTTTATTTTGGACCAACCCAAGTTTTTACTATGTCAACTCAATCCCTTATGTATTTCTTTTAACTCGGATTGATCCATTTCTTATGTCTGTCAGGTCTCAAAACAGCATGTGAGGTTAGTTTTATAGCTATAATTGTTATAATATTATTAATTTTAACATTTAATATAAACTAAAATAAAAATAATTAGAGTAAATTATATTCTTTTTATATGTGTATATGTATATGTATATATTATTCATCTTAACCAAACCAAATAGATACATAAATAATTACTTTACCTTCTACAATTATGCTTTTATATTCTTTTTCATCTCATTGTCTCTTAATACTGCAAATCAAGATTGTTAAACTCACAAGTTAGCTCGAAGAATTATATAATTTTATAAGTCAATATACATGTACCTTGTAAAATTAAGTTCAAACTCAAAAACAAGTAAAATAGCGAATTAACTTGATAAAACCAATCAAACCTATTAACTAAAATATAAAAGCGTCGTTTTCTTCCAATCATTTTTCATTGTGCACACAGACTTAGATTATCGTGAATTGAGACGGTAAAATTACCATTTTGCCCCTAGGACCGAAATTTTTAGCTCCGAACAGGGATATTTTTGAATTTTCCACGGGACACGGATGGTATTTCTAGATTTGTTGCAGAGTAAAACTACAGAAATAGCCCCATAAAACAAAAAATAAGGTAAACCAGACCGGGGTAGTTTAGAATTTTCCAGGAGACATTGATGGTATTTTTGAATTTATGCACAGTAAAACTACACAAGTAGCCCTCAAAACGACAAAAACTAACACCTAGAACCGGGTTTATTTAAGATTTTCACCCCTGTTTTTGTAGATATATTCGTGTCCAGGGTGTATAGGTAATTGACAAATTTTTATTATTTCTCTTTCCGGAACACTGCAGACGCGTTATGCGTATGGTCCAAGCAGTGTTCCACGTTCACGCGCCCTTCGGTGTTTTTAGATTTCTCTTTTATTACTATTTTTTCAACATAGTTTTTGATTTGTTGCCATTGTGCTCTTCAATTGAAACCGATTATTTATGTGAGTTTCAATTTAGTCGTTATTCTTTTGATTTTTGATTTGCTTTTGGTTATTTTAATTATTTCGGTATGCATGTTTTAATTGCTTCTTTTGTAGATAGAAAATTAACTACATATTTTTGTTATTTGATTATTGTAGGTGTTTTCACAATTTATATTTTGTTTTTATGTTGAATTTAAATTGAACTATAAAATGAACTAATTTGAATACAGATGAATTCAATAATTTAGATATCCCAATCTTCTTGCTTTTTAATGATGATGATAATTTTATGTTGGTTATTTCATCGAAACCTACTAAATAGATAAATTCATATATTTTATAGAAAACTTGTACTTAACAGAATTCTGCACAAATTTATTATTTTGTTTAAAATTATATTATAATAAAAAAATTCACATAATTAATTTTTTTACGTTAAAAAATATGGTGCCGTCCATGACGGTGCGCAGGGAATTGGCTAGTTGAATTATAAATAACTTTATTATTATTGATTGAATTTTGGTCCTCCTTACTTCTTGTTTAGTCATTTTGTCTGGATTTTCATTTCGATCATGTTTTTTAAGAGATGGGTTTTCTTTTTAACCAATTTTGGCAGTATTCCGAGTTGTGTTGATCGGTGATGGAGCCTGTTAGCATGAATATAGACATCACCCCACAACTCGTTGGGGATCCTCTCCCATTTGGTGATTCCTTAATTTCTTCTTCCCCATTGTTTGGTTGCTTAGAGAACGCCTCAAATAAGTAAAGAGGAGAGCGCAAATCGGAAGAAGAAGAAGCTATCTGATATATATATATATGATTCTCTGTGGTTAGTTATATTTTCTTTTAACAGCTATCAATTGGAGGCTTTGGAGAAGGCGCTAAAGAATAATACAATTGTATTTTTGGAGAATGGTTCCGGCAAGACTTTGATTGCCATCATGCTACTACTACGCAGCTACACTTATCTTCTTCGCAAGCCTTCACCTTCTATTTCTGTTTTCCTGGTTCCTAAAGTCGTTCTGGTTCAGCAAGTACGCCTCTTCACACTCCTTTCTCTTCTGCATACGTGTCTCAATCTTATGTTAATCTATTTACTCAGAAACTGCATAATAATTCAAATTACAGGTCTGTAATCTTTCTCTTCTGCTGATCAGTTTTATAACAATTGGACTAAACATTGGAGATTTAGGAGTTGCTGGTGAAGATGGGATGTGTCTGTAATCTTACGGGTCAAATACAGTTTACTTTATGTATCTACTTTGAAGTTTTTAAGTGTGGGAGATGTGTTTGGAAATGTCAGAAACTGTTACTAAATCTGAATTTGAAAAACTATTCTATTTCGCATTCAAACCTTAGTAATGTAAAGAAATTTGTGGGTTCTTTTAATAAAAACTTCGTATGCAGTCTAACTTATTTTTTGAGTTACAAAATGCAATTACGGAAACCTTGGCAGATGAAGTTTTATGGATATAATTATATTATATTTTTAACAACTTTACTTATAATTTTATGGTTTTTTATTAAAATATTTAATTTATGATTTCACGAATCAATTTTATTTTACATTTCCATATCAAAAATGATTTTAACAACTTCTGTTGCATGTGTGTCAGCCACGTTATCAGCGTTGCTTGAAGAACTGCTTAGTTATGTGTGTCAGCTGTTAGAGTATAAATGAATGTGTATTTTAGAATAATGAAAGTCTTATATTTTAAGACTTCAAATGTTTCTTTCGGTCCTTATACTTTTAATTTTTGATTTTAATCCCTTTATTTCTTTTAGTTTAAAGAATAATTCTTACTTTTGTCCATATATATATATATATATAATTGTGGTTAGTTTTGATTTTAATTTTTTTCTTATTTGTTGGGTTGGTATATTTTTTCAAAAAAATAGTTCTTAAATTTTATTATATATCTACGATCATTTGGAAATTGATATTTGTATTGTTTTTTGTTATTTTTTTAGTTTTTTTTCCTTTTTCCTTTTTTATATGTACGTCATATGACTTTTTTACTTGATAATTCTTACTTTATTTTTTGTTTGATCTTTTGTTAAAGTTTTTATGATTTTTTAGTCTTTTATTTTTTTCATTGTTATCATCATCATCATCATAATAATAATACTAATAATAATTTAATGTTTTTCTCTTACTTAATCTTTTGTTAATGTTTTTAGGTTTTTAATAATAATAATAATGATAATAATTTAATATTTTCTCTTACTTACTCTTTTGTTAATGTTGCTAAAGTTTTTATGATTTTTTTATTTTTTCATAATTAGCATAATAATAATAATAATAATAATTTAATGTTTTTCTCTTACTTAATCTTTTGTTAATGTTTTCTAGGTTTTTTTTCTCTCAGGATAATTTGATAATTTTTATTCTTTTAATAGTTATACAAACTTTTTACTCGACCCACAAAGTAGTGTAATTTTTGTTTATAAATTTTCTGGTCAAATAATTTTTTGGAGTCAATAATTTTTATTGTTTTTACATTTTTTTCATTTGCTCTTTTGTTAATGTTTTTAGGGTTTTTTAAGCCTTTGATTTAATTTTATTTTCTTCTTGTTATGAAAACAATAATAATATAAATATTAAGAATAATAATAGTAATTTTAGGTTTTTATTCTTACGTGCTTTTTTATTAATTTTGTTTGGTTTTTCTCTGAGATTTATTAAATAATGTTTATTGTTTTGATAGTGATGGTGATGATAATTTAAGAAGTTAAGACTTTGATTTAGTATTATTATAATAAAGGATGTTGATCTTTTTCATAATATCAAATTTTATATATTAGAATATTATATTGTAATCTCAACAGTTATGAAGATTATTTGTTTTGCCCGCACTATGCGCGCAACGTAGTGCGGGCAATCCAGCTAGTGTGTATATAAAATGTTTAACACACAACATGTGTGTGCGAAATATTACAACAGAATATATTCAAAATTTCCTTCTCTCTCTAAACTCTCTATCTCTCTTCTTCTCTGGACAATTTCTCCACTCTTTTACTAATCTCAACATGGTACCGGAGCTATTATGCTAGCGCGTGAATTGATCCAATCTTCCGCAATTTGATCGTTCAAAAAAAATGAAGCAACAGACCAGCGAGTAGAGCAAGCATCATCATGTATCGTGAAGAGGAATGCACACACACGTAACTTCTTGTTCCTGTAAGTTTACCTCAATACAATCTTCTGCTTCTGCGAATTTGATGTTTTCCTTAAAGCTCGATCAGCTCTTTGACAGCGTGTGTCCTTGAGTTGAAGAACCTCTGTTTCTGCTACTTTCATTCTCTTCCTCCGAATTAATAGTTGCTCCTTCAATAATAGTTTTAGTCTGTGTGATTTCATATGTTCTTCTTGAAAATATAGATTTGTGTTGTTGCTATGACATCTTCTTTTTTCTGCTCTTCTTCTCTCCACTCCTTAAATCAAACACTCAGTGTTCAAAGAGTTTGCAGAAAGCCCCACACAAAAATCATAATCTAGTCTCAGTAATACTTACAACTCTCCAATGTCTTCGCAACAAATTACTGAATTCCAACCTTTAATTTTTTTAAAAAACTCTGGATCTGCTCCTTCTATTCCAGATTCAGGTCGACGACTGCACAGTCACCAGCGATTCATCCTTCTCCGTCATTGATGGAATCAGGTTATTGCATAGATAATATCTTTCACCTGCTCGGACTGTTAGCAAGACTATTTACGACAAGCTCATTCATAACATAGGATTAATTTTGTGCATGAAATTCCCACCCACCATGGCTTGTTAGCTTCTACCAAACTTCTCTAAGAGTGGCGATTGGAAAGCTATGCTTCTGGAATGTGATCCACTAGTTTCTTGTTGTTGAAATTCCACCTCCCATTTCGAAGGAAGAAGTCCTCTCCATTTCCCACTTTTAGCCTGGGAGCAGATAAAACACGACCTTCAACTTGAGTAAACTGAGCACTAATTGAAATTCCAGAAGAATGAATCTTGGATCAGCATCATAATTGCTGCTTCTCAAAGCATCAGTCAAAGATCTCATCTGCTCTTGGGGCTTCTGCCGTGATTTCTCCTCTCAGATCTTCAGTGGTGATTAGATTGCAAAGCTTCGCACGCTCCTTGGCTGTGAGATGACATCTTCAACTTTGCCCCTTTCAACTCTTTCAAAGATTGTATGTGTCGCTCTGTGAGAGAAAGTTGGGTTGTCATTCAGTGTTGTTCGTGGTCAGGCTGTTGGATTCTTCGTGGTAACAGTTGAAGTCGTGCAAGGCGGAGCTGGAACAGGGAAGAATAAAAACAATTTGGCAGAGAAGAGAGAAGAGGCTGAGGCGACTGCTGAAGAGAAAACAAGCTGTGAAACCTAGATTTTGTGTTTTGTATGCTGGTGTCGTTTGTTTTGTTTGTGCTGCCATTTTGATTAGTTGTTATAATAATAATAATAAAAAAACGAGAAAGAAAAAACAAACAAACAAACAAAAATCATCGAGAAATGAAAAACTTCGGAAAAACTTAAGTAGACAAATGAAATTCAAACAAAATTCTACTATCTCTCTCGTCTCGCATTTCTTTCCTCTCATCCCTCTCTTTCAAATTCATCAACAAATGAAAAACTTAAGAAAAACTTAAGTAGACAAATGAAATTCAAACAATTTCTATCATTTCTCTTACCTCTCGTTTCTTCTTCTTAATCTCTCAAAATCTCAAAATCTTCTCAATCAAATTCAAACTCATCTTTCTATTCTCTTCTTTCTATTTTCCAAATTGATTTCTATTAAACAGATTAAATACTCATGTGTTTTGTTTTCACTGCTGCAATTTCATGCTTGGTTTGTCAAAACAAGAGATTGAGGGGATGTTGGAGTGTAAATGAATGTATATTTTAGAATAATGAAAGTGTATTTTAGAATATACATGATGGTAGTATATGATATTTGAAATGTGTATATAAAGATGCTAAACACACAGTATGTGTGTGTAGAAATAATACAATGTAATAAATTTAAAATTTCCTTCTCACTCAGAACTCTCTATCTCACTTCTTCACTGCATAATTACATCACTCTAAAACTAATCTCAAAAGCTTAATCATGTGAGTCTTTAACTTGTTGCATTGATTTAGAAAAGTGAAATAACTTGCATATGCAGCTTCGCAAAAATCCTAACCTAGCCCTAATTTATAAGAATCAAGAAGGGTAAAGATCAATGGATCGTATATATTACATTTAACATTTTCGTTCAATTGTTTATCTGGTGGCGTTGAAACTTATGCCTGGTATTCGACTTAAAACTAGAATTCCATGGATGAGTACCGACCATGCAAGTATTTTATTGTTTTCTTGACTTACGTAGCGATTTCGAGTACATAAGTCCACACAATTATGATTCCTACTACGACTTTATCCTTTGGCTATTTCATATAATTCTTTTTATGCAATTCAGTTGCATATAATTAACAAGTTTCAGCCGAAGTCATGGTGAATTGAAAGTCATGGAAGAAAATAAAAGTTGACGAGTGAGCGCAAGATGTACTGTAATGAGAAGATCCAAAGGTACTAATAAAAACTAAAACCTGAAGTTACTTCTAATGATTTCCATGTTTAATGTTTTTTCTTTTTTTTGGTAAAGATCGGGGTGAAAGTCCTTCTAAATTAAACGAGGAATAGTAGATCCAATGAGATCATAGTATAATAAGAGATAGATCCCAGACGGAGGATCGGATATAATATCCTCCCCCTAATCAATAAGTCCGTAGTTAACTCAAAATTTGTCAACCAATCAGCCACACAATTAGTCTTCCGATAAACATGTAAAATACTTACCTCCCAATCCCTACCCAAAATATTTTTAATTTGTATAATCAAATTAAAATTTTGGTTCACTCTCACATTCTCTTCATTAATTAGCCCAATTACAACTCTAGAATCTGACTCCAAAGCTATTTTTCTAAATCCTTTATCCCAAGTCAAATTCAATCCCACATAGATTGCCGCTGTCACCGACGAATAAATTCGAATGTTTCTAGCAAAAACCCCGATCCAAGTTCCCATATGATCCCGGATTACCCCTCCCGCACCCGCTATCCCTGGGTTACCTTTCTGCAGCCGTCCACGTTAAGCTTGATCCATCCTTCCGCTGGGTATTTCCATCCTATGTTAGCCACCTATGCTGAATTTTCATTTCCATTCTGTTGATTTTTCTTACTATCTTCAACCATTCGTTTTATAGCCAAAACAGTCCCAAACCAATTCCCCTGGTCCCCTACAAATGTTGTATTGCATCTCTCTTTCCAAATATACCATGAGGTTATACCAAAAACTAGATGCCAATCACCATACCGGGTGCTTTCCTTTCCGACAGCTTAAATTAGCAACCAACCATGCATACCAACTGCGGCTGAAAAGCGATTTCTCTCCCGGTCTTAACAAACACCTCCCAAATTTTACGAGCTTTGGGGCAATATTTATTGTCTGTCATCTTCCTTCTCCATCTCACTTCATTAGTCATAATAGCATTGTGGCCTACAGTCCAAAGAAAAACTCTGATCCGTTCCAAACTTTTCCACTTTCAAATAATCCTCCACAATAGGTCTCTATCCATAGCTCCTCTTTCCTTCGAACCATATAAGCGGTTCAGCACCGATAGCAACCCATTTGAGGAATGATCCCATACCACGAGTCTTCTCTAGTATCCTGCATAGGAGGAATGTGACCCACAATGCTCATCACAAGTGTGTATAGGAAATAGATGCGCTGAACAACTCCCATTTCCAGCTTCCTCCATTATCCACCATATCTACCATCGTGTAATGGAGCATATTAACCCTCGTTTCTGGATTTAAGAGAGTATTGAGAGGACCCTATTCTCCCAACCAGTTATCTCTCCAACACAAAACATGTCTTCCATTACCCAGCTACCAGCTAACATTTTGACTCACTCCATCCCATTCCCGACAAATAGACTCTCATAACACCGAGTCACTTGTCAATAGCCACCGGATGCCCTTCCCCCCCGACTAGGGTTCATATACTTGTCTGTAAGGAATTTCACCCACATGCTTTCCTCCTGCATCATCCCCCAAGCCAATTTCATTATGAAAGCTTTATTCATCGTATCCATCTTCCCCAAACCACCTTCCTCCTTAGGCTTACATAGAGTTTTCCAGTTGACAAGGTGGATTTTGTCTCTACCTTCCGTCTGGCCCCAAATGAATCTCCTGCATATTTTTTCTATCTCCTTGCAAGTATGCTTTGGAATCACTGCTGCTTGCATAAGATATAAAGGGATGGTGGCTAAAATCGCTTTGCATAAAGTGATTTTTCCGGTCAGAGATAAGTTGTTCGTTTTCCAACCTGCTAACCTTTTTTTGCATATTATCAACTAAGTAACTATAAGTTTTCTTAGTTACTCTCTGATGAAGCAGCGGAACCCCCAAATATCTACCCAAATCTTTTATGACCTGAAATCCACTTCTTCTACTTATAGCCTCTGCCAAGGATACCGACACATTCTTAGAAAAGTAAATTTTTGTCTTTGCAGCACTCACTTTCTAACCCGAAGCTGAGCAAAACATGTCTAGGCAGCCTCGAACTCTCTCTAATCGCTCCAAACTTGCCTTGGTAAAAGAAACATATCATCCACAAAACACAAGTGAGATATCTTCAACCCATTCCTCCGCACACTAAAAAGCTTTCACCTATTATCTTCCACATTCCGGTTTATTAGTCGAGATAGTCTTTCAAGGCAAAGCACAAAAATATAAGGAGATAGTGGATCTCCCGCCTTATACCTTTGCTTGGGATGAAAACTACGAGTTGCCCTACCATTCCACATGACATTAAGAGAAGTAGTTTCAATACAATCCATGATAACCCTCACCAAATCGTTAGGGAGATTCATGGCAATTAGAGTCTCCTTTATAAAGCTCCAGCTTAGCCTACCATAGGCCTTTTTAAGGTCAACTTTGATAGTCATAAAACCTCTTCTGCCTTTCATCTGACGTATAGAATGAATAATTTCCTGCGCCACGATGATATTATCCGTGATAGGATGACCTGGAACAAAACTACTCTGTACCTCGCTAATCAACTACGGCATCAGATTTTTTAACCTCCCCACTATCACCTTAGACACCACCTTGAAAATCACATTACAAAGCCCAATTGGTCGAACCGGTGCACTTTCTCGGGCATTTGAACTTTAGGAATCGGGACCAAAAATGATTGGTTGATCCGAGACAAGTCCATAGTACCTAAAAACCTCCCTAACATATCTACAAACAGACTAGCCCACCACCCGCCACTGAGACCGATAAATATTGGTTGGTATCCATCTAAGCCAGGGGCCTTGTACAGCTTCATTCCAAATAAAGCAGCCTTAACCTCCTCATCCAGAACCAGGAATAACATATGATCTATATGACTGGAGTCAATAGTAGGAAACAGATTCTCCATTCTTCTACCCTCTGATATCTCCTTTTGATCCCCCCGAAATAAATTATGATAAAAATCATGACCATCATCTTTAAACTATTCTCCTCCCATACCCAAATATTCCGCTCATTCTTCAAAGCCTTAATTTTTTTCTTTGTCTTGAATAATAGTCTTCGTGTGGAAATAAGCGATGTTTCTATCCCCAAATGAAATTCATCGACATCGCGACTTCTGATACCAGAAGATTTCCTCCTAACGAAGAATCTGTAGATATTCAGCTGACAAAGCCTCCTCTAGCCGGTTTAAAAAGGGATTTACCCTACCAGTCATAGCTTTTGGACTCCCCTAGCCTATCCAACACTCTTCTTTTCCTCTCGAAAAATATTACCATACACCTCTTTATTCCACACTTTCGGATGTGTTGACAATCTTTCCAGAGCTTTGGCACGATTATACCTGTCTCCGAGTTTGTCTTTATGAAATCCTTAAAATCATCGTGTTGCAACCACATCGCTTCAAACCGAAGCGGTCCGGCTATACCATTATCCTCGCCACTCATAACTTCTAGTTCAACTAGAATTGGATGATGATCGGACCGAACTCTTGGAAGGACTAGCACGTTTGCATCCTGAAATAGATGTCTCCATCTCATATTGCCAAAACATCTATCCAATCTTTCGTATACTCGCTATATCCATTCCGAATACCCCTCGCCAAGTAAACCTTGGACCCTTGCTACCCAAGTCCATTAGTTGGCAATTCGCACTCAATCAACAAACCGAGTGATTCTCTTATGGTCAACAGGAGCTCCCCCCACCTTTTCTTACGCTAGCAAAATCTCATTAAAATCCCCGATTAACATCCACGGAATCCTAATATTTCCGGCCAACTCAGCTACTTTTTCAAAGCAAGGCTTTGTTTTAAAGTGATATTTGGATTAACATATACCACCGTAAAACTCACTCATCAATGCTCCTTCGTTCACTATACCATAAATAAAGTGTATATTAGACTCAAGGATTTTTATGTTAACTCTCGACTGATTCCACAATAACCATAAACCTCCAAACATCCCTTGCGCTTCCACTCTAGAACTATTTTCAAAATTCAATTTCTTTATAATTTTATCCGCCTTCACCCTACTGACCCTAGGCTCCGCCACTGCCAAGATATTACATCGAAATAACCTCCTCATATCATGTGTCACCTCACAAAACTCATTATTTCCGACCCCTCTACAATTCCAAAATATAAAATTCATAACTAATATTATTATGATAGAATTTGTACCAGTCATAAGAACTACTTCTTCAACAAAATGAAGTCCCCTGGACCTCTCCTTCTTCCATCAAACTGTCTCCTCCATGTTCATCTAGTTTTTCCATCTGTTCATTTTCCACAGGCTCCTCCTAGCTCATATCCATCCTTATAGCCTCATCTTGTGGCTTTGCCAAATCCCTTTCTACTTGGTCGTCTAAGGGCTAAGGTTCCACCAGTTAAGAGACTTTGATCTTGCGTCAAATTCTGCATGGTATCTGGTTGCAAAATTTTACGTGAAACCTCTGTAATTTTCTGTTGATTTTTGTTAAAATCCGGCTGCACCATAAATCCTTCAGCCTTCTCCTTCCCTTTATCCTTCAGTTTTGGGCCTAGCCTATTTGCCCCTGCCATGGGCTGCCTAACCACAACCCAACCTTCCTTCTTCCCTTCCCGTGAACCAGCACCCATATTTCGGCCCAAATTCTTTTCTCTTGGGTCACTCACGGCCCGTTTTCTCTTTGTGGCCCAGCAACACACCAATTTCTTTATCAGCCCTAGCCACCTCATTTCCTCTTTTATCACCTTTTCTCTCCCGTTTCTCTACTGCATTTATGTCTTCCGCTCCCCTTAATTCCGAGCCCTCATCAATAGCAATTAAAGCATTAAATCTTGTTGAAACGTTTAATTGATTTTCCTTGACTACGACATTTGTAACACCGAGATTTGTGGCTTGATTCCCTCTCCTCCCGAATCGACTTTTGTGCATTTTCCATTCTTTTCCTCGACCGAGCGAGGACGCCGTTCAGCCACCATCCAGCCACCAAAAGTCTCCATAATTTCTGGTCGGACCAGTGGTTCAGCAGGTACTTCGGGCATACTTTTTTCTCCAGTTTCTCTTTGCTCTGGTTGTGTTGTTTGTGTTCCCTATGGATAATTTTCTTGTTTGTGTCCATATTGACCACAATTGAAGCAAATTAAGTGAAGCCCTTCATACATAATTCGACGAATTCTCCTTCTTAGCTTAAACTTTGCTAGCAATGACTTTGTAAGATCAACCTCCACACAAATTCTAGCAAAATTTCCCCTCATTCCGATTGATGTAGCTCGGTCAACCTTCAATGTTCTCCCAATATTATCTCCTATTTTCCAAAGTATTGCACTGTCGTAATACTCCATAGCTAAATCCGGTAACCTCACCCAAACGACCACTTTATCAAATGAGGCTTCACGGGTGTAAAAATTAGGGTGCCATGTTCGGATTGTTAAGTAGTGGTCTGCCACCATCCAAGGCCTTCCAAATAATACATCAGCTCTGTCTTTTGTGTTGGCAAACTTGTCCAAGTAGAATTCATTCCCCAGATCAGTTAAGGTAAAGTCTCCCCTCATTTCCACATATTCCTCAGTCTTTGAATGAGAAACATGTATCCCACCCTCCGCCCCATTAGTTTTATGATCAATGATTGTGTCCATGGAGCTCTGATTCTTTTTTTCTCCTCAGCCGAGAGTTTGATCACTGGGCAATCCTCTTCATCACTCTCATCTATGTCATCATCTGAATTGAATTCAGTTTCAAGCATGTTCTCATATACTTTTGGTGTTACGAAGGAGTTGCCCATGAGTGAATCAATGTAACTGTTCCCCCCTGATGTTCCTCCTAATACATTTGTATCTCTAATCTTTTCCTTCTTACTTGAACGTGTTAACAAATCTGCCTCCTCTGTTGTTGTCTCCGTTGTTTCTCGACAAGGCATGCTTGCAGTGAGAGTTCGGAGAGAAGTGTTGACCAATGCAGCAATGGAGGTCTCCACTTGGACGCTGGAGTATTCCGGCAACTAGATACCGATGAGAGAGTCCCCTCTCTCCTCCTTGGTGCTACTGGACAGAGGATTTGGAGAATCACAAGGTCTCCGGTTGGGAGGGTTGAGTTTCCTGTGAAAGAGCTGTCTGGGTGGAATTTTTGCTTCTTTCAAGACTTGAATCAAACAGGTTTTGGGCACCCTTGACACATAATATTCACTGACTCATCTACTCACACCGACTCACCCTTGACACACAGTATTCACCAACTCACCATCGATCATGCTCGCACGGTGGCTTGAAAGAATCGTGGGTGCTGATCGTCTGTAAATAACAGTGCAAACCTCCTTCGGTGTGAAATTCAAGCGTGAACTTTCGAATCACAAAGATAGAGACTTGAAAGTAGAAAGCGAGGGTCCTTAAACTCCGATCCTGCGATGATCTTGATCGCTAATACTAGAGGAAAAACTCCGTTTCAGGACACGCTCCCTCCCTTTCTAGTTTAGAACTCGGTAGCCTCTCACTAAATCCAGCGATAGATAGGAAGTAATTTCCTTAATACTTCTTTATCAAATGTTAATTACACGGCCAAGTTTCAAAATTAGCTAAGCATCGTTACATCCTCGACCAACTTGTAGTCCAATCAGAACTGATATCACATCGTTTCTAATAGAAAGATGTCTGGTTGTTCGTAATCAATAACCCCGTTTAATGTTTCTTTCAAGTTAATACAATATTGGTTTGGTGTCTCCCCACCACTTTCTGGAGTCTACTCAAAATCAACTACTAGATCCCAAGAATTCCACCCAATAGAGTACATTTAGTTAAAAGAACCAAAATCAAAACAGACAAAGATTGACAGAGACAAAGTGGTTCTGCAACTCAAAATCGCACACAGCTTTCATGTTAGGCTTCATATGTTGAAAAAATAACATTGTTTGTTAATCTTATTGTTAGAGGAAAACTCAGCTTTCTGCAGCTGAGTCACCATTCATTTTTTATTCTTCCATCAAGCTACTTGTAATTTCATCACGAATTAAATCTATACGTGAAGATCTCTGTGATCCCGGAACAATGGTACAATATCATCTAAAATTTGTTTTTTAAATATTTAATAATTATAATACTATTATATAATTAATAATTCAAGTAAATTAGACACTTGTTTTTATTTTTTCATCAAGCTACTTGTAATTTCATCCAAAGTAAATTTATACGTGAAGAACTCTTCAATCCCAAAACAATCGCAAAATATCATTTAAAATAAAATTAGAATTGCAAGACAAAAATTATATTTTCTTATAAATATAAATATATATACACACATAAACACACACACACCTGAGGGGGCGCTGGTTTGCGGAAAGCAAGCAGGAATTTCCTGCTTTCCGCAAACCATAGTTTGCAACTTTAAAATTAATGGGTCTCATCATCAATTTTAAACCCATCAATTTTAAAGTTTTCAAACACTACAAAAGAGGTACAAACTGCGTTTTCAACGCAACGCAGTTTGTACCATATAACCAAACGAGCGTTTAGATTATCGAGTAAAACACTAATGGTCTCTACATATTCGAATTTGAAATCTTTTGCAAGTCTTCTCCTGTCACGCTTTTTTTTTTAATCATGTTCTATATAGGTAGAATAAGTGCCAGCATGACCTCCCCCATCTCTCAAATAAAACAATAGTCCTTAGTGCTCTGCTAAAACCCTTTTCCCTTTTAAGGTTGTCAATAACATTCACTCAAGTGGGATCAGCACAAATCCCACTAACTAAATAATCTAGTTGATGAGTTTTAGGCTCTAGTGAATGAAATAGAGAAAATAAACATAGAATTTTACTAACCTGATCACAAAATGTTAGATTGTTGGAGTAAGCCACCATCAATCTGCATCCATCTATCTTTGCGCACTCCTTTTCAAAGATTCCAATCACTGCGGACTCATTCGTGAATGATCTTGGACCAGTTCTCATCAATAAGGTCATGCCAATCACTGGCAAACCTTGCTTGCTAGCTTCATGAATTCTACCTTCTAAGCTTACATTACAATAGATCCTAGCTTTGCATCTCATCAGGTCAAAAGTCTCGATCCTCCTGTCCCTGGACATGCCTCCTTCATTGTGCCTCATCACCACAGCCTTTTCAAAACAAACTGGTTGGTTATCGCTAACCCCTTCAAAGCTTTCAATAAATGGGGCTCTACCAAATGTGGCCTCTGTTAGGGTTCTTAGCCATGGAGCCATTTTGAACCTCAGCTCACCCCAGTGGTACAGAATCCATCTGCTAGGCGATTCACACCCATTTCTTATATGCCAAGCAACAAACGGTACCGTAGCTGATAACCCATGCCAAATGTTGTCGTAGTTATAATGGTTATATGATACAAAAGTAAGACCTTTCAGAAGTGTGGCATTGAAAGGCAAGGCTTCTGGCCATGCCAGTGCGTAGGAATTCCAAGAACCATCGTGTGTCTCCTTTCCTTTCAAGCAAAGTACCCTTCGTTTTGATGATTCTGAGGGAAATTGCTGATATTGCACCTCACCCTCCTCATGAGTATCATACATAGAGCTCATGAACCACGTGTGACCCTGAAGAGCTTTACCCGCATAACGCAGGTCCGTAAGTGGGAGAAAGGTAACAGACTGCCGCAGTTTCTGCCGCAGTTTTTCAGCCATGTGTTCTTGAGTGCAGTCGGTGACTCTTTCCAATTCGTGCATGAAAGACCATGGGGGTGAAGATATCGTCCGGGCATGGAGGGACTGGATGTGGTAGAGAGTGAAGAGAGAAATACAAAGGGCTAGAAGGAAGATAGAGAATTTAGGGGAGTATAAACAAAAGACCGACATGGTCGTGCGTTTTTTAGGATTTGAAAGTTTTTGGAGAGTGGGATTTGCTGGTCTGTTTAGTTCTAGAGTTGATATAGCCATGAAAGTAATGGGACTTCTCCCTCTCAAAAATGAGAAATCGTGACAAGAAAATTAGATCATCAGATCCCCATATCATTCATAAATTCTCTTGCATAAAAACTATAGAGTTCGGTCGAAAAGATACCTCCCAATTGCAAGTTAAAACGACGTTGGATGGAAACAAGAAAATCAAAAGAAGAAAACAAAACAAAAGATTAGAAAAGGGTCAGGATTGGCTCAATCATGTGACTGAATGGATTTAGAAAAGTGAAATTAACTTGCATATGCAGTTTCTGCAAAAATCCTAACCTAGCCCCAATTTATAAGAGTTAAGAAGGGTAGAAATCAATGGACTGTACATATTACATTTCAACATTTTCGTTCAATTGTTTATCTGTTGGCGTTGAAACTTATGGCCATGGTATTCGACTTCAAAATAGAATTTGATGGATGAGAAATTCCACCCAATAGAGTACATTTAGTTAAAGAACCAAAATCAAAACAGACAAAGATTGACAGAGAAAAAGTGGTTCTGCAACTCAAAATCGCGCACAGCTTTCATGTTAGGCTTCATATGTTGAAAAAAATAACATTGCTTGTTAATGTTAGAGGAAAACTCAGCTTTCTGCAGCTGAGTCAACATTTTTACAATGCAGGGTCAAAATGCTGTACAGAGTCTGTTAGATCTCATCTACTCTTGGGGCTTCTTCCGTGATTTCTCCACTCAGACCTTCAGCAGTGATTATATTGCAAAGCATCGCACGCTCCTTGGCTGCGAGATAACGTCTTCAACTTTGCCTCTTTCAAAAATTGTATGTGTTGCTCTGAGAGAAAACTGGGTTGTGATTTTGTGTGTTCGTGGTCAGGATGTTGGATTCTTCGTGGTGACAGATGAAGCCGTGCAAGGTGGAGCTGGAACAAGGGAAGAATAAAAACGATTTGGCAGAGATGAGAGAAGAGGCTGAGCCGGCTGCTGAAGAGAGAACAAGCTGTGAAACCTAGATTTTGTGTTTTGTGTGCTGGTGTCGTTTGTTTTGTTTGTGCTGCCGTTTTGATTAGTTGTTATAATAATAATAAAAAATTAAAAACGATAAATAAAAAAGAAACAAACAAACAAAAAATCATAGTAGAAAATGAATTCTTACATGGATTAAGAAATAAGAAATTCATGAACAAATTAAAAACTTCGGAAAAACTTAAGTAGACAAATGAAATTCAAACAAAATTCTACTATCTCTCTCGTCTCGCATTTCTTTCCTCTCATCCCTCTCTTTCAAATTCATCAACAAATGAAAAACTTAAGAAAAACTTAAGTAGACAAATGAAATTCAAACAATTTCTATCATTTCTCTTACCTCTCGTTTCTTCTTCTCAATCTCTCAAAATCTCAAAATCTTCTCAATCAAATTCAAACTCATCTTTCTATTCTCTTCTTTCTATTTTCCAAACTGATTTCTATTAAACAGGGTTAGATACTCATGTGTTTTGTTTTCATTGTTACAATCTCATGCTTGGTTTGTCAAAACAAAAGATTGAGGAGGGATGTTAGAGTGTAAATGAATGTATATTTTAGAATAATGAAAGCATATTTTAGAATATACATGATGGTAGTATATGATATTTGAAATGTGTATATAAAGATGTTAAACACACAGTATGTGTGTGTAGAAATATTACAACACAATAAATTCAAAATTTCCTTCTCTCTATGAACTCTCTATCTCTCTTCTTGTCTGCATAATTTCTTCACTCTTTTACTAATCGCAAAAGCTGAATCATGTGACTGCAAGTCTTTAACTTGCTGCATTGATTTAGAAAAGTGCAATAACTTGCATATGCAGTTTCTGCAACAATCCTAACCTAGCCCCAATTTATAAGAATTAAGAAGGGTAAAGATCAATGGACTGTATATATTACATTTAACATTTTCGTTCAGTTGTTTATCTGTTGGCGTTGAAACTTATGGCTGGATGAGTACCAGCCATGCAGTATTTTATTGTTTTCTTGACTTCTGTAAGCAGATTTCCAGTACAAAAGTCCACACAATTATGATTCCTACTACTACTTTATCCATTGGCTATTTCATATAATCTTTTTATGCAATTCAGTTGCATATAATTAACAAGTTTCAGCCGAAGTCATGGTGAATTGAAAGTCATGGAAGAAAATAAAAGTTGACAGAGTGAGAGCAAGATGTACAGAATGAGAAGATCCAAAGGTACTAATAAAAACTGAAACCTGAAGTTACTTCTAATGATTTCCATGTTTAATGTCTGTTTCAAGTAAATACGATATTTGTTTGGTGTCCCCCCCACCACTTTCTGGAGTCTACTCAAAATCAACTACTAGATCCCAAGAATTCCACCCAATAGAGTACATTTAGTTAAAAGAACCAAAATCAAAACAGACAAAGATTGACAGAGACAAAGTGGTTCTGCAACTCAAAATCGCACACAGCTTTCATGTTAGGCTTCATATGTTGAAAAAAATAACATTGTTTGTTAATCTTAATGTTAGAGGAAAACCCAGCTTTCTGCAGCCGAGTCAACATTTTTACAATGCAGGGTCAAAATGCTGTACAGAGGTTGTTAATCTTACTGTTAGAGGAAAACTCTCTTGCTGGATAGGGCTTGTGGGCCAACACAACCTGCTTCTGTCTGGCTCAGATATCCTCACACGTGATATTGCCACTGTGAGAGCATCAATCAATCCACAGTCGTGCTGTTCCACCCTTGACCTTGAACCATCAGATGATAAAACTAGGCTACAGTCATCATTGAGAAAGCACTGGCTGTTATCTTGGATCCATCCGACTCCAACCCAGCTGAGAGAGTTAATTGTTGAGAAGTCAGTGTTACATGGGCTTGAAACTTTGGTTTTGGGGTAAGTTCCTTTTGTGTTGGTTCTGTATAGAACACGATCCATGGATGTCCTGCATAATCATGGATTCGATCATACACACTAATACTGCAATAAAATTATACATGGAGATAGAGCACTTGGATTTCATTCAGTCTTGAAAGAAATAAAAGCTGAAGGAGCATCAGATTGTTGGATGTTAGCAAATTAATGACATGAGAATTACTCCATTCTAAGCAAATTAATGCCTAGAAATATCATCAGAAACATGTCTGTAGACAGCTAATTTTGGTTTCTACAATGTCACCATCCAGGTTGAACTCAGACTGGCAAGCATTGGTGCAACTGGACAAGATAATTGATGAGATTTGATTAATTCCACTTAGGCCCTCAAAATTAGTCGTCTACTGAAGGGGAAAAGGAAGAAAAACAAACATTATCTTGTCTAAATAGCAGCAAAAGGGTTTCAGACCATAATAAGGCCTGATGGTTCTCCTCTTCTGATAAACCCCATATCTTATATAACAATACTCTTAGCTTGTGGTTACACCTCAGCTGGTAAATCAGCTTAGCTTAAATCTCTCTTAATTCTGATGATCTGGTACCTAGGTTTTATTCTCTTAAGCACTAATACTAGATTGGCCTATAAGAGATTTAGAATTCAAACAGAGAAAAGAAACACAAGATTACTTATCAAAGCAAACAGCACATAATCAAGGATGCAGAGAAACCTGACAGGGAAATGACACCGGTATTGAAGAAGTGAAGAATGCGGAAGGTGCTGGAAAACCTTTGTATGGATAAAGAAAACTATAAGAATAAAAGGAATTATGAGAAATAAAAAATAATCTGAAAGGCATTGAATACAGACACTCGTATATCTGGGTATGTGTGAATGAGCTTGGATATAGAAAAATACAACAAAACTATTAACAATATCAATATTACTTTTCAAGTGAAATCAAAGAATTAAGAACTCTTCACAAGACTGGGTCTTTGCACAAATTCTGCAATTCCAGCAAATGGGTATCAGTCAAAACAGTATAGAGAAGTTGTCTGTAACTTTATCGCAATTATTTCTGATATCACTGGTTTTCCGAGTTGGATTATATTTTCTTGGAATATATTTGACATTATTATTAAAAATAATTAGTAATGTAATTTTAAGTTCTTTTTACTCGACTTCTTACTTGATTGAAATTTAAAAAATAAAAAGAAAAGGAGGTTCTCATTCTATACTTGCAGCATATACAAAAGGCATATTTGAACTCCCTGCCACCTCCTAACCACAACATTAAAACATCAAACTTATTTCTTATCATCGGCCACAAATCAACGCCAGCAGAAGAGACAACATCTCTATTCCTGCAAAGGGATTTTGTAGCACAAACCATGAACGACCAAAAACAAGCAGCAGCAACATTAACTGCATTTATTCTCTTCTCCCAGAATCCAATCCTGATGCATTGAGCTCTTTATCTATTCCAATCCTAATATCTTCGGTTCCATTTCCAATTAAATTGTATAGTGCTGAAATGCTTAAGGACTTAACAGGGACTAAGAAAAGAAACATAAATTCATGAAAATGACAAGCAGTACACCCGAACCACAGCATATTAGCTTGCAGTATAATCAATTCTTGCTCCTGGATATGCTCTTTATGGAACGTCCATGAAGGCATTGCTAGGCATTGCTAATGCCAGTTTCTAGCCAAGATAATCTGAGCCAACCACTTAATCTCATATACGTTTGGGGTCACAATTCCTTTCAATCAGTAGCATATGGAAGTTGTTGGCAATTTCAGTTAATCCTGAACAAGAGATCACGTCCAAAAGCCTATTGCATGCAGAGATATCAAAGTCTGTTGTGGTAGATTGTTTCCATTGATCAACAATTTCCCCCACTTCTTTCAAATGTCCGAGAATCAGAATACTGAAGAAAGAATGCATACATAGTTTCTGCACGTCATTATTTGGTTAGTCAGTCTCAAGGATTTCCAGATTTGGTCGAGTTTATCTTTCTTTCCTAAACCTGCATATAAGATAACAAGGAAATCATAGGTTATCCATTCTCTTTGTGTGATTTTTTTCTCAGCCTCAACTACAGCTACAGTGCTGGACTCTGCATTCACAAGAAGACCTGCTGTGACATATATGTTTGCTATCTTAATGTATCTCATCCAATCATCATTAACACCCGAGTCTTGGCTCATCTCATCCAAAATCCTTCTAACTTGATCAATATCTAGAGCTGCTGCGCATGAACTTATCCAGAGATTGTAAGTGAAGATATCGGGAGCAACCTTCTGATGTTTCAGTTCTTCAACAACTTGAGAGACTTTCTCCAGCTGTCCAACTGACATGTACAAAGTCATCATCTCATTGTACATGAGAGCAGTGAAGGACAAGTTTGATCCCTTTATTCTCTTGTAAAATTCCTCAGCCCTTCCAATCAATTTTGCTGCAGCATAAGAGTGGAGGAGAGCAGTGTAGGTTTCAGTAGTTTTTGCTGCAAGAGGTAGACTATCAAAGTAGCGCTCAGCAGCATCTACACCAAAAACTTTTGTCATCAAGTCAATACGGCTTGCATGGTCAGTGTCTGATAACTCAAACTCTTCATGAGTAACCATCCATTCTGATATCTGCAATAACATAATGATTATATGACAGAAGAACTTGTATGGTTTTGAATCAACAGATACTGTGAAAAGAAAAATCTTTTCATGACAGGAAATTTTGATTAAAACTTCCTAACCAATGCTTTTGACTTCAGTAATAACTAAAGGACAGGGAGAAAAGCATGTGTCATGAAAGCCAACCATTATGGAAATTTGAAGTTTAATTTCTTATGCCTATCAACATGCCATTGACCATGCAGAGTATCAACTTTTCTACAAAGCAAACTACAGCAATGACTTATGAGTTACACCAATGAGTTCTTTCTAGAACAGTAATCATTTTATCATATAGTTATTACAACACAAATGATCTCCAAGAATCGTGAACATGGGACATGAAACTGGTCCATCACTTTCTTCAGATAAGAGTCAGGATTCACCAATAAATCATCTCCATTAGCCCTGCAACTCCACCATAGCATCCCAAGAACTCGACCTTCTCCCATAATCAATCCATATCATCAGTCATAATGTCCCTTCTTCATTCAATGAACCTTAAGGTTTTGCATCTCCTGTGAGTTAGCAGCACCCCCCACCCTCCCACTTCCTCACCCTAACCAAAACTTGTTTTACGATGTTCTTTTTATTCACAAGATAGAGAATCCCCTCACAACATTGTGTGTTAACGCACACAAATTTTAGAAAGTTCCCTCCTACATTCTTTCCTCGGACAGAGGATGTGAGCATGAGTGACTGGCTATCCTTACAAAATATATTTAATAAAATTTCTAGTTCAACAATAAAAAACCTGAATTTCACATGACACAGTCGGACATAAATTCTTCAACTTGAGAGCAATGTCTACCCACCAATTATGCTGCCTCTGTAAAATGAATATTACAAAGACTAACAACAATTATAATTTCCTCAAATAAAGTCAGGTAACTATTAAAAGTTTCTTCCAGACATATCACACTAAATCTTATAAACAGAATTACTTAAAGTAGAAAGAACAGTAACAACTGGAGAAAAGATAGGTAGAGCCATGCCGAAAAACACAAACGCCAACAATATGCAAAAATTTTGTCCCAGGACCAAGAACATCAACCATTTGTCATCTGAGCAAAACTAAAATCCTACAGAAAAATCTAGCATTCCTTCTACTTCTCTAATAATTTTCTCTTCTGTGATCATACTTTGCTCTGTTTTTATTGTTACATCCAATAACGTTCATAATCAGGAGCTGTTTGTAGGATCCATGAATCGTGATTCTCTTCTTATACATCACCATAAAGCACCAAGCTTTTTGCACAGAAGTACTCAATCACGCCAACTCTATTACTTTATAAGCATCCAAAAGAAAAGGGTAGCTAAAAAACTTCCAAAAAGAGCAAAAAATTAACATAAGTCGAACCTCAAGAGCATGCTTGAAACGCTGAGACTTCCTTAGCTCTTTGGAGATATGCCTTAACTCAGAAGCAGAAACAGCGTTTCCTTCTCTGACCCATTTGTCTATAACATTTGTTACACTTCTCTTCGGCAGTCTAAGCCTGAAGATTCGACCCTTCAAGTCATCTTCATTTTCCTTTGAATTCAAGTCCTCTTCTTCAAGGAATTCACTGGCACTTCTTAAAGCACCCCCCGAAGAAAGAAACCTAACAGGTTTCCATTTCTCTAATGCACATAGAGATCCAAGTTTGGATCTTTTTGTGTTTAGGAAATGAGAAAATGAGTAAAGTTAGGTGAATTGAATTAAGAAAATTGTTTTGTTTCAATGGATTTTCTTGGAAACCAAACAGAGAACTGGTAAAATGAATAGTGAGAAAAAGTGGGTTTTTTGGAGATTACCTTGAGAGTGAGAGGAGGAGCGATCCAGATGCCATGAGCTGTGTGTAAGTGAGTGTTTTCTTTTGGGTTTTAAGGGCTGCTTGGTTCTTCGAACATGGGAGGGTGCTCTGCAATGTGCAAAATGTTTTTGATTCTCAAGGAGGGTAAAAGAATGAAAATGGTAAATATAAGATCTGAAGATGTATTTATATCAAATTATTTTATAAGGTATTTAATAAACTACAAATTTATTTCTAATTTTTATATATATAAACTAAGTTTAGAATTTAGTGATTGTTTGAGTTTGAGAGGTTGTTTTTAATATATTTTTTTATTCTGAAATGTATTAAAAAAATTATTTATAACATCAACATATCAAAATGATCTAAAAACATCCAAAAATTAATTTATAATAAAAAATAAAAATAAATCATTTTTTAAAATATATATTTTTAAAATACTGCATGAAACACACCTCTTACATTAGTCATTTTCAAACAAAATGTTTTCTCACATCTCTTTTGAATCATAACTAATTACTTTGCTACGCTATTGATTGAAATAAAAAAATTGAATTTTAAAAATATATGTGCATTTTTAATTTTCAATTTGATTTTATTATTGTGAAAATTTAATGTATATGAGAGAGAAAAAACATAGTAGAGATAACAATATTGTTGATTGACTCAACCCGAATCAAGTAAATTTTATCAAATTTATGATGTGCGTTTCGATTTAATAACATTGTTTTCTAAGATAATTTTTATTTAATTATATAATAATAAACACATATACTATTATAAAAGTAATAGGATAAAAAACAATGCCAGTCTTTAAAAAATTACTAATATTGTAAAATAACCATTACACTCTTATTTGAAAACAAAATAAGGTTTAAATGGTATATAATAAAATAAAATATAAAATATATTCCTAATTTATTTTTAAATTTCATAAATTAATTAATTTATAATATTTAATTTATTATTTTTACAAAATAAATAAATTATATATATATATATAAAAGAGTAATCAGACCATATACGCAAGACTAACATAATTTAAAAAGTTCATGCTTTCATCTATTTTTTGTTTTTAATAGCCTATGGTTTCTTTTTTGTTTTTTCTTCTTAAAATAAATAACAAGTGTTGCTTTCCAAAATTTAGGCACCACAGTGATGGCAAAATAATTAAGTGGGTTTTTTCCTTCTAAAAGTTTATTTTTTAACTCATTTACAAAAAACAATCATCATAAAACCCATAGGCACTGTCATCACCCAATTTTTGGGTGACTCCCCAAAATATACCAAAAATAACAAAAATAAAATAAAAGGGGCCGACATGGGTAGAAAAATCAATGTGCAAATTTTGGTTCTTTTCAAGAATCTAATTGTATATCTTTTGTTCCAAAAAACTGAGAGAAAATACAAATTCGAGGTAAAAATTAAGTCAAAAATCATAATTATATTTTTTATAGGCCAATTTGATTTAATCATGGGCTAATTCAAAATATTATTATGTTTGAGAATTAATTTAGGGTCCAATTTAAGAATTTAATTAAGTGCAAGGACTTAATTATGTCTTAAATTGATCAAATTAATTTTATTCAGGGCTTAATTGATGAAAAATGAGATTCTTGAATTTTATTCGGGTTTAATTGACAATTTTAGAATTTTTGGAGACCCGATTAAAGTTTTTCCAAGCTAATTGTGCAAATTAAGGGTCAAATTGAAGTTTAATTGTCAATTGAGGGTCAAAATGCACAAATCAAAAGAGAAGAACTAAAATGAAAAAGCACGCAAAAGATAAGGTTAAGTTGAAATTTGGCGAGGGTATAATTGCACAAAATTACAAATTTAACTTCAATTAAGGATACAAATAATACAATTACAAATTGAAGGACCAAAGTGTAATTGTCCATTAACTATTTTCAACAACACGCTGCAGACAAGCCACCTACAACCTGCAACAACTTTCTCCTCTTGCCATTAATTATCCACCAAAGCGACCTCCATGGTCTTATAAATAGAAGAAAAAACTCGGTGTTGGATGTCCGAAAAGAGGGAGAAAATCCCGCAAAAACCGAAAAATTGGGAAGAAGAGTTTCGATTACTGGGGACTGAAAATCAGAGGAAAATCAGAAAAAACAAGAGGGGACCCAAAATCATAGAAAAAAGAGAGGAAAAAAATCTAAAAAAGGAAAAAAACTAATTTTTTTAGTTTCGGGGTGCAGCCCCTGGCGACTGCACCCCTTTTCCCTCATTGTTTTTTTTTACTCTCCCTCTCCGACCACTCTCCCTCATTTCTTTCTCCGGCCAGCAGCCCCTAGGCCTCTCACAATCGGCCATCTTCCCTATTTTTAAATTTTCCTTTCCTCTTCTCCGATCAGACCAGCCTTCTCCGGCGACCTCCCCACTTTCTCCCTTCCCGTCCCTTCTGCGACCAGCTGCTCTCCACGGCTTGACCCACGCAACCTTCGGCCAGCCTCTTCTCTACCATGACAGACACCCACTTTCTTCTTCTCTCTCTCGGCTACTTCTTCCTCTCAGCCCCACCACGGCTCACTTCCTTTTCCCTCTCCTCTTCGACAGCCCCTTCCACGGCAGCCAAGCCTCTTCCATGGCAGCAACCACCATCAAAGCAACCCTCACCTCGGTCAAAGCAACCCACTGTCATTCGAGGTCAGAGAAGACAAATCAAGAGAATAGATCGCGAGAAAGAGCCAAGTTTTGAAGGGCGATTTTCCTTGTTTGTGCTTTGTTTTTTTGTGTTGATTGCGGGTCATCGAAACACACCTCAATCGGCCACCATCACAGACATCGTCACCCCCACCGTGGACGATGTCGTCTTCGTTCGACGAAGAAGAAATCAAGGAGAACAAACTCGAGATTTGATGGACCCAAGAACAAATTGATTTTGGTCCTCTTGTGTTTGTGTGTTGCTTTGTGTGTTGATGTGTGTTGTGTGTATGCGAGGTTGTTAGAATATAGCCGTTAAAATATAGCCGTTGTAAAGTAGCCGTTGGAATATAGCCGTTGTAAAGTAGCCGTTGGAATATAGCCGTTGGAATATAGCCGTTGTAAAGTAGTTTCTTAGTTTTGTAACTACTATATAAGTTCATTCTCAAATGTAATGCAAAAATACACTGGAAATATATGAGCTCATACTTTTAACATGGTATCGGAGCTGAATCTCAAATTTTTAGTTTGAAACGTTTTTTCTCTCGAATCTCGAACCTCGAATTATTTTTTGAACCGTGTTTCTTTATCTCGAAATTAATCCCAGAAATCCATACACCCATTAGAAATCCATACACCCTTCACAGAGTTTTAAATGGAGAAAGTCTTTGTCTCTCTCAAAAACAAGGAACTCACCATGGAAGAACGAAACCTCCTCACCATGGCTTACAAAAACATGATCAGTGCTAAACGTGCTTGTGGATGATTATTTCCTCGATCGAGCGGAAAGATGGGAGTCATGGTAATAAAGACCACGTGTCCGTGACTCGTGACTATAGGGCTAAGATTGAGACCGAATTGTCTTCGATTTGTGACGGGATCTTGAAGGTGCTCGACTCAAAGGTGATTCCAGTGGCCAAAGTCGGTAATTCGAAGTTTTATCACGGTGTTTGGATGAGTTCAAAACCGGTGAACGGTCATGTACTCATTGCGGTGAATCGGGTCAACCTACAACAAATGTTGTTCATCCAGGTATCATTGGTAAAACTTCTACAGACCTCTATTATTTCTAAAAAAATCTTGGATTATTGATACAGTGCATCCGATCATATGACTAAGGACCACGATAACTTAAATTCCTCAAAACCTTGCTATCAGTCAATTATTTATACCGCTAATGGTAATACTTCTCCAATTACTGGAGAAGGATCCGTGATCTTGAGTGATTCTCTCACCCTGGATCATTGTTCTTGTTGTTCCATCTCTTGAATATAACCTTACATCGGTTAGTCAAATTATCGCTACTCTTAAATGCACGTAACGTTTTGGCCTCGCTTTGTGTTTTTCAGGACATTCTAACCCGGAAGATTCTTGGTTATGGTGTTAGGCGGGATAATATTTATTTCTTGGAACTAACGTAAAAGGGGGTCAATGTTGGGTCAAGCACGACATACCGGAACTAAGGATCAAGCTCACGCTCTCGTCTGCAGTTGTGGCATCGACGACTCGGACATCTTTCCTTTGGGTACCTTAAGAGGTTAAAACCACACTTATTTTCAAGTTTAAGTCATTTGGATTTTCAGTGTGAAATTTGTGAATCGGCGAAAAGCCATCCTATTTCTTATTTGCCGAGTTTGCATAAAAGTGTAGAACCATTTGCAGTCATTCATTCGGATGTTTGGGGTCCTGCAAAGGTTTTGTCGTTTTCTAATGCCCGCTATTTCGTTACATTTATTGATGAATGTACTTGGATGACTTGGATATCTCTTCTCCAGAATAAAAGTGAAGTTGGTACGATTTTTGAGAATTTCACAAAATGGTGTGGACCCAATACCAACGACATATTCGTACACTTCAATCGGATAATGGTACGGAGTTCATGGATCAAGTATTGAGCAATTTTTAAATCATCATGGAATTCGACATCAGACCTCTTGCACGTATACTTCACAGCAGAACGAATTAGAAGAGAGGAAGAAGAGCCAGATTATGGAAGTTTTTCGTGCTTCGCTATTTGGCATGAATATGCCAAGATACTATTGGGGTGAGGCGGTAAAATCAGCTGCTTACTTAATAAATCGAACACCGTCAAGTGCCATTGATTTTCAATCTCCTCAACAGAAAATGGAATCTCTACTCTCGGTTCCTCATCTACCAAATCTGGAACCACGGGTGTTTGGTTGTACGGTATATGTCCACATCCCGAAAGTCCTGCGAAGCAAACTGGATCCCTGTGCAAAGCGGTGTGTTTTTGTAGGTTACTCGGAGTTTCAGAAAGGATATCGGTGCTATGATCCTCACCATCGAAAGCTACATGTAACCTTAGATGCATCCTTTCGAGAATCTGAACCCTACTATCCAGGGGGAGTTCCCGGGTCTTCTCTTCAGGGGGAGAGAAACAATAAAGAGAAGGATGATCTATTTGAATTAGAGGAAAATAGAAGAATAGTTGAGAGTCATCCTGAGGAAATAAGGAAAACCGATGTAGCTTCTCACAACAGTGGAGATTTGGAAGTTTATGTCGATCAAAATCTCCCAAGCAACAACTCCCCTTTGTCTTCAGAGCTGCCAATGTCTACACCATTAACCGAAGATTCAACCGAGAATATCTCTCCTCAGTTTCCTCAGGTATCTCTAAATCCTACTCCAAATGAGATAAATGAAATCCCTGTCTTAGAAGATAATATGATCAACAGATACCCACAGAGATCGAATAGGGGTGTTCCGAAGAAACAATATGAACCTGATCCAAATACCAAGACTAAATACCCAATCAGTAATTATATGTCTTCCCATAAGTTGTCTAAATCGTATGCATTCTTTGTTAATCAATTATCAATTGTATCTATTCCTAGTAATATACAGGATGCACTAGCAGATCCAAAATGGACTATTACCAAAAGGGAAGAAATGGAAGCACTTCAGAGGAATAACACTTGGGAAATGTGTCTATTACCAAAAGGGAAGAAAACAGTTGGGTGCAGATGGGTGTTCACTGTAAAACTCAAGGCAGATGGCAGTATTGACCGGTACAAAGCAAGGCTGGTTGCGAAGGGGTATACACAGAAGTATGGGATAAATTATCAAGAGACTTTTGCCCTAGTTGCAAAAATCAATACTATCTGCATCCTCATATCTTTAGCAATTAATCAAGATTGGGTCCTGCAACAATTCGATGTCAAAAATGCTTTTCTAAATGGAGAATTTGAAGAAGAAGTCTATATAGATTTGCCACCGGGAGCTAAACAAAAACCCTCGTGTAGAAATGAAGTTTGCAAACTAAAGAAGACATTATACGGTCTTAAACAGTCACCCCAGGCTTGGTTCGAAAGATTCTTGTCTACGATGAAGGAATTTGGCTATAAACAAAGTAATTCAGATCAAAACTTTGTTTATAAAACACAAAGGAGGGAAGGTAACAATACTAATAGTACATGTGGACGATATGATATTAACAAGAGATGATACAGAAAAAAGAAAGGCACTACAACAGTTTCTAGCATCGAAATTCAAAAATGAAAGATCTTGGACAACTGAAGTACTTCTTAGGGATTGAGGTCTTAAGGTCAAAGATGAGGATATGTCTATCACAATGAAAATATGTGTTAGATTTATTGGCTGAAAATGGAATGTTTGCATGCAAACCAGTAGATACACCTATGGAAATGAATCACAAATTAGGACAAGCAGAAAATCAAACGCCAGCGGACAAAGGAAGTTATCAATGATTAGTTGGAAAACTAATATACTTATCACATACTAGGCCAGACATAGCCTATGCAGTAAGTGCGGTAAGCCAGTTCATGCACGCACCAGGAGAAGAACATATGAACGCAGTATATCGGATTTTAAGGTATCTGAAGAGTGCACTACAAAGAGGCCTATTGTTCTCAAAGAATGAGACTCGCACAATTGAAGGTTTTACAGACTCGGATTGGGCAGGAAACCAGACTGATAGGAGATCGACATCAGGTTATTTCACGTTTGTAGAAGGCAACCTGGTCACTTGGAGAAGTAAAAAGCAGAAAGTAGTCGCTAGATCAAGTGCAGAAGCAGAATTTCGAGGTATGGCTCATGGCGTGTGTGAATTATTATGGGTAAAACATGTGTTGCAGGATTTGGGAGTTGATTATGGGATGTCTATGAATCTACACTGTGATAATAAAGCAGCTATTGAGATTGCTCACAATCCAGTACAACATGATCGTACCAAACACGTCGAAGTAGATCGACACTTCATAAAGGAGAACCTTGATAGGAAAATTATACAATTTCCTTTTGTACGGTCCGAAGATCGGTGTTGCAGGATTTGGTAAAACATGTGAATTATTATGGGTAAAACATGTGTTGCGGGATTTGGGAGTTGATTATGGGATGTCTATGAATCTACACTTGTGATAATAAAGTTGCTATTGAAATTGCTCACAATCCGAGTACAACATGATCGTACCAAACACGTTGAAGTAGATCGACACTTCATAAAGGAGAACCTTGATAGGAAAATTATACAATTTCCTTTTCTACGGTCCGAAGATCGGTTAGTCGATATCCTTACAAAGGCGATTCGGGAAGGGTATTTCATGACGCTATTAGCAAGATGAGCATGATAAATATCTACGCTCCATCTTGAGGGGGAGTGTTAGAATATAGCCGTTAAAATATAGCCGTTGTAAAGTAGCCGTTGGAATATAGCCGTTGTAAAGTAGCCGTTGGAATATAGCCGTTGGAATATAGCCGTTGTAAAGTAGTTTCTTAGTTTTGTAACTACTATATAAGTTCATTCTCAAATGTAATGCAAAAATACACTGAAATATATGAGCTCATACTTTTAACACGAGTCATGGTGAAATGCCCTTGCCTACAAAGAAGAAGAAGAATCGAAGAAGGAAGAGAACAGATTGGAGGACAGATTTCGATCTGGAGGAGAACAACCCAGTTGGCCTTGATTGTATTTGCTTGTGTGTCTCCTGTGTTTTGCAGTCACCGTGGAAACCATTGCCGCGAGAGAAAGATGGGAGGAAGCCGATCCGCCCTCGTTGTCACTTGTTCACCGACGATCGCGCCGCTCGATGACGATGGCGCGTGGACGACAGCGCCACCACTCGCCTCCAGATGCGCCACCAGTCATCCAACCTCTGTCGCCATTGTTCCAACGACGATTCGGAGTTCCTTTGTAATTTTGCTTATGTTTTTGTTTTTATTTGAATTTATTGTATTTTAACTATTATTTGTGAAATGTAATGAAAAATGAATCAAAATATAATGTGTGTGATATCTATTTCATTTGTAAAAATATAATGAAAAAGAAAAAAGAGAATGTGTGTTGTGTTGTGTTTGTGGACATTGATTTTTATGTTTGTTTTGATAAAAAATATGTTTTCTTTGCATATGTTCAATGTTTCAAAAATAAAAATAAAAATTGGAATTTATTATTATCAGTCGGTATTCGGATAAATAAATCCGAAGAATTAAAAATCCAAAATATTCGTGGAACAATAAATATTATTAAGCTGTTCGGTGTTTGGATAAACAAATCGGTATCCAAAATATTCGACGGAATAATATATTATTACTTATTTTTGGATAAATAAAATCTAAGGGATTAGTATCCAAAATCGATGAATAATAAGATTTTTCTAAGTTGTGATTGATTTTTATCGTAATATTTTTGTGAATAAATACATGTTTGAAATTTTAAAATCACATCAAGATATACAATGCGACTTACCTCAAGTAAGGCGTACAAGGGTGCTAATATCTTCCCTTTATGCAATCGAGTCCCTTACCCTCGAATCTCTCAGCAGAGACCAAGTACAAATCGGGTATTCCTAGTGACCCTCAACAGCAAGGTGGCGACTCCTCAAAATTCATCACGAGCCAGGATCCCTCCAGACGCATGCGCGTGCGATGCGACGAGCACCACCAAAAAATAAAAATCAATTGAATCTAAAAAATCCAAACTATTTTCCTATTTTTATAAGAACTATTTCCAATGAACTCCTCTTGAAAAAAAAACTATTTACAAAAATAATCATTTTAAATGGTTGGGATGGGGCAAACAATAACATATGAGAGCAAGTCCAATGGTAGTAGACATTTTTAAGAGGCAAATGATAGAAATAACTCTTTGAATAGTGTATAAATGACTCTTGAATTGATGTGGTCTCCAATGATAAGAGTCATTTTGAAGAGATATTTTTTATCTTATTTTAAATAAAATTCAATTATTTTGTATATAGTGTAATTATACAATTCATTATACAATTAATATCAGTAAGTTATATAATTAAATAATTGTTTTTGAGAAACCCGCCAACAATAAAATTATTTTTTAAATAAAAAAATAAAAAAATGAATTTAATTATAATTAAAAGATCTAGAATATTTGAAAAATGAAAATATTGGGCAACTATATATATAATCAAAAATTAAATGAGCCACTTGCAATACATTTCACCATGAGACACAACCAATTTTTTAACATGTGAATAAATGTTTATAGTCGTACATTTTTTTAATGCTAAACATCTAAGCTGAATAATCAACTAACAAAACTTTCAATTATTTAGTTTTTATATACATATTCATTTTATTATAGATAACGAATTTAAAATAATAATAATGATTATTTTTAAGATTTTTTTTCTCACAAATACATGAGGCTAATTATATATTTTGATATATATTTGATATTTATATCTGGAAATATGATAAACCTTCACTTCCACCACTCGCGAAGATCACTCCGACGTGGCAAGAAGAACCCCATATATGATGATTGACCTCGAGCTTCATGCATCAAGACGTGGACGGTTTATTGCTTTTGATTATTTGCTTATGTTATTTGAATTGATATTTGCTTACGTAAGTGATTCCCTAGCTTTTCGGAAGTTTGTTAAATTGTGGCTTATTTATAGATTGACAACCAAACAAACAGGACAAGAAATATTAACACATTAAACACTTTACTTATATCCGTGGTTTAGCTTTCACCGAAGAAAGCCATCAATTATCACGTTATCTTTGTTACTGAAAGAAATCGAGTATCGTCCTAATCACATATAGACTATAAACACCCAAACAAAACAATCAAGTGCCGCTCAGAATCCATTTCCTTCTCTAGTTCCTTCAAGTTTCTAAGGAACAAACCGGAACCTTGACTCAAGCAAACAAAAACATGGGTTTCTCTTACCTAAGGAATATTTCCATAAAAATCCATACTTTGAATTAAAAATTACAAATCTACATGCCTCATCTAGGACCACATAACTACTAGCAATTTGGAAAGTTTCTTGCAAATCTCCCCAAAAATTCCTAAACCCTAAACTAATTTAGAAACTAAGAAAATAAACAATAAACTAAGCAGAAAATTGAGTTTTGAAATGGCGACCGTCACAGTAAGCAAGTGTTCCACGGTGGCGTTGCAGTTGGGTTTCAGTGCGAGAGGGAGGATCTCGACGAGGTGGTGCTCGGAGTTGATGACTGATTTTGCTTGAGCAGAGAGAGAGAGAGAGAGAAGGTCTTCGGTTTTAGAGAATGAAGAAGCAGAAACAAAGAGAAGAAGGGAAGAAAAAGAAGCTGATGAGGCCGGTAGGAAGAAGAGAGAAGAAGGTTTTGTATCCGGTTAATTTTCAATGTCCCGTTGTGAGCAACGAGTGGGGAGTAAATGTTACCGGAAAGAGGAAGAAAATGTATATTCAATTTAATTGGTAAAGCGGTGTGTTTCACATTTGCAACGGATGTTCCATTACAATACTTAATTTTTTTCAATTTTTGCAATTAGTTTATGCCGTTGCTAAACAATTCCCGGATGCAAAGTTTAGAAATTTCAAAAATATCAAAATGGATCAAAAAAGGAGAGGATTAAGTGATAAATCATGTTTAGGGTGATGCGGGATGATGCGGACAAGCAACTACCTACTTCAATGAGATAGGGCTCATGATGCGAGGCGAGCTTGACTTTGCCAGTGGAGGCCATCAAGAGGTCTTCCCCTTCTTTGATTGGTGAGTAGCAATCTTCAGGCAACTTCCTAATTCTTAATCGGTGAGACTCGACTATGCAATTAATTTGTGGTCACCGATTGATTTCCTTTCGTATTGATCAATCCAGGATGCTACTGCCGGGAGTAATGTTCTTAATTCTTAATCAGTAAGTGATTTTTTTTTGGGTATAAACCACACGGTGTTCTCAGCTGACCTAAACTAATCCACGTTAGATGCTGGGTGAATCCCAAAAGGTGTAAATGCTCTCCAAATGACCGACTCCATATAAGAGAAGGGATTGAACCATTGACCTCTCTTAAGGAGCAGGAACGCCTCACCACTCACTCCCTGGACAATCAGTAAGAGACTTGACCCTGGAATCTTTCGATGACTTTAATTATTTTGCATTGATTTCATTGGTCTGCGTATTATATCTTTTGTGCATATAAACTATAAAGTGTAATAAAGCCATCATTGATTTGCGTATTACAAGTGAACAATCCTACCAAAAAGAAGATTCCCAGATCCGATGGCTTGTACTGAGTGAACACCATCCTAGCTCTGCGTCGTCATGAAGGATCCAGACCAAAATTCGCAGAGGCCATGACAATGGGTCGGATCTTGCTTCGGCATGCCGCCACTGTTGGTTCATGGAAATTCAATCCTGGATTTCATAGAGAGGACTTTGACCCCTGTATGTTGTGGTTGATATTTTTCCACATCCTGAAATTAAACACGGTAGTAATATTGTTTTTAAAATATATTTTATTTATATATATATATATATATATTTTAACCTGATATATCAAAATAATTTAAAAATATTAAAAAAATTAATTTAAAATTTAAATTAATAATTCTATATATTATAATGATGTGAAATTACGGGTTCCCAAGAAGTTTAAGCCTGTTAAAAACAGCCACAACTGCAACTTGAAGATTTCAGTGTAATCCTATCGTTAGTTACTTCTTTAATTATTTAGGGTTAACCTTTTCTTTTGCTTAAAACTCTGCGTTTTCACCATCCGCTCTGCTCTCTAAAACTTAGAAAAAGTCAACATTCAAGAAACTTGAAAATCCTCTGAGAAAATCTCTCACTCTGCGTTTTCACCATCCGCTGTTAAGATTGAGAGAGTTTGTAAAATTGAAAAAAGAATTAGTTTAGAGAAGGGAAGAGGGGGGAAGAGGAAGAAGAGAGAAAAAAGAGGGAGACTGAAATTTAAAAATTGTGTTGTATTGATTTTTGTTTTGCATACCTTTATTGTGTGTACACTATCTATTTATACACATTACACTATTGTAGACTATTCTTCTATACTCTAACATCTCCCTCAATCTCATGCTTTGATAAACCAAGCATGAGATTGCAACAATGAAAATGAAATATAAGAGTACTTAATTCTTTAGACAAACAGTATGTAAGCGAGAGAAGAGAAGGAATTTCATTGATCTATTTCTTGACCAAAATTTCATTTGTCTTGTAAGACTTTGAGAAGAGAGGGATGAGAAAAACAAAGGGAGGTAAGAGAGGTGATAGAATGGGTTTGAATTTCATTTATCTACTTCGATTTTTACGAAGGATTTCATTTGGCTTCTTCAGTTTTTCTGAAGTTTTTTATTTGCTGATGAATTTCTTAATCTATGTAAGAATTCATTTTCTTCTTCTTCTTCTTCTTCTTCTTCATTGGATTAAGTTTTTTTTCTAATCCTTTTTTTTCTCGTTCTTTTTCTTAATCTTCGGCACACCACAACATAAACGACACAAAACACACAAAATAACGCCACAATACAAACGACACAACAACATAACAACATAAAGCACACAAAACACAAAACCTACAAAACCTAGGGATTGACAACTAATCAGCCGCCTCAACCATTTCACTCTTCTTCTCTGCCAAAACTTTGCAATTCATCATACAAGATGAAGCAGAGCTTGAAGGGACACTAACCTACCTGACTGTTACTCTGCCTTCCAGTTGGGCAACATCTTGAAGACCAGAAGAAGTTGAAGGCCAAAGACACTGTGATGCAAATGGTCGCTGCAGATTGGCTAAGATCTGACAAGCGAGAAGATGATCTGGCCGTCCTGACTCCGTCGACGCCTCAGCTGCCGTCTCTGGTGAAGCTACAACATCGGTCCTCTGGTGAACCGAGCTTCAGACCAGCTGCGCCGAGAGAGATCATCTTCTGCCGTATAACTTCTATCCTACAGCTGCCATCTGTAGCACTCAGAAGAATTGAAATGGTGAGTCATGAATTCTCACTCTGCTGCCTTTTTTTTGTGGCTTTCGGCTGACTCTTTGAACACATAGTTATGATCTGTTGCAACATGCTCATTATGAGTAGTGAAAGATGCAGATCGGACAATAACAACATTTCGCCCAGGAACATCGAGGGACCTTGGAATCACATTCTCTGTGATTTCGATATTCATAAGGCATTCTTGCTGAATCAGGAAATCACAGAGCTCTCCTTCTCCATTTATGTATTGATTTTGAGAAGATTTTTAGATTACGTCGGGATCTTGCAGGATTTCTGAGAGTATACACGATCAGTCTGCCTTTGTGCGTGTTACTTATTTGACGATATACCTCAATGAAATCACGCTTATTGAAGGAAAACAGAGCATTGACTGGAGACTGGCAGAAATGACTTAGAAAAGGCAGGGATAAATCTTTTGTTGAAGAAAGTGGAAGAAATATTGATGCATCTAACTAGCTTCTCCTGTTGCTGAACGAGATCGTCTTCTCACTTATGATACTTGCCGCTCTCTGAATTTTTTTTTGAATCTAGAACAGAAGAAAACAGATTCAACCGAGTTTTTTTTTAATAATGCATTAGGATTAGATTGCGGAAGCAGAGAATTGGATCAGAGTTCTGATACCATGTTAGGATTGAGAGAGTTTGCAGAATTGAAAGAAGAGAAGAATTAGTTTAGAGAAGGGGAAGAGGGAGAAGAGAGAAAAGAGAGGGAAACTGAAATTTAAATTGTGTTGTATTGAATTCTGTTTTGCATACCTTTGTTGTGTATGCACTCTCTATTTATACACATTACACTATTGTAGACTATTCTTCTATACTCTAACACATCTGCTCTGGTCTCTAAATCTTAGAAAAAGTCAACATTTAAGAAACTTGAAAAATCCTCTGAGAAAATCTCTCCACTCTCTCAACAATGGCGGTGAATTGTCTGCTAATATGTCACGGATTAGTCACTTTAATAGTCATAATCTCCTTCCTCTGCGGTCAATGGCCAATCTTCCAAGGCACCCCAATTGAACGCCTTCATCACTTCATCACCTTCGGCGCTTACGATATAGTACAAGCGAACTATCCTACAAAATAACTTACATGGGCATTACTAGTAATTCATGTTTCAAATCTCATTCATTGATTTGAATTTATAAATTAATTAAATTAGATGAGAGAGATAAAATATTAAGAAATTAAGTTATTTTAATTTTTATCATGCACTAAAAACTTGAATTTCTAGAGTATTTAGTAAGTATTTTATGATTACGTATAAAATACTTTCATGATTATGTATTTTATAACTTATTTTACTGAAATAACATAAGTTTAATTTCTCGTGTCCTTTTGCCAGCAAAAATGCTTGCAGTAACAGATGGATACTTCTCATCTTGCTGGTAAAGATTTTGATAATAGTTCGGTTAATAATATATTTTTAAAAACAAATCAAAGGAAAAAATAGCAATAAAAATAATGAGTATTGAATATGATAGGAAAAAGAATGAAATAGAAAAAAAAATAAAATTATCTCAAATAAAATAAATAGCAATGCAATATGACATGTAAAAATTACATGAGAATAAAATTGAAAATAAATTTCAATTTGATAAATTATTTCATATAAAATAATGTGGATGATGCAGACGAGCAACTACCTACTTCAATGAGATAGGGCTCATGATGCGAGGCGAGCTTGACTTTGCAAGTGGAGGCCACCGATTGATTTTTGCGTATTGATCGATCCAGGATGGTATTCAGTAGAGTAGAGGAGTATATCTTTTGTGCATATAAAGCCATCATTTGATTCCCCATAATTAAGAAAGTTAAATTTCTCTCTCGATGTTCATCTGTAGAATATCTTCAAGGCACCCCTTTGGTGCGTATGCCGCCTTCTTACGCTTCGGATCCTTTCCACCCACCATCGTTCCAGTGCTAGGCTGATCACCAATGACTGCGCTCCTTCTTCTTGTGGCAATTTCCTTAATATTAGCTCCCTTTCCGACTAAATACCGACCCGGCAGTGTGTGGCGACCGATTTTTGAGCTTGGTCGTGAAGACAACGTCGCCTCACATTACAATTGAAAATGGTAAAATATTATGTTGAGGCAATCAATTACAGCTACTCCACAATTCGACTCGTGAATCCTCGCTATTCGGAAGGATGATTGCTTCTCCATCCCTCATCATTCTCTTACGAAGTGCTCTCCTCTCCGTTTTGTATTATAATAATTATGATTATTATTATCAATTTAAATATTGGGAAGAGAGTTCTGTGTTAACTTTTATATGTTGCGAAAATGAAATACAGAATCCTCTTCCAGATTATATTATGGATACTTCTTCTTGCAAAAATGGTAGTGGTGCTGCACAAAATTCTTCTCCCAGCTGTGTCAACATGGAAGGCCATTCCTATGTCATGGTTGATGCGTATGTCAACGAGGAGATCAGTGATGTACCGACTTGTGCTGTGTAAATTTGATGTATACTTGTTCCAAAAATGTGAGAAATATGTCGTATACTAGATGTCCATGATATTTTGTCGGTTGGGTTCGAGCTTCAATGGTTCAATTATTCTTACTATGACTCGGAAGCATACCGTACGCCCCCTCTCACGACTTACCTCAAGTAGTGTATTAAATCGACTGTTGGCATAACACGACTTAATATTATAAGTTTGTAAAATATCAACACTGTTGACCCTTCTCTTCTCTCCTTATATGCAGTAGGAAACTTGCTCGACTTGTTTCTTGAAGGTGAGGAGGAATATTACTGGTCTTATATGTTTGGGCTAAAAAGAATACTTTAAGCATTTTCTTCGCTATTATTTGAAATTTTTAATTGATCATCAAGATTTTCCACTTTGATTCATATTTTATTTTGGTGATTACAGGTATCAATCAGATAGCTTGGCGAACTGGGATGGGTGAGTTAATTTATTTTGTATAATTATAGCATTTTACAGAAAGAGTACTAATATTTTTCTAATAAATAAATAAAAGACCCTACAAAGTTTTTCTTACACAGTAGTGCATCAGACGCTCTCTATCTCTCTCCTGTATTAAATCGACTGTTCAGCTTAATATTATAATTTTGTAAAATATCAACACTTTTGACCTGCTCTTCTCTCTTTATATGCAGTAGGAGACTTGTACGACTTGTTTTTTGAAGGTGAGGAGTAATATTACGGTCTTATACGTTTACTTTACATACTTTCTTCGCTATTATGTGAACTTTTTTAATTGATCATCAAGATTTTGCACGCTGATTCATATTTTATTTTGGTGATTATAGGTACCGATTGGATAGCTTGTCAAATTCACGGTGAGTTAATTTAATTTGTGTAATTATAGCATTTAACGAAAGAGTAGTAATATTTTTCTAATAAATAAATAAAAGACCCTAAAAGTTTCAATCATTCTTCTTCTTTTGTCAGCTTCTTCTTGTTATTACCGGTACAGCACCCCTCCAGTTTTACTAAGCTTTCTCATGCTGTTTCTCTCTGCAATACTTGTCCTTATCGGTGAGTATTTTACTTTGCTTTTATCAGCTTGCAATGAAACAATAAATATATCAACGACCAAAAATTACAGCTTAAGAAATAATTATTGTTTTCATTGCGGTTGTATCCAATAGATCTAGAATTAGCATAAATTTAGATTAATGTATCTAATATTCTTTCTACTTTTGTTCTCGATTATGAACAATATTGATTTAAAGCATTAGAATGTTCTTATCATTCCCTTTATTGTTTGTTTCGTAGACTTGCATGGATATTGTTTTCTTTTCAATTTCATGAGGTATTCATTACAGTGTTGAGAGCCATGATGATCATTTTTGAAATTGAAGACTTAGAATGCACAAATCAATCACATATATATACTCGCACATAAAATCAATGAAATATTTGTAAATTATTTTAATTTTTGATACTAGGAATTTGACATTTGAAAAAAAAAACTTTCATCGATGCCTGATTATACTTAAAAAAGAATAAACCACCACGATAAAAGTCACATGAAATTTTTGGAATTTTTTCTATATTGACTTCTTTTTTTTGTAATGTCTCTATATAGTGATATATCATGTGCTATTGTTCCCATGCGGGCTACCATGTATTCTGACTTTACTTGTCTATAAATGGCGAAGAAGACATTTATCCATGTGCGACAATATTGAAAAATTCTTGCTATGTCACGATAATGATCTCGTACCGATAAGATACACTTACTAGGAGATTAAGAAGATAAACAACGGATTTAAAGACAAGTTGGGTGAAGGAGGCTTTGGCTCAGTGTACAATGGAAAGCTTCGTAGTGGTCGTTTCGCAGCAGTTAAAATATTGGGCAATTCAAAAGCCAATGGGCAAGATTTTATCAACGAGGTTGCCACTATTGGAAGAATTCACCATGTCAATGTCGTGCAACTTATAGGCTTCAGCGTCGAGGGATCGAAGCGTGCTCTTATATACGAGTTCATGCCTAATGGGTCTCTTGAAAGGTACATTTTTTTAGGCAAGGTAGTGTCCTACTAAGCAATGACAAACTTTATGAAATTTCTCTTGGAGTGGCTCGAGGAATTAAATATCTACATCAAGGTTGTGATATGCAAATTTTACATTTTGATATCAAGCCCCACAACATTCTACTTGATGAAAAATTTATTCCGAAAGTCTCAGATTTTGGACTTGCCAAATTATATCCAACAAATAATAACACTTGTCCCCCTACTAGCTGCTAGAGGGACATTTGGATACATGGCTCCTGGACTAGTTTATAAGAGTATTGGAGGTGTTTCTTACAAAGCTGATGTCTATAGTTACGGGAGGTTATTAATGGAAATGGTGGGAAGAAGAAAGAACTTGAATGTATCGGCAAATCATTCAAGCCAAATTGACTTCCATTCATGGGTTTATGACCAGGTCAGTGAAGGAAAGGACATAGAAGTACAAGAAGATGCCACAGAACATGAAAAGAAGACAACAAGAAAGATGATTATTGTAGCTTTGTGGTGCATACAATTGAAGCCTGTTGATCGTCCCTCAATGCATAAAGTTGTTGAGATGCTTGAATCAGATGTTGAGTCCCTGTGAATGCCTCCTAAACCTTTTCTCACCCCACACCAGTGCAAGAAGATGATTATAAAGCTAATAATGCAGAGTTATCGGATCCACCAAATGACATGGACTCTTCATATTAGTTTGGTCGTTAATAAGTATGAATGTAGATGGTATTTTTTATATGGTATTACAAAAGTTATGATCACGGCTTATAGAAGTGGATCATTTTTCATTTATAATTACATCAATAAAGCCTGATAATTTTACATATGACAAAACACGATCATTTTTCCTGCTATTGACTTGAAATGACTTTTTCCACCACAAAGACTTTGCAATGCAGAGATAAGAGGAGTGGTTTGATTAATAAAAGTGCTTTCAATACTTTCAATAAAAGATTTTGGTGAGTTTCTTTATAAGCCCATTTATCATAATTAAATATGAGAAATTATAATTCAGCATTGCAAATTATAATTAAGAATTTGGTCAATCCAAAGCAAGACTAAGCCATTAGTGGGAAGGGTCAACTCTGTATTTACTTAGGTCAATATAAAAATAAAATAGTTATTATCATATTTTTATAACCCGACTTTGGATCGACCCAGGACAAAGCCCAACTTATGAGTACATAGAGTTAACTTGAGTTGACTAAGTCAATATAAGGATAAAATTGACTACTATTATAGTTTTAAAATCCAATTTAAAGGTTTACTCTGGACAAAGTTTGGGTCACATATTGAGAGAGTCAACACGTAGTAACTCGTGTCAACATATAAAAAATGATGATTATTATAATTTTAAAACTTTGACTCGGGAGTTGAACTAAGACAAAAAGATCAGGAGGGCAACAAAGATTGATCTAAAATTTTTTATTCTTTTCTTCGTGTTTTTGTCATTCTAAATAATCAAAATAAACTTTTTGGATTTTTTTAAAATCAACAGTGTCACCCATGTTTTATTTTGGGTCAACCCAAGTTTTTACTAGATCAAATCAATCCTTTAAGTATTTCTTTTAACTCGGGTTCATCCATTTCTTATGTCCATTAGGTCTCAAGTCGAGCATGTGAGGTTAGTTTTATAACTATAATTATTATAATATTATTAATTTTAACATTTAATATAGACTAAAATAAAAATAATTAGAGTAAAATATATTCTTTATATATATATATATTTTATTCATCTTAACCAAACCAAATAGATACATAAATAATTACTTTACCTTCTACAATTATGCTTTTATATTCTTTTTCATCTCATTGTCTCTTAATACTGCAAATCAAGATTGTTAAACTCACAAGTTAGCTCCAAGAATTATATAATTTTATAAGTCAATATACATGTACCTTGTAAAATTAAGTTCAAACTCAAAAACAAGTAAAATAGCGAATTAACTTGATAAAACCAATCAAACCTATTAACTAAAATATAAAAGCGTTGCTTTCTTCTATTCATTTTACTGTTCACACAGACATGATTACTATGAATTGAGGCGGTAAAATTACCATTTTGCCCTTACGACCGAAAATTTTAGCCCGGAGCAGGGGTATTTTTGAATTTTCCAAGGGACCTGGATGGCATTTACCGATTTGTTGCAGAGTAAAACTATAAAAATAGCCCCATAAAACAAAAAAATAAGGTAAACCAGGCCAGGGGTAGTTTAGAATTTTCCACAGGACATGGATGACATTTCGAATTTATGCACGATAAAACTACACAAGTAGCCCTCAAAGCGACAAAAACTAACACCTAGAACCGGGTTTATTTAAGATTTTCACCCCTGTTTTTTGTAGATATAGCCGTGTCCAGGGTGTATGGGTAATAGACAATTTTTATTATTTCTCTTTCCGGAACACTGCAGCGCGTTATGCGTCACGGTCCGAGCATTGTTCCATGTTCACGCGCCTTCGAGGCGTGCGTGCGCCTCCTTCGGAGGTGGAAAACAGGCTTCTACCGTGTCACATGGTTCGTCGCCATGTCCTTTTCATCAAGGTGCGGCGTGTGTGCAGTTCACGATGCCGGTGAAGCTTTGGTGGATGGTTTTAAATTTTTCTCACTTTTCTCTCTCTCCGCCACTTGTAAAATACGCCTGGTCCTCATGGTTTGTGAATGTTTTAGTGTGGCCCTGGTCTTTGATTTCTCTTTTATTACTATTTTTTCAATATAGTTTTTGATTTGTTGTCATTGTGCTCTTCAATTGAAATTGATTATATATGTTGGGTTTCAATTTAGTTCTTATTCTTTTGATTTTCGGTTTGCTTTTGGTTATTTTATTTATTTTGGTATGCAGGTTTTAATTGCTTCTGATTGGGTCCTCCAATTGAAATTTGTCATATATTTTGTATTTCATTTCAGTCCTTATTCTTTTAATTTTATAAAAACATTACACAACAATTTTTTTTAAATATCTTTATTAATTTCGGTCCCAAGGTTTTATTTATTCCAATTTTTTCCTTTGATTTGAATTAAGTTTATAATTTGTTTTAATTTATTTTCATTGTGTCCTCCAATAAAAATTAATCATGTATGCTACTTTTCATTTCAATCCATATTCTTTTATTTTTTAACAAAATTACATCGTAATTTTTTAATTATCTTTATTTGTTTTGGTCTCTGGGTTTTATTTGTTTCAATTGTCCTTCGATTAGAATTAATTATTGTTTTTATTTTTATTTCGGTCTTTATTCTTTGAATTTTTATTTGGTTTTTCTGTCATTCTTAGACAATGTTTATTTTTATCCATATTTATGCATCTATACTTTTAGTGTTTTTGTTTTTTCGTTTTATTTTTAATCGGTTAAATCCTGAAATTTTAATCTATGTTGGTGATCATTTTAAAATTAATATTGCTCCCTTTTCTCTTTGTTCTTTTTTGGGTGTTTTCTATTATTTTATTTGTTCTTTGGATCAAATGATTTTATGATTTTATTCTTGGCGCTATAATAATGATAATTTTAGTGATTATTTTTGTTGTTTTTGTAAAAATGTTTTGCTTTTTTATATATATATTTTCATGGCAATTTAATGATTTTAATGTTTTGGTCAATAATGTTGATAAAGTTTTTAAGCATTATAGTATTGATAGTGATGGTAGTGTAGGGATGTATTTTTATTTATGTTTTTCATTATTAGCATAATAATAATAATAATAATAATAAAGCAACTATGCACCTAAAGGCGGAATTGATGCAAATACAATAAATAATGCAATCTTAAAATTAATTACTTTAAAGTAAAGAGATAAGGAAAGAGATTGCAAACTCGGTTTTTAACGTGGTTCGGCAAGCCTACGTCCACGACTCAAGTACCAACCCGTACTTGAGTATTGTACTCTTTACTAAACCAAGTAACAAGATTACAATTTTTCCGCTTGATGAATCCACACCAAGACTTTACACCACTTGAAGATATGCCCTCTTCAAGATTTTCCTTTCCACTTGAAGATGTCCCTCTTCAAGATTTTCCTTTCCCACTTGAAGATGTACCCTCTTCAAGATTTTTCCTTGGTGATGTTCCTCACCAATACCAAGAGTTCTATACTCAACTCTCAAGAGTTTCACAATGGTTGTTTTTGTAAAACAACAATACACTCTTAATAGTGTGGATATTACAAATGAAGATCTAAAATCTCTTTCTCTCACTTAATAGCACTTAGGATATTTGAAGGTGTTTAAGTGTAGTGAGAATGAGAAATACTCTTTGTGTTAGGATATGAAGATTTAAACACAAATATGAGTATTAATGAGGATTGATGATATGAAGGTGTTTATGCACTTCTAATTGCCTCAATATAAGATATGAAAGTTCTATTTTTTTTAGTTTTGCAATTAAGAGACCTATTTATAAGTTTCAAAGAGAAACTAGCCGTTTATAGCCGTTAGAAACTAGCCGTTTATAGCCGTTGGAAACTAGCCGTTAGAAACTAGCCGTTAGAAACTAGCCGTTTATAGCCGTTAGAAACTAGCCGTTAGAAACTAGCCGTTTAATCATCAAATCCTTTGCATGCAATGTGAAGTGTGTGAGTTCATTTTAATTTGTGCTATCAAGATAGAAATTGAGATTTACACAAAGCACTAAAATGAACACTTATTCTAAGTCTTCACTTGCTTGCATCTTGGACTTCTTGGAGTGATTTCTTCGTGTACTCCGTTATGCTTGTTGATGTATTCTTTGTATAAAACCTGTTTATAGCTTAATCTCATCCAAGCATATTATTAGCCCATTTTCTTTTTATTGTTATCATCAAAATATATAAAGCATACAAAGTATGACATTATATGTCAACATTTTGATTATTAGCATAATAATAACAATAATAATAATAATAATAATAATAATAATAATTTAATGTTTTCTCTTACTTAATCTTTTGTTAATGTTTTTAGTTTTTTCTCTCTGGATAATTTGATAATTTTTATTCTTTTAATAGTTATACAAACTTTTACTCAACCCTCAAAGTAGTGTAATTTTTTATAAATTTTCAGGTCAAATAATTTTTTGGAGTCAATAATTTTTATTGTTTTTTCATTTATTTTATTTTTTCATTTGCTCTTTTGCTAATGTTTTTAGGGCTTTTAAGCCTTTGATTTAGTTTTGTTTTCTTCCGATATGAAAACAATAATAATATAAATATTAAGAATAATAATAGTAATTTTAAGTTTTTATTCTTACGTGCTTTTTATTAATTTTGTTTGGTTTTTCTATGTGATTTATTAAATAATGTTTATTGTTTTGACGATGATGGTGATGATGATTTAAGAAGTTAAGACTGTGATTTGGTATTATTATAATAAAGGATGTTGATTTTTTTCATAATATCAAATTTTATATATTAGAATATTATATTGTAATCTCAACAGTTATGAAGATTATTTGTTTTGCCCGCACTATGCGCGCAACGTAGTGCGGGCAATCCAGCTAGTGTGTATATAAAAATGTTTAACACACAGCATGTGTGTGCGGAAATATTACAACAAAATATATTCAAAATTTCCTTCTCTCTCTAGACTCTCTATCTCTCTTCTTCTCTGCATAATTTCTTCACTCTTTTACTAATCTCAACATGGTATCAAAGCTATTATGCTAAGCGCGTTTATTGATCCAATCTTCTGCAATTTGATCCTTCAATGGATCATTCAAAAAAATGAAGCAACAAACCAGCAGTAGAGCAAACACCATCATGTATCGTGAAGAGGAGTGCACACACACAGAACTTCTTGTTCCTGTAAGTTTACCTCAATACAATCTTCTGCTTCTGCGAATTTGATGTTTTCCTTAAAGCTCGATCAGCTCTTTGACAGCGTGTGTCCTTGAGTTGAAGAACCTCTGTTTCTGCTACTTTCATTCTCTTCCTCCGAATTAATAGTTGCTCCTTCAATAATAGTTTGATCTCTGTGATTTCCTCTGTTGTTCTATAAAATATAGATTTGTGTTCTCTGCTATGGCATCTTCTTTTCTGCTCTTCTTCTCTCTACTCCTTAAATCAAACACTCGGTGTTCAAAAGTTTCTTTGAAAGTCACACACAAAAATCATAATCTAGTCTTAGTAATACTTACAACTCTCCAATCTCTGCGCAACAAATTACTGAATTCCAACCTTCAAATTTTTTAAAAAACTCGGATCTGCTCCTTCGTTCCGGATTCAGTCGACGACAATGATCTCGCATGATCACCGGTGATTCATCCTTCTCCGTCATCGATGGAGTCAGGTTATTGCACTGAGATAATATCTTTCACCAGCTCGGACTATTAGCAAGACTATTGATGTCAAGCTCATTCACAACATAGGATTAACTCTGTGCATGAAATTCCCACCGCCATGGCTTGTTAGCTTCTATTAAGCTTACGTGAGAGTGGCGATTGGAAAGCTATGCTTCGGAATGTGATCCACTAGTTTCTTGTTGTCGAAATTCCACCTCCCATTTCGAAGGAAGAAGTCTTCTCCATTTCCCACTTTTAGCCTGGGAGCGAGATAAAACACGACCTTCAACTTGAGAAAACTAAGCACTAATTGAAATTCCAAAAGAATGAAGCATTGGATCAACATCATAATTGTTGCTTCTCAAAGCATCATCGATCAAAGATCTCATCTACTCTTGGGGCTTCATCCGTGATTTCTCCACTCGGACCTTCAGCGGTGATTAGATTGCAAAGCATCGCACGCTCCTTGGCTGCAAGATAACGTCTTCCACTTTGCCTTTTTCAAAAATTGTATGTGTTGCTCTATGAGAGAAAGTCGGGTTGTGATTCGGTCTTGTTCGTGGTCAGTCGTTGGATTCTTCGTGGTAACAACTGAAGTTGTGCAAGGCGGAGCTGGAACAGGGAAGAATAAAAGCGATTTGGCAGAGAAGAGAGAAGAGGATTTTAGGTCTTGAAGAGAGAACAAGTTGTGAAACCTAGACCTGTTTGTTTGCTTGGAAAGTGGTTTCCTTTTAGAAAGTGAATTCGAGGAAAGTGAATTTCTATAAAGTGAATTCGATGCTTGATGAGTGTTATGGAAAATGAACCGGAAAATAATTTCCAGTGTTTGTTTGTGTTATGGAAAAAAACTCGAAAATAATTTACTAGTAAATTGTTTTTTAAGTTTATTAAAATAATGAGGAATAAATCTTACAAATTAAAAAGTTGAATGAGAATGAAATTGTGTTACTGAGACATGTTTCACTCAAAATAATAGAGATGAAATCTAAAAATTAAAAAAATAAAAGGTGAATAAATTAAAATAATAATAATTAACATTTCATAAATTATTTAAAAAAATAAGTAACAATAAAAAAATGAGGACCAAATTTGATAGATAAAAATTTCAATAAAAAATGATAAGAAAAAGCAAATAGCAATTATAAAAATAAGGACCAAAATTAATATAAAAATTAAATTTTAAGAGATGAAATTGAAAAATAAATATCCAAAACAAATTCTTACACAAATTAAGAAATAGAAATTCATCAACAAAGGAAAAACTTCGAAAAACTTAAGTAGACAAATGAAATTCAAACAAATTCTATCATTTCTCTTACCTCTTGTTTCTTCTTCTCAATCTCTCGAAATCTCAAAATCTTCTCAATAAAATGCAATCTCATCTTTCTATTCTGTTCTTTCTATTTTCCAAACTGATTTCTATTAAACAGGGTTAAGTACTCATGTGTTTTGTTTTCACTCGCTGCAATTTCATGCTTGGTTGTCAAAGCAACAGATTGAGGGGATGTTAGAGTGTAAATGAATGTATATTTTAGAATAATGAAAGTGTATTTTAGAATATACATGATGGTAGTATATGATATCCGAAATGTGTATATAAAGATGCTAAACACACAGTATGTGTGTGTAGAAATATTACAATCGAATAAATTCAAAATTTCCTTCTCTCTCTAAACTCTCTATCTCTCTTCTTCTCTGCATAATTTCTTCACTCTTTTACTAATCTCAAAAGTTGAATCATGTGATTGCAAGTCTTTAACTTGTTGCATTGATTTAGAAAAGTGAAATCACTTGCATATGCAGTTTCGCAAAAACCTAACCTAGCCCCAATTTATAAGAATCAAGAAGGCTAAAGATCAATGGACTGTACATATTACATTTAACATTTTTCTTGAAAGAAATAAAAGTCGAAGGAGCATCAGTTGTTGGATGTTAGCAAATTAATGACATGAGAATTACTCCATTCTAAGCAAATTAATGCCTAGTAATATCATCGAAACATGTCTGTAGACGACTAATTTTGGTTTCTACAATGTCACCATCCAGGTTGAACTCAAACTTGCAAGCATTGGTGCAACTGGACAAGATAATTGATGAGATTTGATTGATTCCACTTAGATCCTCAAAATTAGTTGTCTACTAAAGGGGAAAAGGAAGAAAAACAAACATTATCTTGTCTAAATAGCAGCAAAAATGGCTTCGGACCCATAATAAGGCCTGATGGTTCTCCTCTTACGACAAACCCCATATCTTATATAACAATACTCTTAGCTTTTGGTTACACCTCAGCTGGTAAATCAACTTAGCTTAAATCTCTCTTAATTTTGATGATCTGGTGCCTAGGTTTTATTCTCTTAAGCACTAAAACTAGATTAGCCTATAAGAGATTTAGAATTCAAACAGAGAAAAAACACAAGATTACTTATCAAAGCAAACAGACACATAATCAAGGATGCAGAGTAACCTTGATAGAGGAAATGACACCGGTATTGAAGAAGTGAAGAATGTGGAAGTTCGTTGGAAAACCTATAAAAATAAAAAGAATTTGAGAAATAAAAAAATCTGAAAGGCATTGAATACTGAGACACTCGTATATCCGGGTATGTGTGAATGAGCTTGGATATAGAAAAATACAACAAAACTATTAACAATATCAATATTACCATTTGATATCCTCACAGCTATACCAAAGTCACTGGCTTCATCTACCCAGAGGTTGCAAGGAGTATATTCTCCGGCCTTATGTCCCGATGAACAACTCCCATGTCATGACAATAATAGCCATCTCGTCCAGACAACCGTCCCTCGAGGCAGAGCTCAATCACAAGATACAAAAATTATAAATCCTCATATGTTGCCTTCAATGTCACTATCATGACGGCGATTTTTGGATAAGAGCCTCGCGCCTCGCATTCAACCCTGGATTCGGGGAGTAACGAGTGCACGGTGAAAATGTGAGGTTTAATAGTTGTAAAATTTACAACTATAAATATTGGGAGTCACCACCTAGTATTAAGGTCACTAAGAACCTATTGGTCTGCAGAGTCTAGGGTAAGAAGTCTTATTGTGCAAGGGAAGACACATCACCCCAGTGCACCCTACCAAAGGTAAGTTGTATTGTTGTTTGATTGTTTTTCTAGGTTAGAATTTTTACACATGATTATAAGTTTTATTTTATCTATGGATATACTTTACAATGCAATTTTACACCGTAGTTAAAATTATTTTAATCTACGGATGTATTATACAATGTAATTTTACACCGTAGTAAAAATACTTTTTATTTGCGTGTGTATTTTACAATGTAAATTTACATCACGAAAGCTACAACCGAAAGGTTGTTGAATTATTTTTGACATTTTGGCCGAATACCAATGGATAATCGCAAACCGGTTACGATATCCAAATTTTTGTTTTAAAAATATGGAAAAATATGAAACATATTTTTTTACGAAAAATACAATGAGCAAAGTTTTGGAATTTGTTCGTATGCACGAAAACATTTGTATTTTTTTTTGTAGTAATATATATATATATATATATATATATATTTCAAAAGTATTAAAAATATATATATATTTTTTATTTTTTATTTTTTTATTTATTGGGTTGAGTATGTCGACCATAGAGTCGATGACCCACCCGAACTAGTCGAAAGCCCACAACATAGTAGCTTCTAACCATCGTGAATTGGTCGGGCCAACCTAGCCCGATCCATAAAAATGAATGAATAATTTTTTTATAAAAAAATGAAGAAGAAGAATAGTGCATGTGCACTCTGTTCATGCAAGTGTCCAACATCAATGAGAGGGTTACTCGATTATACTCGACTTGTAGAGGAGATCGAGGTTGTCTTTCCTGTTGTCGTCGCTTTGGAAACAGAGGTATGTCGTCGCTGGAATGGGCGTTTGAAGTCGCTGGTTTATGGTCTGTTCGGGTTGTCTCTCCTGTGCTCCTCATCACCGGTTATGGAGAGGAAAATCTTGCTCGAGGAAGTCGTCGGGAGCTTCTAGAGGACGAGGTGGCGCACGGTGGTCGGAGACGGTGGTCGGAGCAAAGAACGAAGGTGAAGAGAGATAGACCAGTGGGTTGGTTTCAAGAGAGAGAGAGAGACAGAGAAGGTGAAGAAGAAAGAAAGAAAGAAAAAAAGAAAGAGAAATGAGTAGAGAGGAGAAGAATAGGAAGTGAAGGCAATTGTTGTTTCGGCTTGGTGGTCAATGACGAAGATGGAGAGAGAGAGGACGCTAGCTTGAAAATGGCCGAGAGAGAGATGACTGATTACGGGTATATATTTTGCATACATTATTTCATCTCTTCTTCCTCTATCTCCATTTTTCTCCTTTTTATTTTTATTTTTGGAGGCTTTTCATCCTCTTTTTTCGCCTCTCTTCTCGGCTTTCCTCTCTTGTTTATAGGATGACAGAGGCTTGCTTTCGGTGGATAATTAATGGCAAAAGGAAAAGTCAAGCTGTTGCAGCTTGCTTGTGGTGAGTCGACGGCGTGTCCTGGACAATGCTAAATAGATAAATACACTTTGGTCCTCCAATTTGTAATTGTATTACTTGCATCCTCAATTGGATTTAAATTTGTAATTTTGTGCAATTATACCCTGGCCAAATTTCAACTGAACCTTAACGTTTGCGTGCCTTTTCATTTTAGTCCTTGTTTTTGACTTGTGCATTTTGACCATCAATTGACAATTAAACTTCAATTTGACCCTTAATTTTGCACAATTAGCTTGGAAAAAATTCAATTGGGTCTCCAAAATTCCAAAATTATCAATTGAACCCGAATAAAATTCAAGACTTTCATTTTTCATCAATTAAGCCCTTAATAAAATTAATTTGATAAATTTAAGGCATAATTAAGTCCTTGCACTTAATTAAATTCTTCAATTGGACCCTAAATTAATTTTCAAACATAAAAATATTTTGAATTAGCTCATGATTAAATCAAATTGGCCTATAAAATATATAATTATGATTTTTAACTTAATTTTTACCTCGGTTTGTATTTTCTCTCATTTTTGGAACAAAAGATATACAATTAGACTCTCGAAAAGAACCAAAATTTGCACCTTGAATTTTCTACCCATGCCGGCCCCTTTTATTTTATTTTAGTTATTTTTGGTAGATTTTGGAGAGTAACCCAAAAATTGGGTTATGACAGTTGCCCCCTCTTTACAATGTTTACAATCGAAGTGTTGTAAAAGACTTTTGATAGTAAGTGTTGTAAAGAAAAGAAAAGTGGATTTACTGGACCAAGATATGGTTGATTCATCCAGAAATGAGAATGGTGGAGATGATGGAATGGAAGATAAGGCTAGAAAGTAGGCTATCGAGGATCTATGGTTGAGGGTTGGAAAGCGTATTGTTTGACTTGGTTGTTTACTGGTGAGAAACGCACTCAAGCGAGAAAGAGGAGGATAGGGATGAAAACACACTATCTTAATTGGTGGTTTGAAAACACACGAGAATGAAGAAAAATAGGGTTGGAAAAGGCGCTATTTTAGCTTATGGTTAAGGGTTGGAAAACACACTTAAAACAGGAGGAGAAGGATGGCTAAGAAGTGCACGATCCTAATTGATTGTTGAGGGTTGAAAAACTCACTCAAGAGAGAGAAGGGATGGCTAAACCACGCACGATCCTAATTTATAGTTGAGGATTGGAAAACTCACTCAAACGAGAGGAAAGGAATGGCTAAGAAGCGCACGATCCTAATTTATAGTTGAGGGTTGGAAAACTCACTCAAATGAGAGGAAAGGAATGGCTAAGAAGCGCACGATCCTAATTGACTGTTGATGACTGAAAAACTCGCTCAAGATAGGAAAGGAATGGCTAAGCAGCGCACGATCCTAATTTATAGTTGAGTTGGAAAACTCACTCAAATGAGAGGAAAGGAATGGCTAAGAAGGGTTGAAAAACTCGCTCAAGATAGGAAAGGAATGGCTAAGAAGCGCACGATCCTAATTGACTGTTGAGGATTGAAAAACTCACTCAAGATGAAGGGAAAATAGGGTTGGAAAGCACACTATTTCAATTGATGACGAGGGCTAGAAAACTCACTCGAAGATGAAGGGAAAATAGGGCTCGAAAGCACACTATCTTAGTTGATGACGAGGGTTGGAAGACGCACTCGAAGATGAGAGAAAAATAGGGATGGAAAGCAACTATTTTAATTGATGATTGAGGGTTAGAAAACTCACTCGAAAATAAATGGAGAATAGGGCTGAAAAGCACACTATTTTAATTTTTGATGGCTAGAAAGCACACTAAAAAGGTAGAAGAGATAGTGTTGAAAAACATTCTATCTATGTTGATGAAAGACTCTCTAGGCACTCGAGAAAGTGCAACTGGTCGTGGCTCAAGGCGCGCATAAGACAATGAGTGAAGGTTCGTAAATTACAATTCCTCCAAAACATTTCTTAGATTATTAGTGGGGAGATGCCACGCGTGATGGCAATCAAGTTCAGGAAAGAAGACGAGGCTAAAAAGCGCATTAAAGAGTTAAGAGTCTAAAGGCGTACACAAAATAATGAGTGAAAGTTCAGTAAATTACGATCCTTCCAAAAAATTTCTCGATTCTCAACGAGGATGAAATGGATGATGGCACCTAAAATTAACAATGGAATAAAGCTGAAAAGCATGTTCAGGGATATGGAAAATGTGGGAGCTTGAAAGCGTGCACACAAAATGATGAATGAAGGTTCGTAAATTACGATCCCTTTAAAATATTTTTAGATTTTCAATAGGGATGCAATGCATGATGTCACCCAAAATTAGAAAAAAGATAAAGCTGAAAAGCATTCTCAAAGAGGTAAGAGCTTAAAAGCGTGCACACAAAATGAATAAAGGTTCGTAAATTTCGACCCTCCAAAATATCAATGGAGATGCAATACATGATGATGCATGTATACTTACTCGAGAGCTATAGGTCCCCTATCTTCCTCTAAGCCTTACATTCGGGATTTGGATCTCTGGATTTGATGGCTTCTCGCTTCTGTATACTCAAGCCACAACTTGTGGTTTTGACCACTGGAGATGATAGATTTTTCATATCAACATGCCCCCCGAGTTTGACCCAGATTCTTTGAAAAGGAATTGTGGAGTCAACTTCATGATTTGACGGCTTCTTGCTTCTGCATACTCAAGCCGCAACTTGTTGATTTTGACCACTATAGATGATAGATTTTCCATATCAACATGCCCCCCGAGTTTGATCCAGATTCTTTGAAAAGGAATTATGGAGTCAACTTCATGATTTGACGGCTTCTTAGATTACCCCCCTGTTTGGTCATGCCCCAAAAGTGTTTTGGGTTTCGGGTGTTTGCAGGAAGGGGTTGGTCATTTGCAAAGATGGTGTTTTCATGTGGGATTTTTGGAGCTTCGAAGTCTTTCCAAGCAAAAAAAACCTTTTTGATTGCCCTAATTGGGCCATGTCACACTAGTGTTTTAGGCTACGAGTGTTTATAGGAAAAGGATGGCTATTTGCAAAAAGTATTTTCATGCAAAACTTTTGGAATTTCAAAGTCATTCCAAGCACAAAAACCATTTTGATATTTGTTTAACAAGCTTGTTCTTGAAAGAATTCAAGTGATCTCATTGTCATGTTTTATGTTGACTTTGACAGGAACATGAAATGTTATTTGTAAGTCTCATATGTCAAGAAGGCTTCGATCAACTTGTGTAAAGCATTTGTAAGGATTGTTTCAAATGGAAAAGCATTGCTTATCGATCTAGATAACTCGTATTTGATCAGAAAGGGCTTTAATAGGCTTGTAACGTAGGTTTAGGTTACTGGCTACGAAAAAAAATGATATTTATAGGCTCAAAAAGTGTTTAAGGGTTTTTTAGACTAGGGATCACTTAGTGCTTACTCTTAGAACTTCACTTAGCCCTCATGATTAATTTTCATAGTGACCTAGCATGCCCCCAAGTATTGGTTTGGGCTTTGACCTTGACGTGCCCCCCGGTATGTATTTGGGCTTTTTCATTGGTATTTGTCACTAATGTTGTGCTGACTTGACAGACCCCCCAAGTATATTTGTTTGGGCTTTTTTTTTCACGACATGCCCCCAACATTTTGTTTGGTCTTTCTATGTTGAGTTTTTAGTACTACCAAAATGTTGAATTAATTCGATATAGTGCACTAAAACCCTTTTTATGTTTATGCCCCCCAGCTTTCTTCGGGTGTCACTTGTCATTGAGGATTTTTTTTTGCACTTGCCCCCCAGTGTAGGGTGTGATCCTTGTCAGGGTTAATTAGCAAGAAAATAAAATTATTAAGCTCAAATAGGGACTGCAAAGGATATTTGAGACTTTATGACGGCATATCAAAGATGGCCTCTCGTCATTTCAAAAACATGCAATCCGAATCAATAAGCCTTTGCTTTTCCATGTGAAACAAGTTTTTTTATTTTTTTGATTTTTTTGGATTATTTGTTTGGCTAAGAGATTAGCTTTATTCTGTGGATTTTGGTGGTATGAGATCAACCTTCAATGAAATCCTTTGAATTCCCAGAACACATTTATTAAATAAATATCAAATTGGCATTCATTTTCATATTAGACTTTGATTTGCCAAAAATCTTTATAAAATCATGGGATCATGGGCGTTTTGGATGAAGTGTTTGCGTTATTTAGGCATGAAAACGAGAACACATCATAAACACAAGAGAATACATGATCATTGAAAAGGAAGGTTTGCTTAACCACAAAAAGTTCCATGTCCAAACATGACGAAAACAAGAGGAAATCATGAAGTACTTTATCAACACAAAAGCTATTGTTGATTTCACTTTCCATGTTGCAGACACTTGGTACCCCATCTCCGTGGAGCTTAATTGGATACAGGATCTGGATTTCCTCTACCTTGCCTTAATCAAATGTTATCCACCTCGCTTTGATCAAATGCATGAGTCTCTTCTTGAAAGCACCACAAAAGTGGATCCTATGCCCTGCAGCTCCGAGCATGGTATTCAGTAGGTGAGATCGGGTTTGCACTGTAAATCCCGGAAATAAATTAAGTGTTAAATTAAAGAGAAATCAAATAAGTTGAGGGAAGGGTGAAATTGAAATAAATGTAAAGTTTATGACTTATAATATAAGAAGAGAACATGTGGTGTAAAATGTAAATTTAAAAGGAAATGGGGGCTCATTTGTGCACTTAAGGGAAGTGAACATGTGGTGTAAAATGTAAATTTAAAAGAAAATGGGGGCTCATTTGTGCACTTAAGGGGAGGAGATGAGTTAGAGAGAGTTTGGAGAGAAAAGATAAGAAGGGTGGAACTCCGAGACCCATATCCCCTCCGGCCACCATTCGATCGGTCTGGAATTTAAGTATGTTATGCACCTAACCATTTTCTAAATTCTGACCGGAGGGATTGTCATTATCGAAGCCGTTTGAGAAATCCAGGCATCTGAAGATTTCTTGAAAAATCCCTCAAACTCGTCGATTCTCCAGCTAGTTCCTCCTCCGTCCACCGTTGGATTTCTCTGAACTTTTGGTATGTTATGCGCCTTACTTGTTAATAAATTTTCACCGGAGGGATTAGCCTCGTTATTGCTCTGGTGGAGACGTGTAATCTTTTGAACATTATAACTAAATCTGTTTCTTTGGCGATCAGAGCTTCCGACTAGTTCCTCTTTATTACACCGTTGGGATCAATCTGCAATTTGGTTACGTGGTGCATATGAGGGTTATTCATGTTCTTAACAGATGGAGATGAGAATGGTACACTTCAAGCAAGGAGATATTGATGCTTAACGAGTAGCTCTCCAAGTATAAGGTCGAGTCTCGATGTAACTCCGATCTTGGTAGATCCAACCGTTGAAAGACCCTGAAATGTGAATATGTTTTATACTGTTGTAACCCAATTTTGGGTCATGCCCCAAAACTATCAGAAAATAACAAAAAAATAAAATAAAATGGAAGATGGTGTCGGTAGAAAAATCAAGTTAAAATTTTGAACATTTTTGAAAAATCGATTGCACCCTTTTTGTGCCCAGAAATGAGAAAAACGCGGATCCAAAGCTAAAGTAATTTATTATGAAATAAATCCGCGTATAAATTAAGTCAAAATATAATTATATTTTTTATGGACCGATTTGATACAGTCGTTGGTTAATATAAAAGCGTAATTATATTCAGGGGTTAATTTAGGTGCGGTTGAAGGGTTTAATTAAGCTTGACGACTTAATTATACTTTAAATGGATCGAATTAATTTTATTAAAGGCCTAGTCATTAAGAAATCAAGTGCTTAAATTTAATTCGGCTCAATTGATGATGTTTGAATTTTCATTGATCAATTTGAATTTTTTCAAGCCATTTAAGCGTAAATCGGGGACCTAATTGGACAAATTAAGAGTTTTATGGTCGAGCGAGGACTATATGGCACAGAGAAAAATCAAGGACCAAATGTGCGCAAAACAAAGTTACCGTTGAATTTTTCACAAAGGACATAATTGCACAAGATCATAAATTGAAGTTCAATTAAGGGTGCAATTGGAGGAGTAACAAATGGAGGGACCAAATTGTATTTTACACACAAAACCAACAAAGTTTGCGTCCCCAACAAAACCCCACTTTGAAGACAAAACTCTCAACCATCCACATGGGATTTTGGAGTTAAAAGACAAAGACATTGAGCTACCCATTTTTTTTCTTGAGCCATGAAAAACCCATGTTTTGAGGAAAAGACCGTTTGTTTTATACTCGCTTGGATAAAAAGAAAAAGGAGAGATTTCGGGATTTTTCTGTTTTTTGGTCTTTGAGACCCCGGGGATCCGGGATACATTGGGGTTTTTTTCAAAAATTTGTTGGGTTCTTTTTGCTGAGTGCCGGTTTTGGCTGAAATAAAAGGAAAGAGGAAGAAAATAGGGGGAGGGGAGAAGAAAAAAAACTCAGCTCTATCTCTCTCTAGGCTTGACGTCTCCCGGACGGATTGAAACCAGGGGCTCATATTCCCTCTCGGTAAGCTGCCTTTCGTTGAAAAAAAACACACCACCATAGAATCACGATCACGCCCTTTCTCTCGACCTCTGCTTCTCCTCTTCTTCCCGTGCCTCTGTCTCCCTTTGCCTCTCGGTCTGTAAGAAGAGAAGAGACCACCAGCCCTCATGCCTTCCACACGACCACAAAACCTCCTCTCCCTTGCTCTCTCGATCTCTATTATCTCTCCCTTTCTCAGCCTTGGTCTCCCTCTCTCTCTAATAAAAAACCGAAGCTTCCTCCTCTCTCTCTACATTTCGGGGTTGTTTAAACCATCACCCGGACCACCTAAAACCACCACCTTTCACCACCATTAGCTCCCAAGACCCTCAGCAGCTCAGCCCTCATCTCCGTGAAGAAAACCGAGCAATGACCCCACACAACCACTACCGACCCATGACTTCGGCCCTCTTTCCGGCGAGCACAGGTGGCCATTTCGGAAACCACGACGACCAGAAGATTCCCCTCAACATCCTCTACATCCAGGTATTAACCATTTCTCTTTTCTTCATACTTGAAAAACCTGCAAGTTACTGTATATCGTCTTCTTCTCTGCGAAAAAAAAACGAAACCCGGTTACTGTTGAGGGTAACCGGGCCGGGTCGGAACCGGGCCACGACCGCACTGCTGGACGTACCGGGCCACGGCCGCACTCGCTGGACGTCTGGGCCACTGCCAGACATCGCTGGACGTCCGGGCCACGACCGCACTCGCTCGACGTCGGGCCACGGCCTGCGACCAGCTCGACGGCTTTTAGCCCACCCATAAGAATGGTTGGTCTGCCACCGACTGAGGTCGACTGGTCGCCACCAGATTAAACAGGGTGAATGGCAATCCAACTCACCCTGAAAAAGTATATATATATTTAGAGTATATAATATAATAATAATATAATAAATAGTAATAAAAATAATAAAAATATAAAAAAAATAATAAAAATATAAAAAATATTTTTGTTTTTTTTATATACAAAAAAATCTAAAAAATGTGTTATTCTTCTTGCATAAGGCCAATACACTAGCATATTTTAAAATTGTTTTCTTAAAGAAAAATATATATTATTTTGGTTTTTTTGGAGAAAAGGAGTTTTAGCATGGATTTTGCTAAAAGAAAAATTATTTCTTGCATTTTGAGATTTTACAACACATTTGTAAAATCCAAAGGGTATTGGCCAATATTCAAAAAAATACAAAAAAACTTTTCGGTGATTTATATTATTTTTTCGGAGTTTGGATAAATTCTATCCAATATATTCGGTATAAATGATCTATCTTTATCATGTAAATATTTTTTTATATCTTAGCAATTATAAGGCAAACAAACACATCAAGCGACTTACCTTAGGTAGGGCGTACTAGGAGTGCTAAAACCTTCCCTTTACGTAACCAGATCCCTTACCCTAGAATCTCCGAAAGACCAGCTTATAGGTTTCCTAGTAACCATAATACTAGCTGGCGACTCCCTTTTGTTACAAAAATAAATAATCCCCCGACATTTAATAATCGCTCCCCGCTCATGGGGACAAGTAGCTGCCACGGCGTCGCGCCAGCCATTTTTGGGGTGTGATGAATGGCGACTCCACTGGGGACATTGGACTAAGCTTGATAATTTTGTTTGTTTATGATATGTTAATTATTTGTGTTTATTTCATTCATTTATTCTCATGTTGCTATGAATTGTTTATTTGTTTAAAAGCTTTAGCATGCATGTTTTCATCCTGTCATCATAATATGCCTCATCATGCATCACTTTTATTTATTTTGAGAGCACACACTAACTTTAAGTTACGTGGGGACTAGCGACTTACCTATGACTTGAGTCAAGGTTTAAGTTTGTGTAAACCCCAACTCTTTGCTGAGAGCTTAGATGATAGTGATTGGTATACGTACCATCCCATTATCTGCTAAACCCCATATTGCCTTCACGAAGGTGATCACTGGGACAGCAAGAGACCCTCTTTAGAGCCCAAATAGTAAGCCTACCCTATGTCTCACATAAAAGAACTAGAATCGATCATTAGGGTGTATGGTCCGTAATACATTTCATATGACATAAACCTAAACAAGCATTTTCGCTTTCCAGGTCTTGTGAACAAAATGGCCAGCACCACTAGACTTTCTATCATGGAATATGGGAAAATTTCTGAGTCCTCACAATTGACCGAAGGAGACTGTGTTACGAGTAGTGCTGAGGTTCTACCACAAATCAAGAACCTAAATTGCATCCTGAATGAAGTAAGCAAGCTAATGACTCATCTTCAGAATGTGGACAAAAAGGCCTTCTTTGGAAGGTACGGACGTTTAATGGAGATTGCAAGGGTAGAGGTTTTAAGCCCCGCAATACGAGCTTTAGTCCATTTTTGGGATCCAGATTATCGCCGATTTTCTTTTGGGAATATGGATCTATGTCCTACAATGGAGGAATATGGGTTGCTGACTGAATTTCCAAATAACTTGTATAGAGTTTATTTTCCTTTGAGATGCGACAATATCCTAAATGAATTGTCGAAACTCCTCAGGATCTCTGGCTTGGAAAGGGTTTTTGAGAGAAATGCTGCGGGTTTGAAATGGAAGTTGCTAGAGTGTGAACTAGAAGGGAAGTCTGGTTTAGCAAGAGAGAGACTGATTGCTTTGGGCATATTTGGCCTAGTATTATTTCCAAGCCAAATAGGCATAATAAGTTTGGAAGCCATTGCTGCTTATGTGGAATACGAGAATACTCGGATCAATCCGGTAGCCGCTATTCTAGCCGAGACTATCATTACACTTAATCATTGCCGAAAAGCCGGAAAAGGGGCAATGAGGTGTTGCACACAGCTGTTGTTTATCTGGATGGTCAGCCATATTGAGACAAAAAGACCAATTTTCAATAATTTTTGGTGGTTTAGCCAAAAACCTTTGGAAATAGTGGTAAAAGACGAATGGGGAAATCTAGATAACCAAGGTTGGTTGGAAAAGCTAGAAATCTTACCAAGGGGTGGTTTCAAATGGAAGGCTCCATGGATCAAGGCAATGGATGTTCTAATGAGCTGTGGGCAACAATGTTGGGTTCCATTGGTAGGGATCACAGGTTATGTAAGTTATGCTCCAGCTCTTGTGGTAAGGCAACATGGGGGCAAGCAGTTCATTCCAAGGACAAAAGGGGTTGCTCATTTTTTTGGTTTGTTTAAAGATTCTGTTGCGCAAGAAGTCATGAGGGCTATCAAGCAAGACTGGAAGCATCTAGTTTTGGTAGAAATAAAAGGTTTGGAGAATCCAAGTACAAGCGAAGGATATACAAAATGGAGAGATTCAGTTGCCTCAGACTCGACCAATGGAGAAGTGAAGTCGCCACAAGCTGAAGAGTCTATTAAAAGGAAAAGGGTGGACAATGAAGAAGAATTGAAGAGACAAATTGAAAAACTTCAGATGGAACTGAACAAGACCAGAAGGGACAAGATGATGATGGAAGAAATGGTGTGGGAAGGTGACAGAAGGAGAGCATTTCTAGATGATCAACTACAATCTAGGGATACAAGATTAGCCAAGCTCGAGTTGAAGATAGTCGAGGAAGAAAATGCTAGACTGGGAATTGAAAAAGAATTAACGGAGATGAATCAGAAATGGGTGCAAAGTTGCTCTGAGCTCAACACATTGAAGACAGAACATAATGAATGCCAAGACAGTATAGAATATTACCAAGAAAAGTTTGCAGTGGTCCAGTGCGAGTTGATGGACAGAATTGAAAAGCATGAAGAATTGTATAAGAAGTATGTGATGTCGGAGAGTCGTTCGGCAGAGCTTATGAAGAAGGAAGTTGGTGAAGCAGAGTTGGTGATTAAAGAGGATGAGATAAAGACTTTGAAGGTAAAGCTCGACAAGGAGAGGGTAAAGATAAAGCATCAAGCCGAAAAATTAGCATTAATAGAAAAGCACAAGGACCAGATTGATGCCAATAATACTTCCTTGAACACAACCAACTTGCTGCTTACTGAAAAATTGTCCAAGATGGACAAACAAATGGATGAAGCTGCGGCGCACGCTCGGGTCATCAGGCACAATGCTAGAAATGTAGGGAGAGACATCATCCGTTATCAGCGAAATCTAGCCGAAACCGATGCTTTTTTGGAGTCAATTGAGAACCATGGATTCGCTTTCCTACCTTTGGGAGAAGATGAAAGATTTTAATTTGCTTGTCCTTTTTGGTGTGTTTCAAACAATGTATCAAGCTTATCCATTCAATGAGAAGGGTGCTATTTGTCTCTGTTGCAAATTCTGTCTTTTGGTGAATAACTCGCAATGCAGTACTCCTAACGTCAACGTGATGAGAAATCCCTGTCTATGAAGTGTTTGGCCATTAATTGTTCACAAGAGAAACCCATTGCATTTCATATACATTCATACAAGCATTTGCATCTTACTACATACATCTTCCATGCGCTTATGCATTCATCTACATCCAGATCAATCACGAAACATAGGTCCCCCTGCGAAGATCCACAACACCCGGCTAAGAAGAAGAATGGAAAACGAAGGAAGGATCGAGCCAGAATCTCCGTACCAGAAGGACCTCGAAGCTGTCCGCAACGATGTGGCGCGTTTAACCAGCATGCTTGAAAGGGTATTAAGAACGAGAGATGGAGAAGGAACGTCAGCTCAGACGGAAGAAGCACCGCCTGCGGTTCAATGTCCCGAGGCACCCCATATTCCAGGGTCGAGATCACCCAAGAAACAGCCCGAACCCACTAGGCCCATTCCAATCCCTATTACATTGGACTTAACGGATGAGGAACCGCAAGATTCCAGATTGTTCAGCCATGCGGGATATGACAAGTGGTCCGCATTGGAAGAAAGATTAAGAGCGATTGAAGGGAATGACCTATCCGACCCAATCAGGGCAGCTGAGGCATGTTTGGTGCCAAACATCGTGATACCACGAAAGTTCAGGGTCCCGGAATTCATCAAGTATAGTGGGATAGAATGCCCGAAAACCCATCTTCGTTCTTACTACAACAAGATGGCGGAGGTAATACATGATGATAAGCTGTTAATCTACTTTTTCCAGGACGACTGACGGGTTCAACTCTTAGTCGGTACATGAGGTTGGACAACATCGAGATTCGAAAGTGGGCTGATTTGGCGGATGCTTTTTGAAGCGATATAAGTTTAACCTCGAGATTGCTCCCGATAGGACAAGCTTGATGACAATGGAGAAAGGAGCTCAAGAGTGCAGTAGGACTTATGCTCAAAGATGGAGGGACCAAGCTGTCAATGTGCAACCTCCATTGATAGAGTCTGAAATGGTGACCCTGTTTGCTAACACGTTCAAAGCTCCGTACTATGAGCACCTGATGGGAAGCTCAGCCCAACATTTTTTTGATGCGGTACGGATTGCTGAAAGGATTGAGCAGGGAATCCGGAATGGAAGAATTATGGAACCCGTAGAGAAGAGGGGTTTCATCGGGAAGAGAAAAGAAGTGGAGGTGAGTAATGTGGAAGAAAGGTACAAAGGGAAAGAGAAAAATTACAAAAGCTACCAAACACCTACCCCCCAAACCACCAACATCAACTTCTCCAAACCCACCACTCCAAACCAACCTTTCTACCCAAGATTCCCCGCAAATAGCCCAAATAACTACCAAAGAAGAGACTATCCACAAACTGAAGAACTACCACCTTTGCCCATGACCCTAAAGGAATTATATGCCCAATTACTAAACATTGGACATATTGCTCCCCTACCACTCCCCCCTTTGAAGCCGCCTTTCCCTGCCTGGCACAACCCTAATCTGACTTGCGAATACCATGCTGGTAATGCGGGTCATAGTATCGAGACTTGTGCAGCCTTTAAGAGAAAGGTATTGCAATTGATCAAGATCGGATGGATCACCATTGAGGATCCACCCAATGTGAGTTTGAACCCTTTGCCTAAGCATGCTGCGGGAAGTAGTGGGGTGAATGCAATAGAAACTGATGACAAAGTAAGGGCTCTCCATGTGACCATGACCAGATTATACGACATGTTGGTGCGATCTGGACATTTGATGGGATCAGTTAATCATGACATTGGCGGAAATGACTTTTGCCCATTCCACGAACAAAGAGGGCATCACATTGATGGATGTATTGAGTTTCGTCAAAAGGTCACCAGGATGTTGGCTCTAGGGGAGTTAAGGATTGAGGATGGGGAAAACCTTGAGGAGATAGCAGGGATAGAAAAGTGTAGGGTCCAATCAACACCTAATGGACTCCCGAGATTAGTGCTATATAAGCCTTCATGTGCAAAGGAGGTGGATTATAAAGCAATGCCGGGAAATTATGCTGCTACTCCAAACGCCGAATTTCCTTTTGTCCAAACCGAGATAGGTGGTTTGACCCGGAGTGGTCGGTGTTTCACACCTGAGGAGCTAGAAAAACAGAGGAAAATCAAGGGTAAAGAGGTAGTGGGTCTTGAAAACGAGTTAGAGGTAAATAAACCGGTGACGGAAGAAGAGACGAATGAGTTCCTGAAATTGATGAAGCATAGTGAGTACAGTGTGGTGGATCAGTTAAAGAAAACCCCTGCCAAAATCTCCATCATGTCATTGATACTAAGTTCTGAGCCTCATCGAAATGCCTTGCAAAAGGTTTTAAACGAGGCTTATGTGCCGCAAAATATTGAGCAAACGACTATGGAGCACCTGGTAGGGAGGATCCACGCGTCAAACTATTTGTATTTTACTGAAGATGAACTCGGAACCGAAGGAACTGGCCATAATAAGCCTTTGTATATCACGGTCAGATGCAAGGATTGTCTCATCGGTAAAGTTCTCATCGATAATGGTTCCGCCCTAAATGTGTTGCCAAGACACATGCTGGAAGAGATGCCAGTAGATCCTTCTCACATGCATCCAAGTGGGATTACGGCGAGAGCATATGATGGTGCGCCGAGGCAAGTGTTGGGGGCAATTGAAGTTGAGCTAGCCATAGGTCCCCAAACTTTCTTGGTAACCCTTCAGGTGATGGACATCCACCCTTCTTATAGCATGCTGTTAGGAAGACCATGGATACATGCTGCCGGAGCTGTTACTTCTTCACTACATCAACGTTTGAAGTACATTGCCAATGGTGTCCTTGTCACTGTCAAGGCTGAAGAAGCCATATCTGTGATGAAAAATGTAGCGGTCCCATTTATTGAAGCTGAAGATTGTACGGATGGAAACCTGCATGCATTTGAAGTTGTGAATACCGAGTGGGTGCCGGAGAATACCGTCATAAGGAAACCCAGGATCTCAGGGGCCACTAAAATGGCCGCTAAAAGCCTTTTAAAGAACAAGGATCCTACCCGATCTGGAGCAGCAAAAAAGAAACTGGAATGGGTTGGGGTAACAAAGCTGAAGGCTGCAGAACAAAGGTTTGGGTTGGGATACAAACCTAAAAAAGAGGATTACCAGCGGGCTGCCTCGGCAAGAAGAGAGAAAAGAATGGCGAGGATCGAGGGAAGAAAGCCTGTAGAAGAGAGTTTAGTCATTCCTCCGATCAGATTCTCATTTCCAAAGGCAGCATATGTCATACAACCTGATCTAGGATACGGGAGCTTTCTTGGAAGATGGCATCTATGAGCATAGATACTTGTGGAAAAGGAGGAAGTTCGAGCATTGTTAAGAAGATTCGATCGAGGAAAAGGGATGAAGAGCTACCACAACCGACCATCTACACCGTAGAGGAAGTCACCGCCTGGACATACGTTCGGAAGTTAGCCAAGGAGAGAAGTTCCGAATTGGGAAACCCAAGAAGCTCCATTGGTTTTCGAATGAACCCCGAAGCTGAACTTCCACAACACCACTTGCACGTTGCATTGAGAATGAATGGCCGAATTATAAAGAGCACATAATAGTCTGTAGAAGAGGAAGATGGTGATGAAAATAGCATTAAAGAATTCACAAAATTATTAGAGCAACACGAACAAGTTTGGAAACCCGCTAAAGAGGAACTTGAAACCATAAATGTGAGTATCGAAGAAAGCCAAAGAGAACTCAAGGTAGGAACTTTGATCACGCAAAAGGAAAGAGAAGATTTGATTGCACTCGCTCGAGATTATACAGATGTTTTTGCTTGGTCCTATGAGGATATGCCCGGCCTAGATACAAATATTGTAGTCCATAGGCTACCATTGGAGGAGGGATACAGACCGATTAAACAAAAGTTAAGAAGAACGCACCCGTAAGTTTTGATCAAAGTAAAGGCGGAGATTGAAAAGCAATGGAATGTCTGGTTTCTTAGAGGTGGTCAAACATCCACAATGGGTGTCCAACATAGTAGTGGTACCCAAAAAGGAGGGCAAGATTCGAGTCTGTGTGGACTTTAGGGATTTAAATCGGGCTAGCCCTAAAGATAATTTTCCTTTACCACATATAGACATGTTAGTTGATAATGCAGCTCGTAGCTTCGTGTATTCCTTTATGGATGGTTTCTCAGGTTATAATCAGATAAAAATGGCACCGGAAGATAAAGAGAAGACGACATTTGTTACACCATGGGGGACTTTCTGCTATAAAGTCATGCCATTTGGGTTAAAGAATGCTTGGTGCCACTTATCAAAGGGCTATGGTGACTTTGTTTCACGACATGATGCACAAGGAGATTGAAGTATACGTGGATGACATGATCGCTAAATCGTGAAAAGGATAGAATCATGTCCAAATATTGAAGAAATTATTTGACAGGTTAAGAAAATATAAATTGAGGCTTAACCTGCGAAATGTTCATTTGGGGTGAAGTCCGGGAAGTTGCTAGGATTTGTGGTGAGTGACAAAGGAATAGAAGTAGATCCGGAAAAAGTAAAGGCTATCCGGAAATGCCCGCTCGAAGACCGAGAAGGAAGTAAGGGATTTTTGGGAAGGTTAAATTACATTGCTCGATTCATATCCCAATTAACCACAACCTGCGATCCTATTTTCCGTTTGTTAAGAAAGAAGAATCTCGACATTTGGAACACGAGAATGTGAAGAAGCTTTTGAGAAAATCAAGCGATGACTTGCTTAAACCACCTCTACTGGTTCCCCCTGTACCAAAAAGGCCATTGATTTTATACTTAACAGTGACTGAAACAGCGATGGGATGTGTGCTTGGGCAACAGGATGAATCGGGAAGGAAGGAAAAGGCCATTTACTATTTAAGCAAGAAATTCACGGAGTGTGAGTCTAGATATACTATGATTGAGAAGTTGTGTTGTGCATTAGCATGGGCTGCAAAAAGGTTGCGACAGTATATGTTGTATCATACCACATGGCTAATTTCTAAATTGGACCCGTTGAAGTACATCTGTGAAAAGCCCTACTTATCCAGCCGAATCGCCAGGTGGCAAGTTCTGCTATCTGAATATGATATAGTGTATATGACAAGGAAAGCGGTGAAAGGGAGTGTCATTGCTGATCACCTGGCGGACCATGCTATGGAGGATTATGAGCCGTTAGACTTTGATTTCCCGATGAGGATGTGTTTTCGATAGAGGAAGAAAAACCCGGATGGTGGACTATGTACTTTGATGGTGCTGTGAACATATGTGGTAACGGAGCCGGGGCAGTGGTAATATCTCCTCACAAGAAACAATACCCAGTGTCAACGAAATTGCAATTCGGGTGCACTAACAACACAGCCGAGTATGAGGCCTGTATTCTTGGTTTAGAGACTGCATTGGAGTTGAACGTAAAGAAAATAGATGTATATGGAGACTCGATGCTAATTATTTGTCAGGTAAAAGGAGAATGGCAAACCAAAGAAGAAAAGCTAATACCCTACCAGGAGTACCTATCTAAGTTGGCTGAAGAGTTTGAGGAAATAGAGTTCACCCATCTAGGAAGGGAAGGAAATCAGTTTGCAGATGCTTTGGCCACTCTAGCTTCTATGGCTAGAATAGACTTTGGGCAAAGTTTACAGCCGATACACATCAACATCAGGAATAACCCGTCTCATTGTTGCTCAGTTGAAGGAGAAATAGATGGAAACCCTTGGTACTACGATATCAAGAACTTCATCCAAAAACAGACTTATCCCCTGGGGGCATCCAACACCGAAAAGAAGACCTTGAGAAGACTGGCAATGGATTTTTACCTTGATGGAGAAGTTTTATATAAGAGGTCATCTGATGGGACCTTGCTGAGATGCCTAGATGGGGTTGAAGCTGGAAACGCATTGCGAGAAGTGCATGAAGGGATTTGCTCGACCCATGCTAGTGGACATATGATGGCAAGGAAAATACAAAGAGCTGGTTACTTTTGGATGACATTAGAGAAGGATTGCATTGACTATGTCCGCAAATGTCACAAGTGTCAGATCTACGGGGACAAAATGAATGCCCCTCCGATACCTCTATTTAATTTGTTATCTCCGTGGCCTTTTGCAATGTGGGAATCAATGTGATTGGACCTATCAACCCAAAAGCCAGCAATGGTCACAGGTTCATCCTCGTGGCAATCGACTACTTTACAAAATGGGTAGAGGCTGGATCATTTGCTCATGTAACACAAAAGGTGGTAAAGAAGTTCATTGAGAGGGATCTGATATGTCGGTATGGGCCACCAGAAAAGATTATAACCGATAATGCCCAAAACTTCAATGGGAAGTTGATAACAGAACTTTGTGCTAAATGGAAGATCAAACATTCAAATTCCTCTCCTTATAGGCCCAAGATGAATGGTGTGTAGAAGTCGCTAACAAAAACGCCAAGAAGATTGTTCAGAAGATGGTAGTCACCTATAAGGATTGGCATGAAATGTTGCCATTTGCTCTTCATGCATACCGTACTGCAGTTCGGACCTCAACAGGAGCCACTCCGTACATGTTGGTATATGGGATGGAGGCGGTAATGCCTTTAGAGGTAGAAATCCCATCACTAAGAGTATTGATAGACTCCGAACTAGATGAAGCAGAATGGGCAAAGGTCAGATATGAGCATTTGAATTTGATCAGTGAAAAGAGGTTAGCCGCGATCTGTCATCATCAATTATACCAAGGAAGGATGGCCAAAGCATATGATAAGAAAGTCCGACCTCGAAAATTCCAAGAAGGCGATTTGGTATTAAAGAAGATATTGTTTGTACCAGGGCAAGATCAGAGTAAATGGGCCCCAAACTATGAAGGCCCATATGTGGTGAAGAAGTCATTCTCAGGAGGAGCTTTGCTATTATCTAGAATGGATGGAGAAGATTTAGCTAGGCCTGTGAATTCCGACTCTGTAAAGAAATATTATGCCTGATATGTTGTAACCTTCCTCAATAGATAAAATTCGGCCATGAATTCTTGTTGCAAGAAATCTTTTCCAAAGCACATGATTTTATAATATTTATTTGCGTTCTGTCATTTATTTTTGATCTATTTTGTGCCCCCACGCTGGGGGCAAGATTATAAAATAGCTATTTGTTTTAAAAGTGTCAATTTGCAAATAAAAACCCTGGTTTGAAATTCTTTCAAGTATATATAATTTTGAGTTTTTAGACCTGAATAAAAAATAGAAAAAACTACAATGGAGCTATAAGGGGTCCCATGTGGAACAAAAGAGTCTCGCCGCCGAGCATAAAGATAGGACATCCACCATGAAGAGAGGGGGGACCTATGTTTCCAAAAGAGGTAACCAAGCATGCATATTATTGTCATAACACTAACCTGACCTGAAAGGTGTGGTGAAAGGATGCAATTTCGAGTCATGAAAGATATGGAGAAACAAAATCCCAGGTCGACAAACCATGGTAAATGAATTGAGAATCGAGGTTGTTTCGTTCCTCGAGCCGGGTCGGTCACCCATAAAAATGAGACCATGCTAGCCGGGTCGGTCACCCATAAAAACGAGACCATGATATCCGGTCTGGTCACCCATAAAAATGAGAACATGATATCCAGGTCGGTCACCCATATAAATGAGACCATGATATGCGGGTCGGTCACCCATAAAAATGAGACCATGATGTCCGGGTCGGTCACCCATAAAAATGAGACCATGCTTGTCGGGTCGGTCACCCATAAAAATGAGACCGTGATATCCGGGTCGGTCACCCATAAAAATGAGACCATGCTACCTCGGGTCGGTCACCCATAAAAATGAGACCATGACCTCGGGCCGGTCACCCATAAAAATGAGACCATGCTAGCCGGGTCGGTCACCCATAAAAATGAGACCATGCTAGCCGGGTCGGTCACCCATAAAAATGAGACCATGATAGCCGGGTCGGTCACCCATAAAAATGAGACCATGATAGCCGGGTCGGTCACCCATAAAAATGAGACCTCACTAACCCGGGTCGATCACCCAGAAAAATGAGACCTCACTAACCCGGGTCGGTCACCCAGAAAAATGAGACCTCACTAACTAGGGTCGGTCACCCAGAAAAATGAGACCTCACTAACTCCGGCCTGGTCACCCGTAAAAATGAGACCTCACTAACCAGGGTCGGTCACCCAGAAAAATGAGACCTCACTAACCAGGGTCGGTCACCCAGAAAAATGAGACCTCACTAACCAGGGTCGGTCACCCAGAAAAATGAGACCTCACTAACTCGGGTCGGTCACCCAGAAAAATGAGACCTCACTAACCTGGGGCGGTCACCCATAAAAATGAGACCTTTCTAACTCTGGCCTGGTCACCCGAAAAACGAGACCTCACTAACTAGGGTCGGTCACCCGTAAATGAGACCTCTTTCCTTTCTAAGTTGGGGTGGTCACCCGTCATAATAAGACCCGGGTAAGTCATGTGTTGCAATGAGACAAATTCGAGTTTTTCTTTACAACACTTACTAAGCTAAAGTCTTTTACAAAGACTTTAGTCGTAAGCATTGTAAAGAAGGGGGCAATTGTTGTAACCCAATTTTGGGTCATGCCCCAAAACTATCAGAAAATAACAAAAAATAAAATAAAATGGAGAATGGTGTCGGTAGAAAAAAAATCAAGTTAAAATTTTGAACATTTTTGAAAAATCGATTGCACCCTTTTGTGCCCGTAAATGAGAAAACGCGGATCCAAAGCTAAAGTAATTTATTATGAAATAAATCCGCGTATAAATTAAGTCAAAATATAATTATATTTTTATGGACCGATTTGATACAGATCGTTGGTTAATATAAAAGCGTAATTATATTCGAGGGTTAATTTAGAGTGCGGTTGAAGGGTTTAATTAAGCTTGACGACTTAATTATACGTTAAATGGATCGAATTAATTTTATTAAAGGCCTAGTCATTAAGAAATCAAGTGCTTAAATTTAATTCGGCTCAATTGATGATGTATGAATTTTAATTGATCAATTTGAATTTTTTAAAGCAAATTAAGCGTAAATCGGGGACCTAATTGGACAAATTAAGAGTTTTATGGTCGAGCGAGGACTATATGGCACAGAGAAAAATCAAGGACCAAATGTGCACAAAACAAAGTTACCGTTGAATTTTTCACAAAGGACATAATTGCACAAGATCATAAATTGAAGTTCAATTAAGGGTGCAATTGGAGGAGTAACAAATGGAGGGACCAAATTGTATTTTACACACAAAACCAACAAAGTTTGCGTCCCCAACAAAACCCCACTTTGAAGACAAAACTCTCAACCATCCACATGGGATTTTGGAGTTAAAAGACAAAGACATTGAGCTACCCATTTTTTTTCTTGAGCCATGAAAAACCCATGTTTTGAGGAAAAGACCGTTTGTTTTATACACTGCTTGGATAAAAAGAAAAAAGGAGAGATTTCGGATTTTTCTGTTTTTAGTCTTTGAGACTCTGGGACCCGGATACATTGGGGTTTTTTCAAAAATTTGTTGGGTTCTTTTGCTTGAGTGCCGGTTTTGGCTGAAATAAAAGGAAAGAGGAAGAAAATAGAAAAAAAAAAACTCAGCTCTATCTCTCTCTAGGCTCGACGTCTCCCGGACGGATTGAAACCAGGGGCTCATATTCCCTCTCGGTAAGCTGCCTTTCGTGGAAAAAAAACACACCACCATAGAATCACGATCACGCCTTTTCTCTCGACCTCGGCTTCTCCTCTTCTTCCCGTGCCTCTGTCTCCCTCTGCCTCTCGGTCTGTAAGAAGAGAAGAGACCACCAGCCCTCACGCCTTCCACCCGACCACAAAACCTCCTCTCCCTTGCTCTCTCGATCTCTGTTATCTCTCCCTTTCTCAGCCTTGGTCTCCCTCTCTCTCTCTCTAATAAAAAACCGAAGCTTCCTCCTCTCTCTCTACATTTCGGGGTTGTTTAAACCATCACCCCGGACCACCTAAAACCACCACCTTTCACCACCATTAGCTCCCCAAGACCCTCAGCAGCTCAGCCCTCATCTCCGGCGAAGAAAACCGAGCAACAGCCCCACACAGCCACTACCAGCCCGTGACTTCCGGCCCTCTTTCCGGCGAGCACAGGTGGCCATTTCGGAAACCACGACGACCAGAAGATTCCCTCAACATCCTCTACATCCAGGTATTAACCATTTCTCTTTCTTCATACTTGAAAAACTTGCAAGTTATCAGTATATCGCCTTCTTCTCTGCAGGAAAAACGAAACCCTAGCTATCGCTGAGGATAATCAGAGTCGGATCAGACCGAGCCACGACCTGCACTGCTGGACGTCGGGCCACGGCCTGCACTCGCTCGACGGGCTTTAGCCCACCCATAAGAATGGTCTGGTCGCCACCGACTGAGGTCTACTGGCCGCACTCAGATTAATCAGGTGAATGGCGATCCAACTCACCTCAAAAAAATATATATATATTTAGAGTATATAATATAATAATAATATAATAAATAGTAATAAAATAATAAAATATAAAAAAATAATAAAAAATATAAAAATATTTTTGTTTTTTTATATACAAAAAAATCTAAAAAAAATGTGTTATTCTTCTTGCATAAGGCCAATACACTAGCATATTTTAAAATTGTTTTCTTAAAGAAAAATATATATTATTTTGGTTTTTTTGGAGAAAAGGAGTTTTAGCATGGATTTTGCTAAAAGAAAAATTATTTCTTGCATTTTGAGATTTTACAACACATTTGTAAAATCCAAAGGGTATTGGCCAATATTCAAAAAAATACAAAAAAACTTTTCGGTGATTTATATTATTTTTTCGGAGTTTGGATAAATTCTATCCAATATATTCGGTATAAATGATATATCTTTAACATGTAAATATTTTTTTTTTATATATATTTTAGCAAGTATAAGGCAAACAAACACATCAAGCAGCTTACCTTAGGTAGGGCGTACTAGGGGTGCTAAAACCTTCCCTTTACGCAACCAGTCCCTTACCCTAGAATCTCTGCAAGACCAGTACTAGGTTTCCTAGTAACCGTAATACTAGGTGGCGACTCCTTTTGTTATAAAAAAATAAATAATCCCCGACATTTAATAATCGCTCCCGCTCATGGGGACAAGTAGTTGCCACTGCGTCGCGCCAACCATTTTTGGGGTGTGACATATATAATGGGTTTGTCTACATATTAACCATTGGTATTTGATAAGTGTTGATCGAATTGTGATTTATTGCTATTACAATGTTTCGTTTGAATCAGTCCATTAGGATTTTATTGAATGATTATGTGTTGAAATTTATGGGTTCAATGTGTGTTTTCGGATGGAATTTTGTGGATGGATTATGTGTTGAAATTTATGATTTAAATGTGTGATTTTGTTGGGATTTTGTTGATGGATTATATGCTGAAATATATTGTTATAATGTGTTGTTTGTTAGGATTTTATTGAATGATTATGTGCTGAAATTTATAGGTTCAATGTGTGTTTTCGGATGGAATTTTGTGGAGGGATTATGTGTTGAAATTTATGATTTCAATGGGTGATTTTGTTGGGATTTTGTTGATGGATTATATGCTGAAATTTATGGTTATAATGTGTGGTTTGTTATGATTTTATTGAATGATTATGTGTTGAAATTTATGGGTTCAATGTGTGCTTTTGGATGGAATTTTGTGGAGGGATTATGTGTTGAAATTTATGATTTCAATGGGTGATTTTGTTGGGATTTTGTTGATGGATTATATGCTGAAATTTATGGTTATAATGTGTGGTTTGTTAGGATTTTATTGAATGATTATGTGCTGAAATTTATGGGTTCAATGTGTGTTTTCGGATGGAATTTTGTGGAGGGATTATGTGTTGAATTTTATGGTTTCAATGTGTGATTTTGTTGGAATAAGTATGGTGACGAATGTGAAATTGAAAATAGAAATATATTGATTTTTGTGGACAATGATGTCGCAGGCGGTGTAGTCAGGATTGAACCATCGTCCAGACAAGAACAACCAAGAAGTAGAGCAGGTAGGTGAATTAAACCTCTCTTTTATACCACACGTAAGAAGTATTTTAAGTTAAATATTATTCAAATGTGATAGTGTTTATATTAGATTGTTGGATGCTTAAATGTGAATGAATGATTGATTAGCTTCGACTAATGGCATCCCAATGGTCGACCAAGCATGAATGATTGATTAGCTTGGCTAATGGCATCCGAATGGATGACCGACATGAATGATTGATTAGCTTCGGCTAATGGCATCCCAATGGATGACCGACATGAATGTTTGATTAGCTTCGGCTAATAGCATCCCAATGGATGACCGACATGAATGATTGATTAACTTCGGCTAATGGCGACCGAATGGATGACCGGAATGGATGACCGGAACGAATGATTGACTATCTTTGGCTAATGGCATTTGAAAAGGATGACCGGGGTGAATGAACGAATAACCTCAGTAAATATGCCTTAAGAGGATAGACGGGTTATTAATTATAGTTTTGTTGAGAACGATGTTTAAGATTTTGTAGACCGAGGATGATTGGATCGAGATTGATTTCAAGGGTTCTGTTATTGTTTGGAACTGTTACTGTTTGAGCTGTTATTGTTTGACCTGTTACTGTTAGTGCTTGAGACATGTTATTGTCTCGGGACATGTTATTGTCAAATTGATGCATTTATATGCATTACAAGCTATTTGTACCAAGTACATGAAGAAACTATAAATGTTAATGCCTCTTGTAATCGCTGGACCGTTTAGTTACCATTATAATTATCATTAAGTAATTATATTTTCTTAAATGTTTTGTATTGTCTGTAGGGACGTTATATCCACGAGATGTCTAAGGAACCCGATACATAAGAACCTACTTTTGCAAGGAACCATGTAGATGCATTCTAAATCACAATGTAATTGGTGTGAATCAATGTCATTGAACACATAACTTTTATTAGAACCTTTTGTGTAGATTCAGTAATGACTATTAGTAGTATAGGAATGCAACCTCATGTTCATATACGTATATTTTTAATATGAATTTCTAATTATACCACCATAATACTATATGTTTATGTACTTTTAATGAAATTCGATTGTATGGATGGTATTTTGATGATGTGAGGTAATCAAGTTCGCTGATTTCCGGTACCATATGTGTTAGATATATATATATATATATATATATATATATATATATATATATATATATATATATAAAATCTGGGTCGTTACAGTTGGTATCAGAGCACTTGGTCTTGATCCTGGGGTTCAATGATAATGGCATTGTTGTGATAATTTTTGAAAGGTATTATAGGATGGTTCGAACCAGACAACAAGTTAGGACTGACCCAACCCTTACATGAGTAAGGGGGGTCGAGTTTACAATATGACTGTATGAAACGGATTTCGTGGTAGATATTACATTTTATATATCCACGGTATTGGTTCATTCCGAGAGGAGATAACCAACAGGAGGTCAGGAAAATTCTACTTCTCGACAGGTAGATATGCCTCCAAGGGAGGCATATGAAGGCGAGCGATAAATCAATATATCTCCCTAGTAGCGCCGATGGTTGCGCTAAACATATTTTTAGATTGTGCTTTTATGGAATATATGGTACAGGCTTGGCGGTAAGGATGACTACAGGTGATTCCAGTGTAGCTTCTAGATTAGAGAGGGTCGTTATAATAGTACAATGGGCAAAAGATATATAGGAAATGAGTTGTGAAATATTCTCAAGAGAGGAGGATTCAGATTTAACACCTTTGCCTCCACCTATTTTCCCACGTAAGCACCACAGAGTAGACATATTTTGTGATGGACTAAGACAATAACTAAGAATGATAATGATAGCAATGCAACTTCATTCCATGCGGAATTTGGTAAGGCTGCTCAGGGTATGGAAAGTGTCAGAGGTGTGAGCAAAGAAACCCGATGGATTGTTCTACGATGCCAGGAAGATGCTACATCTGCAAAGGAGAGGGACATTGATGGAAGGAGTGCCCATATATGGGTGGAGGTTGTTATTATTGTGGGTACACGAGTCATCAGAAGAAGGATTGTCCTCGTAGGGCTAACAAGGGAAACCAAAGTCAGAGGATCGATGTTGGGAATCAACAACAGACAGATTATGGTTGATCGACCTGCTAGACTTACCTCGTCAAGGATAAGTGTTACTCGAGGGAGGTCCAGGTTTCAGGAAGGAAGATTTCAAGGTCAGGTATATCATATGACTCAAGAGGATGTGGGAGTTATGCCTGATGTTGTGGCAGGTACTGTAATATTCCACATTGGGGGGTGAGGGAGTGGTAGCTGGCCTTATTAAGAGTGTTGATTGCTAAATTTTCATACGCATTTTGGGGCGTCAAGCCCATAAGTGGGCTCGCGTCACTAGGAACAAAACCGTGAGGGCGGTAAGGCCCAAAACGGACAATATATTACAGAGTTGAGCTGGTCATTATAAGTAAAATATAGTTAAATACAATGCAAGATTATACTTTAATTGATTCTAGAACTAGTCATCCATTATGTAGAATTATGGAATGATTGCATGTGGTGCCTCACAAGTTATGAATAAGGTGACAATTAGTACCCCTTTAGAAGAAAGTATGAACACCGATGATATCTATAGAGGAGTGAAATTGTATATTGAAGGGTTGGAATTGAATGTAGATCTTATGTCATTAGAATTATATGACTTTGACTTGATTTTTGGGCATGGATTGGTTAAGCAAACATAAGGTACAAGTGGATCGTTTTACCAAAACAATGACTCACCAGGGGGTAGGAATAGGAATGTTGTATTTAAAGGAGAGAGAAAATTCTTCCAAACTATATGAGTTTAGTCTTAAGGGCTAGAAGGATAATGAGGAAGGGTTGTCCTGCTTGGTTAACTCATGTAATATAAAAAAACAAGTATCCACTTCCATGAATAGATGAATTGTTTGATCAGTTAAAGGGTGCTAAGGTATTCTCTAAGATAGATTTAAGGTCGGGGTATCATCAATTGAGAATTAAAGAACAAGATATTTATAGGACAACATTCGGAACCCGTTATGGACATTACGAGTTCTTAATGATGCCTTTTGGGTTGACCAATGCACCAGCGATGTTCATAGATTTGATGAATCGAGTATTTCCGCCTTACTTGGATCAGTACATGGTGGAATTTATCGATGACATCTTGGTATATTCTAGTTCATATTCAGAGCATGAACAACATTTGGGGGTCGTGTTACGGACTTTGATGGAGAATAAATTGTTTGCAAAGCCGAATAAGTGTGAGTTTTTGGCTCAAGGAAGTGGTATTTTTGGGCCATGTGATTTCTGCAGAAGGAATATTCGTGGATCCAAAGAAGATAGAGGTTGTGTTAAAATGGGAGGCCTACTAATGTGATAGAAATTGGATGTTTCTTGGGTCTTGCAGGATATTACCGGAGGTTTATGGAGGGGTTCTCCACCGTAGCACCACCTTTGACCAGACTAACTCGTAAATAAGTCAAATTTGTTTGGTCGGAGGAGTGTGAAGGGAGTTTTCAAGAACTAAAGAAAAGGCTCACTTCTGCTCCTGTGTTGGCCTTTCCATCAGGAACAGAAGGATATGCGGTATATAGCGACGTTTAAGAAAAAAAAAAAAACAGGTCTGGGATGTGTAATTGTGTACTTGCTTATGTATCCAGACAATTAAAGCCACATGAGGAGAATTATTCAGTTTATGACTTGGAACTTGCAACGGTAGTGGTTGCCCTAAAAATATGGAGACAATTTTTGTATGGGACACAACTGCAAATCTTCTCGGATCATAAGAGTTTGGAAGATTTGATGTCGTAAAAAAGAGTTAAACATACGCCAAAGAAGGTGGGTGAAGTTAATAAAAGATTATGATTGTGTGATTAACTATCATCTTGATAAGGCTAACATTGTAGGAAACGCTTTAAATAGAAAGGGTAAAGTAATTATGAATAACATAGAAATTAAGAGACCAGGAAGTATAGTAGAAATGAGAAAAAATTTGTTTGTGGCAAAGTCTCAGTCTTGAAGGGTCATTGTTAGTCAGTTAAAAAAGAAATCCAATTTGTACTTTGAGATAAAGTTTTGGAGGCTCAAGAAGTAATGAGAAGGTAAGGAAGGTCAAAAGGAATGTGAACCAGGGTATAGAAAAGTCCTTTCAGGTGTTATTTGATGAACTAATAGCTATGGGAAAACAACTTTATTTGCCCAATAATTAGATCTTTAAAGATGAGGTATTGAGAGAGAAGCTCATGAATCCCGTTTTGTTACCATCCTGGAAGTACAACGAGGTTTAGGGATCTAAGGGAATATTATTGGTGGCCAAATATGAAGAGAGAAATAGCAGAAATTGTGTCGAATTGTGGGATTTGTCAACAAGTGAAGATAGAACACCAGAAACCTACAGGGAAGTTGTAGTTGTTATCGGTTCCCAAAATGGAAATGGGAGGATATCTCTTTGGATTTTGTGATAGGATTACCCAAGGGAAAGAAAGGTAATGATGCCATATGGGTTATTATGGATCAACTAACAAAGTCTTTTGTTTTTGCCTATGAGAACGACAGACTCAATGGATAAACTTGCAAAATTGTACATAAATGAAGTGGTCAAACTCCATGGGGTACCAGTATCGATTGTCTCTGACCGAGATCCAAGGTTCACATCGAGACTATAGCCTAGTTCACAATGGGTTTTAGGAACAAAGTTAAATCTAAACACGACATTCATCCACAGACGGATGGGCGACTGGAGAGAACCATTCAAACTCTTGAGGATCTTTTAAGGTCTTGTGTACTGAAAATTAGTGGAAATTGGGAAGATCACTTCCCATTGGTAGAATTTACTTATAATAGTAGTTATCAAACTACTATTGGTATGACTCCATTTGAAGCATTGTATGGCGGAAGTGTCGTACCTCAATTTATTGGGATGAAATAGGGCAAAAGAAGCTGTGAGGACCCGAAATGGTACAACAGGCAAGTGACAGGGTACAGGTGATTAGAAAGAGGACTTAACCATGGAAGTTAAGCCCATCAAGATTTTAGATTGAGATGTAATGATACTAAGAAACAAGAGAGTTACATTGGTGAGAGTATTATGGAGAAACTCACAAATAGAGGAAGAAACATGGAAAAGAGAGTCTGAGATAAAGAATAAGTATTTACTTTTATTACCTGAAATAGGTACTTAATTTAATTTCGAGGACGAAATTTCTAATAGGAGGGGAGAATGTAAACCCCGGGAAATAAATTAAGTGTTAAATTAAAAGAGAAATCAAATAAGTTGAGGGAAGGGTGAAATTGAAATAAATGTAAAGTTTATGACTTATAATATAAGAAGAGAACATGTGGTGTAAAATGTAAATTTAAAAGGAAATGGGGGGCTCATTTGTGCACTTAAGGGGGGAGGAGATGAGTTAGAGAGAGTTTGGAGAGAAAAAGATAAGAAGGGGTGGAACTCCGAGACCCATATCTCCTCCGGCCACCGTTGGATCGGTCTGGAATTTGAGTATGTTATGCACCTAACCATTTTCTAAATTCTGACCGGAGGGATTGTCATTATCGGAAGCCGCTTGAGAAATCCAGGCATCTGAAGATTTCTTGAAAAATCCCTCAAACTCGCCGATTCTCCAGCTAGTTCCTCCTCCGTCCACCGCTGGATTTCTCTGAACTTTTGGTATGTTATGCGCCTTACTTGTTAATAAATGTTTACCGGAGGGATTAGCCTGTTATTGCTCTGGTGGAGACATGTAATCTTTTGAACATTATAACTAAATCTGTTTCTTTGGCGATCGAGCTTCCAGCTAGTTCCTCTTTATTACACCGTTGGATCAATCTGCAATTTGGTTACGTGGTGCATATGAGGGTTATTCATGTTCTGAACGGTGGAGATGAGAATGGTACACTTCAGCAAGGAGATATTGATGCTTAACAAGTAGCTCTCCAATGATAAAGTCAGTCTCGATGTAATCTGCGATCTTGGTAGATCCAACCGTTGAAAGACCCTGAAATGTGAATATGTTTTATATAATGGGTTTGTCTACATATTAACCGTTGGTATTTGATAAGTGTTGATCGAATTGTGATTTATTGCTATTACAATGTTTCGTTTGAATCAGTTCATTAGGATTTTATTGAATGATTATGTGTTGAAATTTATGGGTTCAATGTGTGTTTTCGGATGGAATTTTGTGGAGGGATTATGTGTTGAAATTTATGATTTCAATGGGTGATTTTGTTGGGATTTTGTTGATGGATTATATGCTGAAATTTATGGTTATAATGTGTGGTTTGTTAGGATTTTATTGAATGATTATGTGCTGAAATTTATGGGTTCAATGTGTGTTTTCGGATGGAATTTTGCGGAGGGATTATGTGTTGAATTTTATGGTTTCAATGTGTGATTTTGTTGGAATAAGTATGGTGACGAATGTGAAATTGAAAATAGAAATATATTGATTTTTGTGGACAATGATGTCGCAGAAGGTGTAGTCGGGATTGAACCATCGTCCGCATAAGAACAACCTGTATAGAGCGGTAGGTGAATTACACCTCTCTTTTATACCACACGTAAGAAGTATTTTAAGTTAAATATTATTCAAATGTGATAGATTTTATATTAGATTGTTGGATGCTTAAATGGGCATGAATGATTGATTAGCTTCGGCTAATGGCATCCGAATGGATGACCGGGACGGACGATTGATTAGCTTCCGCTAATGGAATCCTAATGGATGACCGGGACAAATGATTGATTAGTTTCGGCTAATGGCATCCGAATGGATGACCAGGATGAAAGATTGATTAGCTTCGGCTAATGGCATCCGAATGGATGACCGGGATGAATGATTGACTAGTTTCGGCTAATAGCATCCCAATGGATTATCGGCATGAATGGTTGACTATCTTTGGCTAATGGCATCCGAATGGGTGACCGGAACAAATGATTGACTATCTTTGGCGAATGACATTTGAAAAGGATGACCGGGTGAATGAACGAATAACCTCAGTAAATATGCCTTAAGAGGATAGACGGGTTATTAATTATGGTTGTGTTGAGAACGATGTTTAAGATATTGTAGACCTAGGTTGATTGGATCGAGATTGATTTCAAGGGTTTTGTTATTGTTTGGAACTCATTATCGCTTGAGTCGTTATTGTTTGACTCGTTATTGTTAGTGCTTGAGACATGTTATTGTCTCGGACATGTTATTGTTAAATTGATGCATGTATATGCATTACAAGCTATTTGTACCAAGTACATGAAGAAACTATAAATGTTAATGCCTCTTGTAATCGCTGGACCGTTTAGTTACCATTATAATTATCATTAAGTAATTATATTTTCTTAAATGTTTTGTATTGTCTGTAGGGACGTTATATCCACGAGATGTCTAAGGAACCCGATACACAAGAACCTACTTTAGCAAGGAACCATGTAGATGCATTCTAAATCACAATGTAATTGGTGTGAATCAATGTACTGAACACATAACTTTTATTAGAATCTTTTGTGTAGATTCGTAATGACTATTAGTAGTATAGGAATGCAACCTCATGTTCATATACGTATATTTTTAATATGAATTTCTAATTATACCACCATAATACTATATGTTTATGTACTTTTAATGAAATTTGATTGTATGGATGGTATTCTGATGATGTAAGGTAATCAGGTTCACTGATTTCCGGTACCATATGTGTTAGATATATATATATATATATATATATATATATATATATATATATATATATATATATATAAAACAGTCGTTACAGCACTCAATCGGGTAAGGTGGTTGCAAAGGTGTCTGGGGTTCAGGAGCTATTTTTCCCATGCTTACCAACTTCTGATAAATCTCATTCAGAGGCAAAGGTAGCGGAGGTAGCTGCTCCTGGGTTTTCTGGTAATTTATTTTCGAGAAATTTTTAGATGGATCTTTGGCTTGAAGATTGATGTTGGAGATTTGAGAAGAGGGGTAATGAGAGTTTTGGAATTGGTTACTCCTACCCTTATGATCGTCTCCAGAATATTCGACATCTTTTCTTTTGCCTTCAAAGCCATTTTTCTCTACAGGTGCGAGGATTCTTCCACTTCTAATTCCCTGCTCTATTCGCTTTGCCACAGCTACAACATCCGTGAATTGTTGCCTTGAACTTCCCATCACATGTTCGTAATAGGGTGCTCTTAGCATGTTGGCGAATAATGTCATCATCTCTTTATCTAGAAGTGGAGGATGTACCTGTGCAGCGAGATTTCTCCATCTTTGAGCATATTCCCTTATGCTTTCTTTGCCCTTCTTTTCCAAGTTGGACAAATTTTTTCTGTCAGGAGCAATGTTCATATTGTACTTATATTGCTTGATGAAAGCGTCTACCAGATTTTTCCAGTTATGGATCCTGGTGTTGTCTAATCTCATGTACCAATTCAAAGCTACCCCATTCAAACTGTCTTGGAAAAAATGCATCAGTAATTTTTCATCATGGATTACTTCTGCCATTTTGTTACAGTATGATTTTAGGTGAGTAACAGGGCATTGTGTCCCTGTGTATTTGATAAATTCGGGGACACGAAACTTCTTTGGTATTACAACATTTGGTACTAGACACATTTCAGCAGCTTGTACTCGGTCATAATGATTGTATGACAGAAGAACTTGTATGTTTTTGAATCAACAGATACCGTGAAAAGAAAAATCTTTTCATGACAGGAAATTTTGATTAAAACTTCCTAACCAATGCTTTTGACTTCAGTAATAACTAAAGGACAGGAGAAAAGCATGTGTCCTGAAAGCCAACCATTATGGAAATTTGAAGTTTAATTTCTAATGCCTATCAACAAGCCATTGACCATGCAGAGTATCAACTTTTCTACAAAGCAAACTACAGCTATGACTTATGAGTTACACCAATGAGTTCTTTCTAGAACAGTAATCATTTTATCAGATAGTTATTACAACACAAATGATCTCCAAGAATCGTGAACACGGGACATGAAACTGGTCCATCACTTTCTTCAGATAAGAGTCAGGATTCACCAATAAATCATCTCCATTAGCCCTGCAACTCCACCATAGCAGCCCAAGAACTCGACCTTCTCCCATAATCAATCCATATCATCAGTCATAATGTCCCTTCTTCATTCAATCAACCTTAAGGTTTTGCATCTCCTGTGAGCTAGCAGCACCCCTACCCCCACTTCCTCACCCTAACCACTAAAACTTGTGTTACGATGTTCTTTATAGTCATCTCAGCCATTAATCACAAGATAGAGAATCCCCTCACAACTTTTTGTGTCAATGCACGCAAATTTTAGAACGTTCCCTCCTACATTCTTTCCTCGGACAGTGGATGTGAGCATGAATGACTGGCTATCCTTACAAAATATATTTAATAAATTTCAAGCTCAACAATAAAAAAAACTGAATTTCACATGACACAGTCAAACATAAATTCTTCAACTTGAGAGCAATGTCTACCCACCAATTATGCTGCCTCTGTAAAATGAATATTACAAAGACTAACAACAATTTTAATTTCCTCAAATAAAGTCAGGTAACTATTAAAAGTTTCCTCCAGACATATCACACTAAATCTTATAAACAGAATTACTTAAAGTAGAAAGAACAGTAACAACTGGAGAAAAGATAGGTAGAGCCATGCCGAAAAACACAAACGCCAACAATATACAAAAATTTTGTCCCAAGAACATCAACCATTTATCATCTGAGCAAAACTAAAATCCTACAGAAAAATCTAGCATTCCTTCTACTTCTCTAATAATTTTCTCTTCTGTGATCATACTTTGCTCTGTTTTTATTGTTACATCCAATAACGTTCATAATCAGGAGCTGTTTGTAGGATCCATGAATCGTGATTCTCTTCTTATACATCACCATAAAGCACCAAGCTTTTTGCACAGAAGTACTCAATCACGCCAACTCTATTACTTTATAAGCATCCAAAAGAAAAGGGTAGCTAAAAAACTTCCAAAAAGAGCAAAAAATTAACATAAGTCGAACCTCAAGAGCATGCTTGAAACGCTGAGACTTCCTTAGCTCTTTGGAGATATGCCTTAACTCAGAAGCAGAAACAGCGTTTCCTTCTCTGACCCATTTGTCTATAACATTTGTTACACTTCTCTTCGGCAGTCTAAGCCTGAAGATTCGACCCTTCAAGTCATCTTCATTTTCCTTTGAATTCAATTCCTCTTCTTCAAGGAATTCACTGGCACTTCTTAAAGCACCCCCCGAAGAAAGAAACCTAACAGGTTTCCATTTCTCTAATGCACATAGATATCCAAGTTTGGATCTTTTGTGTTTAGGAAATGAGCAAATCCATGTGCAAAATGTTTTTGATTTTCTAGGAGGGTAAAAGAAAGAAAATGGTAAATATAAGATCTGAAAATGTATTTATATCAAATTATTTTATAAGGTATTTAATAAACTACAAATTTATTTCTAATTTTTATATATATAAACTATAAGTTTAGAATTTACTGATTGTTTGGGATTCCGAGGTTGTTTTTGAATATATTTTTATTCTGAAACATATTATAAAAAATTATTTATTTATTTTAAAATTATTTTTAATATCAATATATAAAATAATCTTCTAAATAATAATTTATATATAAAAATAGAAACAAATTATTTTTAAAAATATAACCAAACACTCCTCTTATAGTGGTCACTTTCAAATAAAATGGTTTCTCACATCTCTTTTAAATCATAACTAGTTACTTTGCTACGCTATAGATTGAAATAAAAATGAATTTTTAAAAGTATATGTGCATTTTTAATTTTCAATTTATTTATTTTTACTGTGAAAATTTAATGTATATGAGAGAAAAAATCATAGAAGAGATAACAATATTGTTGATTGACTCAACCCGAATCAAGTAAATTTATTAAATTTATGATGTGCGTTTAGATTTAATAACATTGTTTTTCTAAAATAATTTTTATTTAATTATATAATAATAAAAATATATATATACTATTATAAAAGTAATAGGATTAAAAACAATGTCAGTCTTTAAAAAATTAATAATATTGTAAAATAACCATTACAATCTTATTTGAAAACAAAATAAGGTTTAAATGGTATATAATAAAATAAAATATACAATATATTCCAAATTTATTTTTAAATTTCAGAAATTAATTAATTTATAATATTTAATTTATTATTTTTTCAAAATAAATAAATAAATTATATGTATAAAAAGAGTAATCAAACCATATACGCAAGACTGACATAATTTAAAAAGTTGATGCTTTCATCTATTTTTTGTTTTTAATAGCCTATTGTTTCTTTTTTTGCTTCTTTTTTCCTTCTTAAAATAAATAACATGTGTTGTTTTCCAAATTTAAGGCACCACAGTGATGGTAAAATAATTAAGTGGGTTTTTCCTTCTAAAAGTTTATTTTTAACTCATTTTTTTAAAAAACAATCATCATAAGAACCCATAGGCACCACACAAAAAAACCAAAAAGTAAAAATCAATTGAATCTAAAAAATCCAAACTATTTGCCTATTTTTATAAGAACTATTTCCAATGAACTCCTCTTGAAAAAAACTTATTTACAAAAGTAATCATTTTAAATGGTTGGGATGTGGACAAACAATAACATATGAGAGCAAGTCTGGTAGGAGGCATTTTTAAGAGCCAGATTATAGAAATGACTCTCTAAATAGTGTATAAATGGATATTGAGCTGATGTGGTCTCTAATGGTAAGAACTATTTTTTTAATCTTATTTTGTATATAGTGTAATTATACAATTCATTATACAATTAATATCAGTAAGTTATATAATTAAATAATTGTTTTTGAGAAACCCGCCAACAATAAAATTATTTTTAAAAATAAAAAATAAATTTAATTATAATTAAAAGATCTAGAATATTTGAAAAATAAAAATATTGGGAATATATATATATATAATCAAAAATTAAATGAGACACTTGAAATACATTCACCTGCAGACACAACCAATTTTTTTAACATGTGAATAAATGTTCATAGTCCTACATTTTTTAATGCTAAACATCTGAATGGAATAATCAACCTACAAAACTTTCAATTATTTAGTTTTTATATACATATTCATTTTATTATAGATAACGAATTTAAAATAATAATAATGATTATTTTTAAGATTTTTTTTCTCACAAATACATGAGGCTAATTATATATTTTGATATTTATATCTGGAAATATTTATAAATGAACTAAGTTTCTTTTTGAAATCTCAAATTAATTTAGTATTAGTGTTCTGAAATAAATCTTAAGAAATAAAAAATATATATAATTTAATCTTAGTGTTCTGAAATATATATAAAGTAAAATAAGTTTTTGTGACAATTTAACAATCATGATAATAACAATGAGAATAATAATCTAAATAATTTATCTGTCAATGTTGTTTTTGTTCAAAATTGACTTTATATATATATATATATATGATATTTCAGATCTAATATCATGTAAATAGAAAATATACGAAAGCCACACATTGACAAAACGAGTGGAAAAATTAGGCCACATTTTCTATAGTGAAAATATATGATCCACTTGTCGTGCGTATTGTCATAGCGAGAACAAAATTTTTAAACATGTAAAAAAATATTAATGCTCCTAGATTTTTTTATGATGCTATACATCTATGCAAAATAATCAATATACAAACTTGTTATTGATAAGACATTTGAAATACTTTTAATATAATAATATGAAGAATAAATCTTAAAAAATAAAAAAATAATTTAATTTCTTTTTAAATAAAAATACATTAAACTAAAAATACACCAAGTTACGCATAAACAAAACAAATAAAAAACACAAAGATAACAAATCTTTAACAATAGAAGATTCACTATACATGTATAAAAGAGAATTTCACTCTCATTTAACGTCACCAAAGCTATCTTCCAATAATGATTATTTTAAAGATATTTTTCTAGAAAAATTTGAGAATAATTATATATTTTAATATTTATTTAATATCAATTTTTAAAATCTCAGTCACAAAAACAATATCAAACATACATTCAGTGATAAGTCATACGTTATTTTCTTACACCACATGCATCCTCCTCCATGTATATTCAATGAGATAGGGCCCATGATGTAGAGGAGCTTGACTCTGCAAGTGGAGCCCATAGACATACCTTCAGTGATAAGTCATACGTGATTTTCTTACACCACATGCATCATCCTCCATGTATATTATCCTCCATGTATATTCAGTGAGATAAGGCCCATGATGTAGAGGAGCTTGACTCTGCAAGTGGAGGCCATAGACATACTCTCAGTGATAAGTCATACGTCATTTTCTTACACCACATGCGTCATCCTCCATGTATATTCAGTGACATAGGGACCATGATGTAGAGGAGCTTGACTCTGCAAGTGGAGGCCATAGAGAGGTCTTCCCCTAATCTTCAGGCAACTTCCTAGTTCTTAATCGGTGAGACTTTGACCATGTAATTAATTTGTGGCCACTGATTGATTTCTTGCGTATGGATCGATCCAGGATGGTATATCTTTTGTGCATATAAAGCCATCATTTGGATTCCCATCTTGGATCGATCGATACGCAAGAAAATAAAAGTATTTGTTACATGGTCAATACACAAGAAAACCATCGTGGATCGATCGATAAGCAAAAAATTAATCAGTGGCCACAAATTAATTACATGGTTAGAGTCTCACTAATTAATAACTAGGAAGTTGCTTGAAGATTACTCCCCAATGGAAGAAGGGAATCATAATAGCAATTATCGTAATTATTATAATTTATTATTTGCTTATGAAATAATTCATCAAATAATTTAATAAATTAAAAATAACTAATTTTTAATTCATTTTTGTTTTAAGAGTATAAAGATTTTTTAGTAATATCATTAAATTTAACCAAGTGACTCAATCTTAAAATTTATTAAATGTACTTCATGCCTATCTTGAGTTTTTAATTAAACCATATAAGAGCTTATGCAGAGTGAATCAAATAATTCAATAGATTTAAAAATAATTTGGATGACATGATATAAATTTTCTTTTTTGTTTCCTTAATTCCATACTTAATTATAATTTTTGTATCATTTTTCTTAGTATATTAATCTCATGGTATTTTTATTTAATTTCATCATTAATCTTTTAGAAACATAATTAATTATGCTCTAAATATAGCTATTTAATTTGAGTTAAGGACAAGTCATGCTTCATGAGAGAACATGTATGGCGAAGTTTACGGTGGAGTACAAGTGAACAATGCTACAAACTAACTTAGATGGGCATAACTGGTAGTGAATGTTTCAAATCTCAAACATTGATTTGAATTTATAAATTAATTAAATTAGATGAGAGAGATAAAATAATAAGAAATTAAGTTATTTTAATTTTTATCATGCACTAAAAACTTGAATTTCTAGAGTATTTAGTAAGTATTTTATGATTACGTATAAAATACATTCATGATTATGTATTTTATAACTTATTTTACTGAAATAACATAAGTTTAATTTAATTTCTCGTGTCCTATTGCCAGCAAAGGTTTATGAAATTAAAAATAATATTTATATTAATTATTTTAAATAAAATAAATAACAATGAAAACAATAAGAATCAAATATAAGATATAAAAATATTGAAAAAGGGTGAGAAATTGATTTTTTTATAAATTATTTCAAATACAGTAAATAAAAAAGACCAGAACAAAGAGATAAGAAAAGTTGAAAGAATATAAAATTGAAAAGAGAACCTCAATTTTCTAAATTATTTGAAAACAAATAAGACCAGATTTTAGAGATAAAAAAATAAAAAGGATAAACTTGAGAGAGAGAAATTATAATTTCATAAATTAAATAACAATTAAAAGATAAATATCAAATTAAAAATTAAAAATCTAATAATATTTTATTCAAATAATACCTGAGCGAAGATTCCTTAAATACTGAGTCCTTTGCATCGCATTTAGAAATTTCAAAACTATCGAAATGGATAAAAAAGGAGAGGATTAAGTGATAAATCATATGTGATTTTCTTACATCACATGCATCATCATCCATGTGGAGATCCCATGATGTAGACGACCTTGACTTTGCAAGTGGAGGCCATCAAGAACTTCCTATTTCTTAATCGGTGAGACTCGACCATGCAATTAATTTGTGGCCACTAATTGATTTTCTTGCATATTATTGATCCAGGATGATATATCTTTTGTGCATATAAAGCCATCATTTGATTTGCCATAATTAAAAAAGTTAAATTTCTCTCGATGTTCATCGAGTAGAATATCTTCAAGGCACCCCTTTGGTGCGTATGCCGCTCTTCTTCGCTTTCCACCCACCATCGTTGCGATAGCTAGACGGATCACCAATGATCTGCGCTCCTTATTAGCTTCCCTTTCCGACTAAGCAACGATCCCGAAAGCTGTGGCGACCAGAGTTATTGAGCTTGGTCGTGAAGACAACGTGCGCCTAACATTACAGATTGAAGATGGTAAAATATTATGTTGAGGCAATCAATTACAGCGACTCCACAATTCGACTTGTGGATGCTTGTTGTTCGAAGGATGATTGCTTCTCCATCCCTCATCATTTTCTTACGGAAAAGAGCTTACCTCTCTGTATTTCTATTATAATAATTATCGTTATGATTTTTTTATGAATATTTGGAAGAGATGTCCGTGTTAGCTTTTATATGTTGCGAAAATGAAATACCGAATCCTCTTCCAGATTATATTATGGATACTTCTTCTTGCAAAAATGGCGTTGGTATCGCACATAATTCTTCTCCCAATTGTGTCAACATGGAAGGCCATTCCTATGTCATGGTTGATGCGTATGTCAACGAGGAGATCAGCGATGTACCGACTTGAAGGATGTAGCTGACTTGTGCAGCGTAAATTTGATGTATCCTGTTCCAAAAATGTGAGAAATATGTCGTATACAGATGTCCATCATATTTTGGCAGATGGGTTCGAGCTTCATTGGCGCAATTTTCCTTACTATGACTCAGGCGCATACCGTACGTTCCCCTTCTCTCACGACTTACCTCAAGTAGTGTATTAAATCGACTGTTGGCACAACACGACTTAATATTATAAGTTTGTAAATATCAACACTTTTTGACCCTTCTCTTCTCTCTTTATATGCAGTAGGAGACTTGCTCTCGTTGTTTTTGAAGGTGACACTACTAAAAAAAGGGCGGTTTGCAACGGATTCATCCGTTGCAAATAAGTAAGGCTGCCGTTGCAAATTTGCATTTGCAACGGATTTTGCAACGGATGAATTCGGTTGCAAAACGACGATTGCAAATGGATTAGCAACGGCCCAGCCGTTGCAACGTAACAACGGACGAGGTCTATACAAGGTATATTTTTTTGGTGAAATTATATTTTTAAAAAATTAATTTAATATTAAATTTTGTATGAAATATTATTATTTTTCGAAGCTAACATAAAAGGAAATATTATACAAATTATAAAAGATTCGATTACATTTACTTGTTTGAGTATATACATATCTAAACATCAACATAAATAGTTCTATCACTAGAAAAAAAAATACATATTTAAGGTGGAAATGATTGACGATGTTGATGAGATGATGATGGACCAGCATTTGGGGGATGGGGTCGAGGTCTATAAATTGTAGAAGATGTGGGACCCATATGTGGCATTGTATGTGATGACATCGTGCCAACTGATGTTGACATATTTGAACCCATAAATTCAGGCCTCACATTACCTCCATACTGGTTCGCAAGATAAGTTGTAATAGAGTCAATCTGACGTTGCATGTTGTTAATAACAACATCTTTTACTAGCAATTCGTCCTTCAACTCCTGTATTACAGTGCTCGGATATGTTGAATTCATACAGTAAGAAGTTTGAGATGAACTTGTACCAACCTTCGATGCTGGCATACGTGGTGCACCATAAACTCTACCCTTGCTGAGGCCCCCAGAAGCCTGACACCAAGCTTCTCCATCAAAAGAAGGATGGACATCTCGGTTTGGTCCATACTTGGCAATCATATCATTTCTATATTTTTCCTGTAAACACACAAGTACAACAAGACAAAATAATTAAAAACAAATAAGGAATTATAAACAAGTAATTAATTCATAAAAATTAATAGTACTTACCACCACTGTTTTTGACCTGTTATCCACGAATTGGTCGGAATGACTTACATTCTGATGCAACATTGAAAACACATCATCCCATGGAAGTTCTTTTCCACCGGCTTGTTGTTGCTATTAAAATTTTCAAAATAATTAGCAGCATAAAATATAAACCAAAATACAAAAACAAGTGTTTATTCCTAATGCTTACCATACTGGCTCGATATGATGCAAATGAAACTGAGCCACCACAATGAGAACTTATTTTACCATCAGTTTTTTTCAACCGATTGCGTTTTGACGCGTCAGATCGATCTCACGAAATTCTTGGGTTGACCAAACTTCAACTATCATTTTATTCCAATCTTCCTTTTGTATCCAAATTGGACCATTGTCGATGCAATCAGTAATATTTGTGCTGTTTAGTTTAGCTAGAGCTTTAGAGCGAGCTCGGGCCAATAGTTGGTTCAAAGAGATTCGAGCTTTAACTTCCCAGATATTACGAACAATATCTTCATCTGCCTCGGGGAAGTCATATTTTTTCTATGACATACATATAAAAAGTATAATCTTAAAAAATGCATGATCAAAATTATGTAAATAGTTGCGTGAATTAAAATTTAACAAGGCAATAAAGTCAGCAATCTTATTTTTGTCATACCTTGAACTCTTTGAACAATTCATCCCTATAGAACAAATCTACTTTGTCCCAACTATGCCATGGCCCCTTGAAGTTACAGCGCAAAATGTTTCCGATTTCACGCCCACATGATGCGTTATTAAACCTGGAATATTATAATAGCATTTTTTTAAGAAAACAAATACAGACATAAATAATGAATGTGTTAAAAAACTATAAAACTTACTCTGTTCTTCCATACAAACTCAATTGACGTTTTTTTGTTTCTGGATTGATCTCAGTGTCAAAACCCGTCCGTTTAATGCTAACATTGTTCGTTGCTGAGTTTTGACCACTGCCTGATTGGTGACAATCTTCATTGTGATCATTATTATCCTCTTCGTTTATTGTTTCATCAGTTTCGGTCTCCTCATCATCCACAGGATCACCATCCACTCCCGGAGAATTATCACCCGGAGAATTATCACTTACAAGCAAATGCTGATAACCGGACAAGTAATTATCTTCTATATTTGGAAAAGAGCTTGGGATTTCAGTCATGTTATTGTCATCTACGTCTGTACTGTCAATATGGCGAGAAGTTGTTGCAGGCCTACTCTTCCTGTATGCATTTTTTTTTGATCTGGATGAAAACTTACCAGTTTTCGAATCTAATATAGATCCACGCCGCAACATTCTAAAACAAAGGTGTTCATATCAATAATTATTTGCAATAACTAATAATCATATCATTATCATAAAACTAATCATCATTATCATCAACATCAATATTTCAATCAAAATAACAAATCATAGCATAACGACAATCATCATTATCATCAACATGAATATTTCAATCAAAGTAACATATCCAAGCATAATACTCATCATCATTACCATCAACATCAAATATTTCTTTCAAAATAACAAATCCAAGCATAATACTATCCATCATTAACATCAACATTATACATATCATGAATCCAAATTAAAAAGTAGAAGCATAATGCTAATAATCAGTACAATCATCATTATCATCACTCCTAATTACATCATCATCATCATCATCATCATCTATATCATCACCAATTTCTTCATCATTGTCAGACACAATTTCTTCATCCGAAGCCATTTCATGCTCTTCTCCCCAAATTCCCTCTACCCAAGGCAACTCATGGTGATTGATTTCTTCATAATAAGATGAGTTAGCAAGTACATTTACATTATCAAGTGCCGGCTCGGGCAACACACAAATTGGATGGGTAATTTCATCTAATTGATCAACATCAAATGAGTTAACATTGTCGGTGTTTTCAGAAAATTCCCCCATATGTACGCTATAACGACTTCTAGCTGATGTCTTTATAACTGCCCACCATTCTGATGATTTATTATTTGGTGGACATGAATAGTACACTTGTTGACATTGTTGCGCCAAGACGAAATCTTCATTCCCATGTAGCCTAGAAGTATGTTTGATTTCAACCAAACCATTTGAACGATGTTTTTTAAGTCCACGTTTTGTATCATACCAATGACACTTGAACATAAATACCTTGCATTTATTTCCTAAATATTTTAGCTGAATCACTTCTTCAAGCATTCCATAATAATCAATCTCATTCTCATTGTAGACACTCCCTTTAACACAAACCCCGCTATTCATAGTTTTTTTATATCTTCCATAACTTTGAGTATGAAATTTAAACCCATTTACATAATACCCATTATAACATTTCACTGAATTGGACGGCCCCATTGATAGTGCAAAGATTTGATTCTCAATTCCAGTTGATTTGTACTGAACCTAGCATAAGAATAATAATAACCATGGATTAATTTAGTCAATTTCATATAAAATATGTAATATAACAAGATTCTTATTGAAAATACTTACATGATTTTTCAACCAAATTGGAAATATCTCCTCACATAGTTTTTCAATTTGTACATCAGTAAATTGTGGTTGTTCTGTCTTCGACTCTAGCATCGACATTGCCTAAAATTATAATTGTTAGGTGATATTAAATTATTATAAATTATGACCAAATTGAATATATTTGACACTTACTCCATATAGGGTTTCAATTCTTGACAATTGAAAATGACATAGCTGTGTGCTATTTTCAATTCTTCGTGCGATAACTGCCTTTTATAAAATTTCTTGGACAACTTTCTCCCAGGATAGGAAAAAACTGAAAGTTGTCCACCGTCACCTTTAGATCCACCATCGTCATTTCTTGGAACTCTATTCCATATTGTTTCAACATCATCACCAAAATAATACGACGCAAAATTTGTAATTTCATCAATTAGGTAAGCTTCACAAATAGAAGCCTCAACGTGCGCTTTATTGCTTACTTTCTTCTTCAAATAAAACATATACCTACATAATTTTTGTAAATTAATTTGCATTGAAATAAAATATAAATAGAAATTTTTAAACAAATTACATTGTATGAGATCATACCGTTCAAATGGATACATCCAGCGATATTGAACGGGCCCTCCAGCTTGTGCTTCGTAAGGAAGATGTATCGTTAAATGTTCCATGGAGTCAAAGAAAGATGGAGGGAAAATCTTTTCAAGTTTACATATTATTTCAATGATATTTCGCTGCAACAACTCCACGTGGTTTACATTTAAATTTGTAGCACAGATGTCACGGAAAAAAACTGACAATTCAGTTAATGCCTCCCACAATGGTCTAGGCAAGTAAGGTCGAAATGCGACAGGAACAAGTCTTTGAATAAATACATGACAATCATGACTTTTCATACCCGAAACCTTACATTGAGCCTCTTTTACACACCGTGATATATTTGAAGCATAACCATCTGGAAATGATAAATCTTTCATCCATGACAACACTTCTTGTTGTTCTTTCTTGAATAAATAATAACTACCTTTCGGTTTGTAAACTCGACCATTGGCATGTTCTTGCAAATGTAAGTTTGGCCTCCTACAATACAACTGAATATCCAACCTAGCCTTTACATTATCCTTGCTTCTATCAGGACAATCCATGACTGTATAGAAGATATTCTCAAAACAATTTTTCTCTATGTGCATGACATCTAGGTTGTGACGAATTACATTAGTATGCCAATATGGAAGCTCCCAAAAAATACTTTTCTTCACCCAATTATGATACACACCGAAACCGGGAATTTTATCAGAAGAGCTATTAACATGTCCATGAGTAAACTTTGACACTTCATCTAACATCTGTAAACAGTTCGACGTGGGAAAGGAGGGAGCTCTTCAACTACTCCATTCATAAACTTATCTGCCTGGTATCTATAGGGGTGGTTCATGGGTAGGAATCGTCGATGACAGTCAAAAAATGTAGTTTTCCCACCATGTTTTAACCTAAAAGCCTTGCTATGCTCCATGCAATAAGGGCAACATAATTTCCCATGAGTACTCCACCCGGATAACATACCATATGCAGGAAAATCACTAATGGTCCACATCAAAGCTGCTTTCAATTGAAAATTTTTTTTACTGTATACATCATAAGTTTCAACACCAACAGACCACAACTTATTTAATTCATCAACCAAGGGTCTTAGAAAAACATCAAGCTTCTTTCCAGGATTCTTTGGGCCGGGAATGATCATTGATAAAAACATAAATGGTTTTGTCATGCACTTCCAAGGAGGCAAGTTATACACTGTCACAATTATCGCCGACAAGAATATGAATTTGACATCATATTAAATGGAGAAAATCCATCCATGCATAACCCTAATCTCACATTTCGAGGATCTGCAGATGGGTTAGGATGGATACGATTAAACTCTTTCCATGCATATCCATCTGATGGATGCACCATTACTCCATCATCTGACATGTGAAACTGATGCCATGTCATATCTTTAGCATGATGTGGAGACATAAATAGCCTCTGAAGTCTTGGTGTCAATGGAAAGTATCGGAGGTGCTTTTCCGCCTTCCTTTTGGTGCCTTGAATAGTTGGGTTTGTAGGTTTATATCGTGGACTTCCACAGAAGTCACAAATGATTTTCATTGCATCCACCCCATAATACAACATACAGTAATTCGGACACACATCATATTTATCATAACCAAGTCCAAGTGGCCGCATAAATTTTTTGGCTTCATAAAAATTTGATACCAAATTTGCATCATCAGGCATACAACTTTGAGTAAATTCTGTAAATTTGTTGAAGGCATTTTGAGTTAAATTTAAATTTGACTTCATATTAAGCAATTGTACTAAAGCTGATAATTTGGATTGCTTGGTACACCCTTTCCACAAAGGTTCCTCGACAGCTTTCAACAACTTAAAAAATTTAGATGCCTCTACATTCGGAGGTTCCTCTATGACAACGGCACTGCAAACCCTATCATTATAGTATACATCATCATTCCCCATTGCATCTACAACCATATTTCTATATGGATTTGCATCACCTATATCATTCACAACACGGCTAGGCTCTCCTGATGAAGGTCCACCCAATATATCCGTGACAAAAGGTTCCCCATGTACAGTCCAATTTTCATAATAAGGTAAAAACCCTCTTGTCAATAAATGCTTACAAACATCATCTGATTCCTGGAACTTTTTATTTTTGCATCTCACACAAGGACATCTAATTTTTCCCTCATATATATTTTTATCAATAGAAAATGCGAAATTGATAAATCTTCTAACACCCGCGATATATTCAGGACTAAGGCGACCACTTTGCATTCGACGATACATCCACTCGCGGTCATCCATATTAATCTAGTAAACATTATGACATACAAACATTTTAGAATGTTGTTTCATTTTGTATCACGCAAGAGACAAATTCATAATAAATTGCTTTGAATAACTGAAACATAAATGTAGCAAACTAATTCATGTCCCTCAGAACAAAAACAAAAAATAAGTAAGTAAACACAAATATCACGCAAGAGGATTTATGGATGATTCCAGTCAAGAAAACGCAAAATAAGTAAGTTAAGAGAATATATGTTATAACATTAATATATGTTAACTATGTTTACATCATGATAAAAAGAAATAAAGAAAATATATTCATACCTCTATAACAAGCACAAAGGCTAAGAGATAATAGAAATCCTACAGGAGAAGCACCAAATAATCTGCACCATTGAAGATCCAATATTGTTTTAATATAAATGATAGTATTAGAATAACAAAATGCAAAAGAAGACTTCTCTTTCCAAGTAATATGGAGAGGGAATGGTTCACTTCACCCAAGTATTTTATATGAAATCAAATCGTCAACAAAATGCAATGCATTTAAAAAATAAAATCATGATGCCTACCTCCCTGTGGCCACCAAAACTTTTAAGCCTTCTCTAACTATAATTACAAACACTCAGTACAAATCATATCATTATGCACTACTATATAAATAGATGCTTGGCCAGACAGTTTTTTTATGATACACACATACATGGAGAATATATCATCTTAATTACTTTATATTATGTTGAGTGCCGACCAAGAGTTTATTAAACGTATAATACACACAATTACGAAGTATACAACAAGCAATGAAGGAAATAAATAGAACGTGTAACAATTAAATTTCCAACATATATAACATAAATACGTTTCAATGAAATAATTCAAACAAAAACCTAACACCAAATTAAGTAGATTTGAAATGAATTCTTATCATCTAAAAAGTTATGTCCGAGTCTAATATTAGCAAAACCCTATAGTACAGATACTTAAATGCATGTGTTCAAGAACATTTATCTTGAATGATTTTATATATATTTCTGAGTAAGATATAACTTGTTTATAGACCATCATCAAAGTAATCAGAGTAATTTATAGTTAATAAGCATATGACATGATCAACCTAAGAAAACCAAGCCTCCTATAATAAGAAAAAGAAAGAGGCTTTAGTTAATAAGCATATGACATGATCAACATATAGACATGCATACTGGGAGAAAAGGTAACTGGATCAAGATACAGAAATGGTGATCAGTCTTAATTTATTGCATTTTTCACAAAATAATCTTTCTTTCTCACGGAATGTTTAGCAAAGAAACTGAAAAAAGAACCCCATAAATAACAAATCAAATCACACGATTATATCGATCCTGAAAACAATCAATGTTTTCTATCTAGAAAAATAAATGTCGCAGGAAATAAAAAAGACTGATAAAGGAGTCTTTCTCTCGGTAGGAAGCATTGTTCTTGGTCTTGTACTCAGAAATATATATAAAGACAAAGAACCTCAAAATATGGCATTTTCATAACCTAAAACGTTAGGTAAATGGTATCTTTTATATCCCAGGACATGAAGCAAATGTAGCTAAAAATACCCACAAAATCTAAACGATTGCTTGTCATTCCATTTCCAGAAAATGAAGTTTTATTATTTATTTTCCATTTCGTCACTCACTCTTACTTAAACCAGTAAAAACTAAAACAAATATTACGGGCATTCAGTGTCCTGCCTAGGAAAAAAAATTCGGATAAAACTAACGAAATTGCAAAATTGAAATGCTTACCGTATGAAAGTAGATCAGCTTTTTTTTGGTGATGGGTCGACTATTTAACTCATTCTCGACGCTGACAAGGTCGAACGGGAACAAGAGATTGAATTTTAATTTTGTTTCCACTGTTCACTGTACAGTGAACATCATGTACGAACGAACACAGGGGAGAAGGAAGAAGATAGCGGAAGGAAGAGAGTTGTGTTCTGAGGAAGACGTTGAGCGATTTGTTTGAGGAGGAACAACTTGGGTTCGTGGCCAGAATGGAGGAGGAAGAGAAGAGATCGCGCGGGATGAAGAAATGTACAGAGTGATTTTCGCGAGGGAGAGAGTTTTGTACTGCAGAGAATAAAACGCACCGCTTTAGTCAAAATGGTGCGTATAAGTAATTACTTTGCAACGGATTAGCGAGTTGCAAAGTTGCAACGGATTAGCCGTTGCAACTTTGCAACGGCTAAGCCGTTGCAAAATGGAAAATAGATTTTTTTTAAATAATTTTATTTTATTAAATTGTTTATTTAATTTATGGAATATGTAAATTTACACACATTGATTCATATTATTATTATTATTATTTTGAAGCAAATAAATACATTTCAAATAACATACGTGAATAAATAGTTCTATCCGTTGCAACATAATTGTACACAAATATATCATTTCACATAAATACACAAATATAAAATTAAAAAGTATAAACACAAATATATTTAATGAGGCGATAATATTCAATAAATATTTGAACATTATATTAGTTTTACATACTTTAATTTGACACACACACACACACAAATATATATATATATATATATATATACATACAATTATAAAATTAATTTGATATATTTTTCAATAATATCTTAAATTTAAACGATAAAATTGAAGGACATCCAAACACTGAAATCAAATAATTCAAAACAAAATCAATGAAGGTGCAACGGAATATCTGATGCTTAATTTGCAACGGATTAGCTGTTGCAATGTTTCTAACTTGCAACAAATACTCTTTTGCAAATTGTTAATTTTGCAATTATCAGTTTGCAACGGATAATCGATTGCAAACAAAAAGTGGATTTGCAAATGTGTACATGTTGCAATGGATAAATCCTTGCAAATGGGTAAACTTTGCAACGGCTAATCCCTTGCAACTGATAATTGGATTTGCAAATGGCTTGTCCGTTGCACATGGGTAGATTGTGCAACAAAATTATCCGTTGTCTTTTCATTTACTTGCCAAAAGTAGTTTAATTTGACATTAATACACAAATATATAATTAAAAAGTCAAAACACTACCAATTAATTTCAAGAAACAAACTTTAACATATATAATAGCATTAAATTAAATTTTGAAGCCATTTGTTTTATTTTATAATATTTATTCATTGTATTATATTAAATGTATTTAAGAATACTGACGTCAATTTATGTCCCGTTGCAAATGGTATACAAATTTCTATTTTTTTTTTTGGAAAACAACAATGAATTTGCAACGGCATATCCGTTGCAAACGGTTTCATTTGCAACGGATAATCCGTTGCAAATTAATTTTTCTGGGAAAAAAAATTAGAATTTGCAACGGCTTATCCGTTGCAAATTAATTACTTGGCAACGGCTAAGCCGTTGCAAGTATTTCTTTTGCAACGGCTCTGCCGTTGAAAATTTGCAACGGCTCATCCGTTGCAAAGTAATTAATTTGCAACGGATAAGCCGTTGCAAGTTCAATTTTTACAAAAAATTGGAGTTGCAACGGTGGATCCGCTGCTAATCGATTTTCGTTGCAAAATTTGCAACGCATTTTTGCCGCTGCAAAAATCCGCTGCAAATGACCCCTTTTTTAGTAGTGTGAGGAGGAATATTGTGGTCTTATACGCTTACTTGACGCACTTTCTTCGCTATTATATGAACTTTTTTAATTGATCATCAAGATTTTGCATGCTTGATTCATATTTTATTTTGGTGATTACAGGTATCGCCTGGATAGGTTGTCGAACTTGGTGGGGTGAGTTAATTTATTTTGTGTAATTATAGCATTTTACTGAAGGAGTAGTAATATTTTTCTAATAAATAAATAAAAGACCCTAAAATGTTTCACTCACATATGCTTTTATTTTGAATGAATAGTAAATCATCCTTCTTCTTCTGTCATTGTGTTTTTATTTGGCAGTGCTATGAATATAATTGTCCTTTTACCGACTCACCACCCCTCAAGTTTTACTAAGCTTTCTCATCGTTGTTTCTCCTTGCGATACTTGCCTTGATCGGTGAGTATTTTACTTTGTTTTTTCAGCTTGCGAGTGAAACAATAAATATATCAACGACCAAAAATTACAACTTAAGAAATATTTATTGTTCATGACCTGTTTTCATTGCGGTTGTATCCAATAGATCTAGAATTAGCATAAATTTAGATATTTCTTTGGAGCCCCCAACCATTTCAAGTTTTGACTTTATGTTAATTGTATCATTTTTGCATCAATTAATTTATCTAATATTCTTTCTACTTTTGTTCTCAATTATGAACAATATTGATTTAAAGCATTAGAAAGTTCTTATCCTTCCCTTTATTGTTTGTTTCATAGACTTGCATGGATATTGTTTTTTCAATTTCATGAGATATTTATTAGAGTGTTGAGAGCCACGATGATCATTTTTGAAATTGAAGACTTAGAATGCACAAATTAATCACATATATATACTCGCACATAAAATCAATGAAATATTATTTTAATTTTTGATACTAGGAATTTGACATTTGAAAAAAAACATTCATGGATGCCTGGTTAAACATAAAAAAGAATGAAGCACCACGATGAAAGTCACATGAAATTTTGGAATGTTTTCTATATTGACTTTTTTTTGTAATGTCGCTATACAGATGATATATCATGTGCTATTATTCCCATGTGGGCTACCATGTCTTCAGACTTTACTCATCTATAAATGGAGAAGAAGACATTTATCCATGTACAACAATATTGAAAAATTCTTGCAAAGCCACGATAATGATCTCGTGCCGATAAGGTACACTTACTCCGAGATTAAGAAGATAACCAACAGATTTAAAGACAAGTTGGGTCAAGGAGGCTTTGGCTCGATGTACAAGGGAAAGCTTCGTGAGTGGTCGTTTCAGCAGCAGCTTAAATTATTGGGCAGTTCAAAAGCCAACGGACAAGATTTTATCAACGAGGTTGACACTATTGGAAGAATTCACCACGTCAATGCCGTGCAACTTATAGGCTTCAGTGTTGAGGGATCAAAGCGTGCTCTTATATATGAGTTCATGCCTAATGGGTCTCTTGAAAGGTACATTTTTCTAGACAAGGTAATGTCCCACTAAGCAAGGAGAAACTTTATGAGATTTCTCTTGGGGTGGCTCGAGGAATTGAATATCTACATCAAGGTTGTGATATGCAAATTTTACATTTTGATATTAAGCCCCACAATATTCTACTCGATGAAAAATTTATTCGAAAGTCTCGGATTTTGGACTTGCCAAATTATACCGAACAAATAATAACACTGTCCCCCTCACTCGCTGCTAGAGGGACAATTGGATACATGGCTCTGAGCTATTTTATAGGAATATTGGAGGTGTTTCTTACAAAGTCGATGTCTATAGTTACGGGATGTTATTAATGGAAATGGTAGGAAGAAGAAAGAACTTGAATGCATTGACAAATCATTCAAGCCAAATTTACTTCCTTCATGGGTTTATGACCAAGTCTATGAAGGAAAGGACATAGAAGTACAAGAAGATGCCACAGAATGTGAAAAGAAGACAACAACAAAGATGGTTATTATAGCTTTGTGGTGCATACAATTGAAGCCTCGCTGATCGTCCCTCAATGCATAAAGTTGTAGAGATGCTTGAATCAGATGTTGAGTCCCTGCGAATACCTCCTAAGCCTTACTTTACCCCATATCAGGTGCAAGAAGATGATTATAGAGCTAATAATGCAAAGTTATCAGATCCACCAAATGACATGGACTCTTCTTATCAGTTTGGTCGTTAATATGTATGAATGTAGATGCTAGTTTTTTTATATGATATTACAAAAGTACTAATCACGACTTATAGAAGTGGATAATTTTTAATTACTCAATAAAGCCTGATATTTCTGCATATGACACAACCTGATCATTTTTCCTGTTATTGACTTGAAATGGCTTTTTTCCACGAAAAAGACTTTGTAGAGCAGAGATCAGACTTGGCAGGTATAGGCCATAAATAGGTTTCTTTTCTCTTATTGACAGAATAGGATTTTAACCTGGCCTATGATCATGCAATCTCTCGACGACTTTAATTATTTTTGGCAATCGATTGATTTCCTTTCGTTTTGACCGATCCAATTCGTAGCTAGCATGTATAATAAATTGTGTAAAAGAATAATATAAATCATAGTTTGAGTAAAAACTTAAATTTTTAAGTGAGATAGTTCATTGAATAATATAAATTATTTGAATCTATACGATAATAGATGAAAGAAGTTAGTCTATAAAAATACAAACCATGTACATTATTATTATTATTATATTATTATTATTATTATTATTATTACCCGTGGATGAAATTGAATATGTAGTCAAGATAGTAGTCCCCATTGTGCTAGGTTGATTGACCCCATGGATTTCAAAAGACTAACGTTTTATTTTTTGAAAGAAAAATGAGACCGACTTTTAAGATTAGTTTTATTGATTTAAAAGTTAGAATTTAGATAAACTAAATATAATTTCATAATTTTCTAAAGTCATCACTAATATCAAATAATCAAAATCATGTTATATTAATCTAAAAGAACTACAAAGACTAGTTGTTACTACTACTACTACTAATTTTGGTGCTTACACTAAGTCTAGATCAAGTCAAATAAAGTGTTTAAAACAAATGTGTAAACTGATAAATTATTTTTTAAGAACAATAAAAAAAATTATTCAAAATTATCTCAACAAATTATTTTATATCTCTCTTCGTATCTTTATTTAAAATATTTTTGTGTTTAAGGTAGTATTTAATTAATATCTTGTCATAAAAAAACATAAATATGTTTAGTTAATGAAATAAGAATATAAAAATAAATTTGTCCGTTTGATAATTTTGAAGTGAATTTTTATATTTTCAAAACAATAGGTATAAAAAAAACGTGCTTTCAAATGCAATATTTTTTATATTTTTATTAACAAAATATCATTATATCATTGTAAAAAACTCTCCATTCAAAAATTGCCAAACTAAGGTATGAATAGATAATATATATATATATATATATATATATATATATATATATATATATATATATATATATATATATTATAGCTTAAAAATTTAATATGAGGATCAATCCAAAGCAAGACTAGGCATGTATTTACTTAGGTCAATTTAAAAATAAAATAATTATTATCATAATTTTATAATTCAACCTGGGATCAACTCAGGACAAAGCCTCACTCATGGGTACAAAGAGTTAACTTGGGTTGACTAAATCAATATAAAGATAAAATTGACTACTATAATAGTTTTAAAGTCCAATTTAAAGATTTACTCGGGACAAAGAGACCAGGAAGACAACCAAGATTGACCTAATTTTTTTTTTCTCTTCTTCTTCTTCTTCTTGTTTTTTGATTTTTTTAAAATAATCAAAATAAACTTTTTTGGAAAAAAGAATTTTAAAAATCAACAGGTGTCACCCATGTTTTATTTTGGACCAACCCAAGTTTTTACTATGTCAACTCAATCCCTTATGTATTTCTTTTAACTCGGATTGATCCATTTCTTATGTCTGGTAGGTCTTTAATCAACATGTGAGGATGGTTCTATAGGTATAATTATTATAATTGTTACTACCCAATTTTTGACTCTTTATTTTTTGGAAAAAATAGATTTTTGTTCAAGGGGTGAAATTGAACGAATTGAGAGTTTAATAGTCGATTGAGAGTTAAATTGCGAAAATCAGGAGTCAAGGATAAATTTAGAAAATCGCGCCAAGTTGAGGTTGAGATTGAATTTTTGATGAGATTTAATTGCTTAATTTTTTTATGGCGACTTAACGGTTAGATTTTCACTGCTATAAATAGCAAGTGTCCGATGGTTGAAAAAGGAGGGGAAAAAGATGAGGCAGAGAAGAGAAGACAGAGAGGAGAAGAGATTTACCTAAAAATTTCCGTGAGTGAGAAACATAGTGTTAAGGACGTAGAAAATAGAGAGAATGGCGGAATAACTTACCTAAAAATTTTGAGTTAATCTTCTTCCTGCTCTCCCCATCGTTCTCATCTTGTTTACTCTGCCTCTCTCTAAAACCAGGGAGCATCTGTCTCTCTCCCGCTTCGGTTCACCAACGCCAGACACCTCGCTCCCTTTCGTCGTCAACGGACTTTCCATTACCTCTCCAGACAATTCAGAAATTATCTCAGGCGAAGGTAGAGGCTACGTCCACCATCACAAGCAAGATCGAATCTGTCACTTTCCGACGCAGCTTGTCGGTGAACTCAGTGCCACCATCTCCGACGCCTCAATGACAAGAAGAATCACCACGATCTCCTCTACCCAACGGTATAAACAGGCATTCCATTCTCCATACTCAAAAATCTTCCTTGCCCGTGTTCATCGTCTCTGCAAATTTTGCATGCGGAGTGAATTAATTCACTCCCACGTGGGCTTGATAGAGGCCGGGCCTCGCGCCAGGCCAGGCCTCGAAGCCCAGCCCAGATGGGTCTAGGTCGCCACCATCTAGGCTAGAAGCCCATCCGAGAAATAAGGTGGGTCGGTCGTCGAGGCCACTCAAATTTAGGTGGGCTGACAGCCAGCCCACCGAAAAAGAGAAAATAAATATAAAAAATAGAAATACAAATTTTCCAAAAAAAATATTTTCATTAAAGAAAATGTGTTGTTTTCTTGCATACGGCCAATACACTAGCATGTTTTTAAAAGTTGTTTTTGTTGGAAAAAATATATATTATCTTGGGTTTTGAAGAGAAAATGAGTTTTAACATGGATATCACAAAGAAAAAAATCATTTTTTGCATTTTAGATTTTACAACATGTTTGTGAAATCCAAAGGGTATTGGCCAATATGTCAAAAAAATATAAATTTTTTTTTGGGAATTTATTATTCACTGTCGATATTTGGATAAATAAATCCTAAAGGGGTTAATATCTAAAATATTCGATGGGAATGATATGTTTTTATTCATCGTCGGTGTTTGGATAATTAAATCTTAAAGGGTTAATATCTAAAATATTCAGCGGATTAATATCCCGCTTACCATTTATTTAGTATATGTTTTGAGAGATCAAATCATAAGCAAACCAAACGTCAAACAACTTACCTTAGGTAAGGCGTACTAGGGTGCTTGCAACCTTCCCTTTACGCAACCAATCCCTTACCCTTAGAATCTTTGAAAGACCAGCTTTAGGTTTTCTAGTAACCATAATACTAGATAGCGACTCCGCTTTCAAATAAAGATAATCCCTCACACATGATAATCCCCGTGACACGGGAAGGGTCATCAACGCCAACTAAATAACTTTATTATTGATTGAGTTTTGGTCCTCCTTACTTCTTGTTTAGTCATTGTGTTTGGATTTTCATTTCGATCATGCTTTTTAAGAGATAGGTTTTCTTTTAATCAATTTTGGCTGTCTTCCAAATTGCGTTGATCGGTGATGGATCCTGTTAGCATGAATATAGACACCACCCCCACAACTCCCCGCGGATCCTCTTCCATTTGCTAGAAGGTACATGCAGCAGCTAAAATCCCTGCCATTTGCAGCAGGGCAGCCATTGTAATAGCATGCCACTGCAGATAACTGCATGAACAAACATAGCTATAAGAGGGCACTGCAGACAAAGAACCGCATAATATTTTGTTTTCCTGAGCTTCATTGTCTACAAAAGATCGACCCACTTCTTATATTTTACAAGAAATCTTTAATAATTTGATTACAATCAGATTCTTTATCCACGCTTTCATAAAATCATAGAAGTATCATTATTACTTTAATGGTTTGGTACACACACACAGAAGCAGCAGCTAAACTGCTGAAATTCGAACTCGATCCAAGCAAGATTTCCCGTCCAGCTTGTTGCTTTGCTGAAGTTCGAGGTAGTCTTTATATTTCATGCCAATGTATGCTGCTGGTTCATCGCCTTCACTGCTCACTAATAACTCTGGTGCTGGGCTGACAACTGAGTCTAGTGATGGTCCATGTGCCATAGCTATGGACATCCTTGTACCCTTGCTGTTCACCATTGGTCGGTGAAGAACACTCTTGTACCTTCCATTACTCAAAATCTAATAACAAAAAAACACGAAGCACTTCACATTTTTAACAGAATCATTAACCCTTAGCAATCTTCAAATTTGACAAGGAAATTAGGATCCACCTCAAGGTTATCTCCAGTGTTAACCAGGAAGGAGTTGGGGTGGGTACCAACATTGACCCACTTCCCTTTGTGTTGAATTTGAAGGCCACCGATTCCATTTTGGATTAGAAGTGTCAACAAGCCATGATCTGAATGTGGGGGCATGCCCATCGCAAGTTCTGGCTGTGGACAAGTTGGATATAAGTTTGCGATAAATATTTGTTTCCCTCGTTCCAAATCCAGTGCCTTGTCTATATAGCTTCCTTCCAGGCCCAAACTTTCTGATATTCCTTTCAGTAACTCCCTTGCTACTTCTCTAACTCTCTGGGAGTATTCTAATGAAATTTCACTACATACAAAAAGGGTCCATCCATAAACTTAAAATTTTGTAAGCTTTCATGAGTTTTCTCACAGAATTCTATCTTATCCCTTTTCACCTTTGAATTCACTTGAAAGGAACATGCAATAGAAATAAAGGCTAGTTACCTGAGGCCAGCAGGTTTGGTAGGTGAGTAGAACACAGGATGTACAAAAACCTTGAGAAAATCCCTCCAGTAGAAAGCCTTTTCCACTGTAACATTAAAACTGGTTCCAGACCTTATTGGGTCCAGTACATGGTTCCCTTTAAACTCTTGCTTCTCCTCTTCTTCCAGATCAAAAAAACCTCTGCACCCATCAAGTATCGAGCTGAGAAGTTTCTGTGGTACCCCATGATTGATCACCTGATAATTAAAAAATATGATAGGTTATAAATTAGAGAGAGTTTTATCTTATAATTAAGGTGTCCATCTCCTCAACTGATAGGACCACAGGCTATTAATTCAATCTGGGATTAATCAGGATGTGGTAACAAAATACAGAGCACGACATGCACTCTCGTCAACTGGTTCTGTCCTCAAAGTTGCTTTACGTGCTACATAAAAAGAAGGGAAAAAGAGATATACCATGAAGAAGCCCCAGTCCTGACAGGCTCTGCCAAGTTCATGAACTATTTCAGATCGTTGGCCTGGAGTGCCTGAAATGAGAAGAGAGTAATCTATGACAGGAATTGAGCCTTCTGGGACAGAAGTTACCTGGCCATGGAGATCAGGAGTGAAGGTGTGAGTGGCAGGGATGGAGGTGAGACCAGGTGATTCAGCTAATGTTTTGATGCTTGTTATATTGGAGGGAAGGGGTGAAGCTGTTTCAGCTGCCATTAGAGAGGGACAGGAAGCGAGACAGAGCTGAGTGATTTGGATATAGATGTGCCCCATCATGAAATCAAGTCACTGATGATAAATATCTATCATGTGTACGTTGGGTTGTTTGTGGGTAGATAGTTAGGATGATTGATATTGTTTTTAAAAATATTTTTATTTAGAAATATATTAAAATATTTTTATTTTTAAAAATTATTTTTGTATATTCATGAATATGATATAAAAGTATATTTTAATATTTTTTATTTTAAGAATTATTTTTGTATATTCATGAATATGATATAAAAAAATTAATTTTTTTTTTTAAAAAAATTGTTTTTGAGATGAAATGTAATATATATGTACAAGAACTTGCTTGTCTAGTGGATTCATTACATCAACTATCAATTTGCATGTTTTTGTATAAGAAATGGAGACCCACAGTTTTTGGACTTAATTATATATCGACATGGAAAGTTTTTATTTTATTTTATTTATTATTAATATTATTAAGACGCCTGATTTCAACTTCGAAACACTTGGTTGCCTGGTGCAAAAACAAAACTCATCCTTCCTCTATCTCTCTTCAAAACATCACATCTTCTTTTTCTAAATTTGGTTTGTTTTTCTTCAACATCTCATCTCATCTCATCAACGACTGGTGATGGTGTTTCGGCTGGGTTTGGTTCATGAGTCTGGATGGCTGGGTTTTGATGTTGCTGGTGAGTTGCAACCCCATTCGAGCCATGGTGTGATTTAAGTAACAAAGTGGTTCCAGTATGCGGTGCACCATCCGGTCAATTCAAGGACTTGGCCAAAGTTGGTTTGAGGAATATTTTAGCAATATCTTGTCGTGCAGACCATTCAAATTCCTCATGTGATGAAATCAATGAAATGAGTTTTGTCTTTCCCTTTATCTTCCTCGACAACGAAAAGATTGGGATTGATGCTTTCATTACTAATAATATGTTGAATAATTCACAGGTAATGTTCAATGAATTTGAAAAGATGGTTTATATATATAATATACACACGCACCATTTGTCCTACGTTAAGAGAATTTTTTTACATTTCAGGATTCAATATATATTTTTTTTGTTAAGTATTTTGATCATTATTTTTTTATTTTTAGCTTAGTTTTGAACCTATTATTTATTTTTTTTATTTTTAATTCTAATTCTAATTCTTATTTATTTTTATATTGTATGCTTTTTGCTTGCGTTTGCGTGAGTTATATATATATATCTTAAGAAATTGTGTGAAAGAAGTCAATCTTGTTTTGTTTTGTTACAATGATGGGTTTTTTTTATTTATTTATACCTTTTATTTAGAATAAAACCAAATCAATTTTATATCGCTTAAAATTTTAGCATGCTCTTGAAATTCTGGCCAAAATATTTCAATTTTGTTTTGCATATTATGTTCCAACCAAATAGTATTTTTTAATAATTAATAGTCTTACAATATAAATTGTATCTCTTAATCCGACTGTTAGATTGAGATAAAATTTTACAAGGAGTATCTTGACACTGTTTATAAAATTTCAGAGTAATAAAAACATAACGACCTTGCAAGTTTTTACTGTGGGTTCGTGTAAAATACCATTTAAGATAAAATATTTAAACGACTTGTGATTTGTAACGAACTATTTTTGAAATCGTAAACAAACAAACAAAACTTCACTATTTTTGTTGTATTTCAGAAAACTCGATAATTAGAAGTTGGGCAAGCAAGCAATGCATTGTTTGCTTTTATTTAAGAATAATAAATGGACTATGCGTTCTCCACCCATATTCTAAAAAGATAGAAAAGACATACGGCCCTGTTCTGCCAAGCCCAAACATATATCCTGATTTTTTACTTTAAATTTAGTTTCTTTAAAATTAATTAATTAAAAATATATTCAAGATCAAATTTTATTAAATACCATTTAATCTTTACTTTTCTTTCTAATAAGATTATATGTATATATATATATATACATATCTTTTATTAGCACAATTAAAAATAAAGAAAAATGTTTTTATAAATACACAATTAAAAATAATCACTAAAATTATTATTATTATGCAAATAATAAAATCATAAAAATCAACTGATCCAAAGAACAAATAAAAATAAGAGAAAACACAGGAAAAAAGAGAAAAATGAGGAATATTAATTTTATAATGATCATCAACATAAATTAAAATTTTAGGATTGAACAGATTGAAAATAAAACCCCAATAAAAATTAAAACAAAACTGAAAGCATAGATGTATAAATACGGATAAAAACTAAACATTTCCCAAGAATGAGAAAAAGAAACCAAAGGAATTAATATTAAATTAAAAATTCAAAGAATAAGAACCGAAAATAAAAATAAAAATATAATTAATTCCAATAAAACATAAAATTAAAACAAATAAAAATCTAGGAACCAAAACAAATAAAGGGATTTTAAAAAAATATTGAAGTGTAATTTTGCTAAAGAATTAAGAGAATAAGGACCAAATAAAAAAATAGTATATATGATCAATTTCAATTGGAGAACACAATAAAAAAGTAAAATAATATATATAATTAATTCCAATTTTAGGATAAAATTGAAACAAATAAATACTTTGGAACCAAAACAAAAAATTAAAGGAATGAGGACTAAACAGAAAAGTAGCATATATAACCAATTTCAATTGGAGGACAAAATTAAAAGAAATGAAAACCTGTGTGCCAAAAAATTAAAGGAACCAAAAATAAATAAATAAATAAAAAGAATAAGGACTGGAATAAAAACCAACATTTATAATTAGTTTTAATTCAAGAGCATAATTAAAAACAATCAAACTTTAAAAAAAAATCAAGAATAAAAACAAAATTTAAACCTCAAGGACTAAAATTAACAAACTACACACATCACGGACTAAGACATAATTTGCGGCAGCAGGAGAGAGAAAATGAAGAACATCTATAACTGTTTCCCTGCGATTAACTGCATACACCGGTGATGGACAAGCGCGACATCGGTGGAAAGAGGACAAGGAGGCGAATCAGGAGACACGACGGAAGAAAAATTTTGACATCCTGAAGAGCCTAAATGATTCGCCTTAAAGGCGTGTCCGTGTTGAACACCGCAGTCATGGTAGTTAAAATCGCGAGTTAACTCGTAAAATCGTACGATTTTGCGAGTTGACTCAGAAAACCTGGTTGAACCGGAAAGAAAAATCGAAACCGGTCAAACTCGGTCAAACTCGGTCAAACTCGTAGAAAAATCGTTCAAAATCGTAGAAAAATCGTAGAAAAATCGTAGAAAAATCGTAGAATAATAATAATAATAAAAAATAATAATATTTAATTATATTTAAATTCATTTTTTAAATTTAAATATAATTAAAAATAATAATTTTTGTACGGACATTTTACGATCTTTCTACGATTTTACGATCCGATCTTACGATCCGATTTTTCGAAGCCCTTTCCGATCCGTGTCAAAATCTCGATTTTGACTACCTTGACTGCAGTGCGTTCTAGTGGCACGCCTGTAGTGTTTAAGGAAAAATAATAAAATATTAGCTAATTACATTTACACCTCGAACCCAGCTAGAATTACACAAAACCGAAGCGGAAAATACACACTACCCTTCACTACGAGTGCTCGTTTTGTCTTTTTGGGGGTTATTACAGTTGATTTATTGTGAAAAATGTTGATAAAACGAGAACACCCCTGGTTCTAGGTGAATTATTCTGTCCTTTTTGGTGTTATTTGAATCGTTTCACTGTACAACAAATTTGGAAATACTACTTATTTTTCCTGAAAAATTTGAAAATACCCCTAGACCCGGGATTATAAATTTTGAATCCTAGAGGCTAGATAGGAATTTTACTGTTACAATAATAATAATGTAGTCATTGCTAATAGCGACTAGCTACAGAAAAGGGGCAGGGCACGCAGTTTATTTTTAGTTAATTTTGCAATTTGCAAGAAGGGCTTGACTTTGCCATCAAGAGGTCTTCCCCTTCTTTCATTGGTGGCCGGGGAGTAGTCAGTGAGATCATGCAAATATTTTGGCTGCAATAATTTTGAAGAAAAACACAAAGAAGATAGTTGGAAGATGGACCATACTGCATCATTCTTTCCCTGGTTTCTTGTCTGCTTCACATTTGGAATGGACCAGAGAGGAAGACGAGCTTGACTTTGCACGTGGAGGCCATCAAGAGGTCTTCCCTTTCTTTCATTGATTATCACTCAGTCTTCGAGCATGCAATAATTCATAAACTTTAATTCGTGGCCATTGATTTCCTTTCATATTGATCCAAGATGATATTCGTCCAGTAGTATTGTTCCCAGAATCACATCATATATACTTCTCATCTTGCTCCTAAAGATTTTGATAATAGTTCGGTTAATAATATATTTTAAAAAACCATTCAAAGGAAAAAATAGTAATAAAAATAACGAGTATTAAGTATAATACGAAAAATAAAAATAAAAGAATTAAATTGAATTTTTTTATCTCAAACAAAAAAGAAATCAAATATAACATGTAAAAACTTACACGAGAATAAAATTTAAAATAATTTTCAATTTTATAATTTTTTTAATATAAAAAAAAAAACAAGGCTCAAATCTGGAAAAAATAATTAAAACATTGCCTCAAATATTTAAAATACGTATGCGAAAATCAAGAAAAAAAACAAAGAAAAAGAAAAGAAAAGGTCCCTGTTTGGTACTGGATTAATTTTTGTTTTAAACAAAAAAATGTTAAGAGTATAAAGATCAAGTAGCTCGATCTTAAAATAATTTAATAGATTTGAAAATAATTTGTATGACATGATATGAATTTTCTTTTTCGTTTGCTTAATTCCATACTTAATTATAATTTTTATATTGTTTTTCTTATTATATTAATCTCATGGTATTTTTATTTAATTTCATCATTAATCTTTTAGAGACATAATTAATTATGCTCTAAATATAGCTATTTAATTTGAATTAGATACAGATTAAAGGACAAGTCATGCTTCATGAGAGAACATGTACAAAATAACTTATTGTTTCAAATCTCAAAACTTTAATTTAATGATTTAGATTCAATGAACCTACCCCCTCTCTCTCCCAACTTACCTCGAGTACTTTATTAAATCGACTCGTCCACATAACATAGATTAATATTATAAGTTTGTAAAACACTCGTTGACTCATTGGGAGTTATCTTCGCGTAACTAGGTCTGTATATGTATGGGAGGTAACATAGATTAATATTAAATCGACCGATGTGGACTGGCTGGAAATAATCTTGATCGCAAGTCCACTACGGGTATCAGTATATGTATGGGAGGTAATCTAGTTTTTATGGAACAACAAAAACAATCGGTTGTTGCTCGCTCCAGTAATGAACTCGAATATCGTGCTATGGCCTTTATCGCTTCCAAACTTATATGGTGAAGGCATTGCTTGTTGATTTGCGTGTCTATTATTCTCAACCTATGTCTCTTTGTTGATCAAACCGCAATGCACATCTCCTCCAATCCAAGATTCCATGAACGCACAAAGCACATCGAGATTGATTTTCATTTTGTTCGAGAACAAGTTCGAGTCTCAAACAATTGTTACTCGGTATACTAAGACTCGCGGATCTATTCACCAAATCCTTGCCCTATGCTCGATTCCAATTGTTGCTTTCCAAGCTTGGATCTATCGCTAAGGCGATTTTTGGGAAGCGCTTCGCGCCCCGTCTTCACCCCGGGATTCGGGGAGAGAAACGGCGCGCGGTGAAAATGGGGTTGTTTATAATCGTAAAATTTACGATTATAATTCTAAGGAGTCGCCACCTAGTATTAAGGTCACTAGGAACCTATTGGTCTGCGAGAGTCTTGGGTAAGGGGACTGGTTGCGTAAAGGGAAGGTATTAGCATCCCTATTATGGATTATTATTATGTATTTATATTTATCTTGTATTTATCTTATATAGGGTTATGATCATGTGTAGTATACCACATGATAGGTATCATGTACAACCCTAGACCTATATATACAATACCTGAGGGAGTGCCGTGTAATAACATACACAGCCGCCACAACACATTGCAAATATTTCTTTCTCCGTTAAACTTCAACTTGGTATCGAGCTGCAACACCATCACTGCAATCTTCTTCTCGTAGTCTCTTCATCTTGGTAAAAGACAAACAATAATCATCATCTCCATTTCGAGCAACAATCTTCATCTCTCGCTCTCGTCATCCTCTCCTTTCGACTTGCAGTGTTCTTGGTTTTTCCTTCAGCAGCAATCTTCATCTCGATGATCATCATCTTCGATTCTGAGTCTCGGTTCAGTCATCTTCGAGACCGTTTGTAGTAACATCAACAGAGCACATCTTCATCTCTACTCTGTCTCAGCTTTTTTCTTTTCTTTTCTTCAGACGAGATAACGACAGCAATGCCTCCCTCCTCTGTTTTTCGTTTCGGTCTTCATCGGCAATGAGCTCCATCGGGTTTTTTCCTCCTCTTACGCTTATGGATTCCACCTCTTCTCGCTGCACCGAGTCTCTCCTCTGTCCTTCCCTCTCTGCGTCATCCATGGCAGCTCCACTGGATTCTTTGCATCGTCCATGGTCGGCATCACTCCTGCAACGGCTGGGTGTAACTTACCACCAAGCACCACTCTCGGCTCTTGGTCAGTATCTTTCCTCCAGCAGATGGCAACCACTTCTCCTCAAAGCATAGATTGCTTCATTTCTCCCTGGACTCCCTCTGCTGCGTCTGGTTTTGTTCCAAATGTCCATGTTCATGGTCATGGTGTCTGCGGTGGTCTCTCTCTCAAATACCCATCAGGTTATCTCCCTTAAATTGACCACAACTAACTACTTATATTGGAGAATGCAAATGAAACCGTATTTATTGGGTCAAGGTGTATATGCCTTTGTTGATGGATCTTATTGTTGTCCTCGCACTCTATGTTTTCGCCACCGATACAACAACCGTTGGGATAAATCCACTTTTTCTTTCCTGGAAGCAACAAGACCAATTAATTATGAGCGCACTTCTCTCATCTTTATCTACTAAAATTTTGCATCTTGTGGTTGATTGTGACACATCTCATAGCATCTGTCGGGTCTTGAAAAATCTTTTGCTTCGCTGTCACACTCTAGGATTATGCGATTACATGGTTCCTTTCAGGATCTGCGTCAGGGAGATGATACTGTTACTGCTTTTTTGCAGCGCGCTAAGGTTCTTTTTGATGAATTAGCAGCTGCTGGTCGACCTCTCTCTTTAGAGGATTTTAATCTCTATGTGTTTCGGGGCTTACGCAGTGATTTTAAAGACTTAGTGACTAGTTTATCTACACGGGCAGAACCATTGTCATACTCCGACCTACATAGTTACTTGCTCACACATGAATATCTGAATAAGAGCTCTCTTCAACCCAATCTTGGCTCTACTATGTCAGCGCCACTGTTGCCTACTCTGTCAGCATTCTCGGTTCAGCGTGGGGGTTTTGGTGGTGCTTCTGGTAATTCCTACCGTGGGCGTGGGCGCCATCGTGGTGGATGGAGAGGCTACCGTGGGGGTAACCATGGCAACTCTGGGTCTGGTTGGCAGTCGATGTCTGGGTCTGGTTATCAGCAGCATTCCCGTGGCATTTCTAAATCAAACCATAATTTTCGAAATGTTAAATGTCAATTATGCTATGCTTTTGGACATTCAGCAAAATATTGTTCTCAATTTACTTCACAGCATTTGCAGGCTACTGCTAACGTGGCATTTCGAAATCCTCAGCTCTCGTCTACAAGTTGGTTTCCTGATACGGGTGCGAATCAGCATGTGACACCGGACCTCGCAAGTATGACGGGTTCAGAACCCTATTTGGGCAGTGATCAACTCCATGTCGGTGATGGTAAAGGACTTGTTATATCACATATTTCTCAGTCTAAACTATATACTCCTAAACGCACCTTTATCCTATCAAATGTTCTGCATGTACCACATATTAAAAAACCATTGTTGTCTGTTCAAAAATTTTGCATTGAGAATAATGTATTTTTTGAATTTCATTCATCGGTGTTTTATTTTTAGGATCTCATAACCAAGGAGGTGCTCCTTTCCGTCGAGTAGCGATGGTCTATATGTCTTATCCGCTTCTTCCGCCATGCACGTACCTCAAGCTTTCTCGTCCACGTCTGTGTCCTCCATCTGCTGAAGTTTGGCATCGTCGCCTTGGGCATCCTAGCTCTCGTATTTTAGGGTCTCTAATATCAAATGATAAAATTGCATGTACTTCCGTAACTTTTAATTTTAATTGTTCATCTTGCCCATTAGGAAAAGCATCGCGTCTGTCGTTACGCCCTCACGGCCATAAAACGTGTACTCCTCTTGAGCTTATTTTCGGTGATGTTTGGGGACCTTCTCCTATGTTATCTAATGACGGTTATCGGTATTTTTGATTTTTGTGGATGCCCATACTAAGTTTATTTGGTTTTTTCCTTTGATAACTAAATCGATGTGTTTAAAATTTTTCTTCAATTTCAAGCTCTTGTTGAATGACAATTCACCACCAAAATTAAATCAGTCCAAACGGATTGGGAGGGTGAATATAGGAAGTTAAACACTTATTTTAAATCTATTGGTATTTATCACCGTCTTATCTGTCTTCACACATATGAGCAAAATGGTAATGTTGAGCGTCGTCATCGTCATATTGTTGAAACTGGTCTTACGTTTCTTGGTCAATGTAAGGCTCCTTTAAAGTTTTGGAGTTATGCTTTTGAATCCGCTGTCTATCTTATAAATCGTATGCCTACTGCTATTCTCAATGGTTGTACACCCTTTGAACGTTTGTTTAAATCTTCTCCTGATTACAATTTTCTTCGTACTTTTGGGTGTTTATGTTTTCCTTTGCTTCGTTCGTATAATCACCATAAACTAGATTTTCGCTCTTCCCCATGTGTGTTTCTTGGCTATAGCTCCTCTCATCTAGGTTATCGTTGTTTTGATTTATCATCCTCTCGTATGTATATTGCACGGCATGTTAAATTTCATGAAAATACATTTCCTTTTGCATGTTTTGAACAGACAACAACCTTGCCTTCTTCATCTTTACACACAGTACTCCCAACATTAACCAATTTTCCTACTTCCTTGCCTTCTCCATCTACCCCATCACTATCGCCTTCTCCAACCCCTGATCCCAAAGTTATTGTCTCCCCTTGTCCCATGAGTAACAATCCCTCTACTTTATCACCACTTTACTCTCCTATTGACCACTCTCCAAGTGTGGTCTCTGTTTCTTCAGGTACAGTGATCCCAGTGTCAGTGGACTCCTCTCATATTGTGGCTCCCTCTCAGCCCTCTGGCCATCCCACCTCGGGTCCTTCCTCTGGCTCTTCCCCTGGTTTGCATTTGGTGGTTGATTTATCTAACTTTGATCTTCCACAGGTTTCCCATAGCTCATCCACACTACCAGTTGCCTCCTCTCGCAGCCATCACATGACACTTCGCCCTCGTCAGCCAAAACAGGCGAACCTTACTGTATCTCCGTCCATTGATGTCGTGTGTGCTACTTCTCTTGACCGTGAACCTCTCACGTTCAAAGAAGCCTCTAAATATTCAACATGGCAACAGGCTATGCAAGAGGAGATTTAGGCTTTGCGATCAAATGGTACATGGACTTTAGTTCCTTATTGTTCCTCTATGAATGTTATTGGCAGTCGTTTGGTCTATAAAATCAAGCGACGAGCAGATGGTAGTATTGATAGGCATAAGGCCCGTCTTGTTGCCCGAGGGTTCACTTAACAAGAAGGAATAGACTATCTTGAGATTTTCGATCCGGTGGTTAAACCCGCCATCTGTGCGGTTAGTACTTACTATTGCTGTGCTCCGTGGGTGGTTTATTCAGCAACATGATGTTCATCATGCTTTCTTGAATGGGATTCTTCAAGAAGAGGTGTATATGGAATAACCAACAGGTTTTCCCATCCTACTTTATCCTCTCATGTTTGTCACCTGCATAAATCTATTTATGGGTTAAAACAGGCTCCTTGGGCATGGTATACCAGACTCAGTGATTATCTCATTTCTCTTCATTTTCGTGTCTCTATTGCTGAGACCTCTCTGTTTATTTACTCTGATGGTCATGATCTCATTTACCTGCTTGTCTATGTGGATGACCTCTTGCTTACTGGGAATAATTCCACATTCATTCGCCAATTGATTACACTAATGAATTCTGAATTCAAAATCCGGGATTGAGGCTCTATGCATTCTTTCTTGGGGATTGAAGTCACCCAAATTGCCAAGGGCTTGATGCTCTCACAGCATAAATATACTCTTGATATTATTCAGCGAGCTGGTATGTCCTCGTGTAAAGCTGTCGACACGCCTGCTTCATCCTCGTCTAAGCTTTTGTTGACCTCGGATGTTGCTTATTCTGATCCTACTCGTTACCGACAGATTGTTGGTGCTTTGCAGTATCTCACTTTTACTCGCCCAGATATTTGTTATGCTGTTAATAAAGTATGTCAGTTTATGCACTCGCCTACTGATGCTCATTGGTCTCTTGTTAAAAGAATTGTTCGGTACCTTCACGGTACGACAACGTATGGTCTACACATCACTCGAGGGTCCTCTCTTTCCTTACATGGTTTCACATATGTTGATTGGGTTGGTAGCCTAGATGATAGAAAATCCACTGGTGACTACTTAGTGTATCTTGGTAACACACTTATTTCTTGGAAATCTGGAAAACAACGCACAGTGGCTCGTTCATCAACTGAAGCAGAATATAAGGTGCTTGTTGATGGTACTGCTGAGATTTTATGGATTTGGGCCTTACTATCTGATCTTCGTTTTTCCTCAGATCCTATGACTATACTTTGGTGCTATAATTTGGGTGCTACCTACTTGTCTGTAAATCCTATTTTTTATGCTCTCACTAAGCATGTTGAAGTCGATTACCACTTTGTTCGTGATCGAGTTGCTAAAAAGGAAATTGTGGTTTGGTTCATATCCTCTCAAGATCAACTTGCTGATGTTCTTACCAAACCTCTTCATGTGGATTCACCTCCCTCAGCTTGAGGGGGGCATATTATGAACTGTTATTATGTATTTATTATGTACTTATATTTATCTTGTACAGGGTTTTGATCATGTGTAGATACGACATGATAGGTATCATGTACAACCCTACTCTTATATATACAACACCTAAGAGAGTGTTGTGTAATAACATACACTGCCGCAACAACACATTGCAAATATTTCTTTCTCCGTTAAACTTCAACTATCCCTTATACGCCTTACCCGAGGTAGGTCGCATTGTTGTTTGATTGTTTTTCTAAGTTAAAATTTTTACACTACACTTTTAAAAAACATTTTTTATTTGTTGGTGTACTCTACAATGTAATTTTACATCGTAGTTATAAGTTTTGTTTTTTATATATCTACGGATGTACTTCACAATGTAATTTTACACCGTAGTTAAAATCTTTTTTAATCTACGGACGTATTATACAATGTAATTTTATACCGTAGTAAAAATATTTTTTATCTGCGGGTGTACTTTATAATGTAAATTTACACCGCGAAGGCTAAAACAAAATAATTGTTAAATTATTTTTGACATTTTGGCCGACTTCCAATGGATAATTGTAAACTGGTTACGATATGCAACATATTTTTACTGAAAAATACAATGAGAAAAGTTTTGGAATCCGGCCGTATGCACAAAAAAAAATACATTTTTTTTATATTTTTGAATAATGGTAAAAAAAGTTTTTTTTTTAATTTGTATTTTTATTTTTTTATATTTTTTTTCTTCTTTTTTTATATTTTTTAGGGTCTGGACTATCACCCATCGTGAGTGACAACCCACCCATTTTTACAATGCAAATTTAGCATCCCATCGCATGTAAAAACATGCAGGCCGAAGGTAGAAGATGAAGGAACAGTAGATTTTCGAGTATGGCGAAACGTGTACTTGTTAATTCCTTCAGATAGAGGAGATCGATATAATGATCCCTATGGTGGTGGTTGTGTAAACGGAGGCCTGCGGTGGCTGAAATGAGAGCTCGAAGTTGCCGGAACTTACTCTATTCAAGCTTGCAACTGCTATTGCTTCCCTCGAGGTGATGGTTGTATTGTCGGAGTTGAGGTGAAGATGCTGGAGATAACGTGGTGTCGCGAGTGGCTCTGAGTCGGTGGCTGGACGGTTGGCAGAGAGAGAGAGGGAGGCTTTGTAACTCGAGAGAGAGAAACAGATGGTCTGCTTTTTTGCAGGAGAGAGGGACAAAAAGAAAAATGAAGGCAGAGGGAGAGTGCGAGAGAGTCGACGAGAGGGAATAGATTATTCCAAATCTACATGAAATTTTCTTATCTTCTCGACCCGTAATTCCTCCTCCGCTTTTCTCTCGGTTTCTCCTCTCTCCTTTCCTCCCCTAGCGTTTGCGTTTGTTCCTCAATTTATAGAGGACTGAGGCACTCCTCATGCATTTTGCATGAGGCTGTTGCCTCAGTCTCTGCATTTGCAGAGGGTTGTTGCCTCTGTAATTACAGAGGGTTGCAGCCTCTGCATTTGCAAAGAATGCATTACTGCACTATTCCGATGTCGGAACAGTGTAGAAATTTTTAATTTTTTGAGAAATTACAATTTGGTCCTTAGCTTTATGCGCCCTTTTTATTTTGGGCTTTCTCTTTTGATTTGTGTATTTTTGACCCTCAATCGACAATTGAATTCTCAATTCGTTCAATTCGGTCCCTGATTTCGTATAATTGACTTAAAAATTCAAAACAGTTTCCGAAAATTCTATTCTCTTCAATTGAGCCCGAATTAAATTCAGGAAATTGATTTCTCATTGACTAAGCCCTTGATGAAATTAATTTGACCAAATTAAAGTATAATTAAGTCCTTGCACTTAATTAAATCCTTCAATTGGACCTTAAATTAATTCCTGATCATAATTAAACTTTAAATTTGTTGACGATTAAATCAAATCAACCCATAAAAAATACAATTATGTCGTTTAACTAGTTTTTATACAGATTTATCAAATGATAAATTATTTTTGCCCTCAATCTGTATTTTTCTCTATTTTTGGAACCAAAGAGATATGATTGGACTTGCGACAACAACCAAAATTTTCCAGATTGATTTTTCTACCCACGCCGGCTCCTTTTATTTTATTTTTGTTATTTTTATTTTATTTTGGGGAGTAACCCAAAAATTGGTTACAACAGGATCAATCAACCTTCTTGATCCAACTTGAGGGGAGTATTGGCAGATATGCATGGAGATACATTTGATGAGATATGAAATTGGCGGATCCGCTATATTTGATGATTCGTTATTGGCGGATCTGCGGATATATGTTACCGTACAAATATATGTTACCAGTATTGATTGATACTTCTTTTTTATAAGTTACTGATTTAAAGGAGCAATATCAGTAACTATAGCTAGAATTCTGATTGTAATAACTGTAATCTTGTATATATATATACTAGAGAATGCTCCTACGCCACTACTAGCGGCACAATATTTTTTCAATATAAAAATATTAATTGTATATATTTTTATTATAATATAAATTTTGCTAAAATAATAAATCATGCAGTAATTCATATCAAGTGCAAGTTTTCTATAAAATATATGAATTTAAAATCAATATAAATTTATTTGTTTAGTAGTTTCAAATGAAATAACCAGACATAAATTTATCATCATTATTAAAAAGCAAGACAACTTGGATATCTCGAATTATTAAGTTCATCAGTATTAAGATTATTTTATTTTATAATTCAATTTAAATAAATAAAAAAATATTAATTGTGAAAATACCTACAATAATCAAATAAAAAATAATTTGTTAATTTTCTACCAACAAAAGGACGAAAACATAGATTGAAAATTCATCCTGACGTAATTGTCATTATCATTGCTATAAAAGCTAAAATTATTACTAACATTACAGATCAAAACAATTAAAATAATTAAATTTCCATGAAAAATAAAAAAAGCAATCCGCATACACTAATTATAAAAAGGGTCAGAGGATTAGTCATGTTGCGCTTAAGTTGACCCGAGACTCCAGTTATAAAAAAATATATAAGTGGGAAAAAATATAAGCATGAAAGCACTGTAGCAATCCATATTATTTTTTTTAAAATCAATCCGGTAATTAGTTGTGGTGTGTTTAAGCTGGACTGGAGACCCCAGTCATAAAAAATTATATAAGTGAACAAAAAAACATATAAGAAAAAAAATAATAAATTGGTTTGGAGATTATTGTGTGTCTAAGCTGGCCTGGACACCTCGATTATCAAAAAGCAGATTTGGTCCGAGGAGTAATGGTGGTGCACTTGAGCTGGCCCGGAGATCGTGGTTATAAAAAAATTATATAAGTAAAAAAAAATGTATAAGTGAAAAAAAGAGCTTAAGCTGGCTGAGAGACCATGGTTACAGAAAAATATATAAGTTAAAGAAAACAAAAATATATATAAGCGCAAAAGTACTGTAACAATCCATATTGTTTTTTAAAAAATTCGGTCCAAGAATTAATCGTGGTGTGCTTAAGCTGGTTGGAAATCCCGGTTATAAAAAAAATATATAAGTGAATAAAAAAAAGTATAAAAAAGAAAGAAAAAAATACCAGCAGGAAAGCACTTTATAAAAAAAATGTGCGTCCGGGGATTGTCGTGGTATGAATATGTTGGCTTGGACACCCTGATTATCAAAAAAATTTGGATATGGAGATTAATCGTGGTGCATTTAAGCAAGCTCGGACACCCCGATTATAAAAAAACAAAAAACCAAAAAAATATATAAGTAGAAAAAAAATATAATAAGGAAAAAATACAAAAAAAAAAGCAAAAAAAGAAGAAGCAAAAACGAAGGAAAAAAAGAAGAAAAAGAATAATCAAGAAAAAAAGAGCAAATTAAACTGATGAGTTGCAAAATAACTTATTGGTTTTGTAATTTTGTTTCAGTGTTTATGAAGAGAACATGAACAAAATATAATAGAAGAAAAAGTTAAAGGATCATTAAATTAAAAAATAATAATTATATAAATTATTTTAAATAAAATAAATAGCAATGAAAACGATAAGAATCAATGTAGGATATAAAAATATTGAAAGAGGGTGAGAATTGATTTTTTATATATAATTTTTTTCAAATATAGTAAATAAAAAAGACCAGGACTAAGAGATAAAAAAGTTGAAAGAAAATAAAACTGAAAAGAGAACCTCAATTTTCTAACTTATTTGAAAAAAATAAGACCAGATTTTAAAGATAAAAAAATAAAAAGGATAAATTTGAGAAAAAAACTTATAATTGCATAAATTATTTTAAATAAAATTAATAACAATTAAAAGATAAATACCAAATATAAATAAATAAAATCTAATAACATTTTATTCAAATAATACTTGAAGCGAAGATTCCTTAAGTATAGATCCTCTGCATCGCATTTCGAAATTGCCAAGATTTCGAAGTGGATCAAAAGAGGAGAGGATTAACTGATATGGGATTTTCTTACACCACATGCATCATTCTCCATGTGGAGATAGTGGAGATAGGGGCCATGATGCAGATAAGCTTGACTTTGCAACTGGTCTTCCCCTTCTTTGATTGGTGGGGAGACTTGACCATGCAATTAATTTGTGGCCACTGATTGATTTCCTTGCGTCTTGAATGATCCGGGATGGTAATCGTAGCTAGTCTTTATAAAACCATCATTTCATTTCCCATAATTAAAAAAGTTAAATTTCTCTCTCTCGATGTTCATCAGTAGAATATCAAGGCACCCCTTTGGTGCGTATGCCGCCCTTCTTCTGCTTCAGATACTTTCCACCCACCATCGTTGCAATGCTAGACAGATCACCAATGACTGCGCTCCTTCTTCTTGTGGCAATATCCTTCATATTAGCTCCCCTTTCCAACTAAATACCGACCCCAACAGCTGTTGCGATAGAGTTGTTGAGCTTGGTCGTGAAGACAACTTGCTCTGACATTACACTTGGACATGGAAAAATATTATGTTGTGGCAATAAATTACGGTGACTCCACAATTCAACTTGTGGATGCTGCTTGCTCGAAGGATGATTGCTTCTCCATCCCTCATAAATCTCGACAAAAGAAGTGCTCTTCTATCCGAATTTCAATTATAGTAATTATGAATATTATTTTGATTTTAAATATCATTACTGAGAGAGTTCCGTGTTAACTTTTATATGTTGCGAAAATCAAATACCGAATCCTCTTCCAGATTATATTATGGATACTTCTTCTTGCACAAATTGCGGTGCTATCTGCATGTAATTCTTCTTCCATGTGTGTCAACATGGAAGGCCATTCCTATGTCATGGTTGGTGGGGACTTCAAGGATGTACCTGACTGTGTCGTGTAAATTTGATGTATACTTGTTCCAAAAATGTGAGAAATATGTCGTATACAGAGATGTCCATGATATTTTGGCGAGATGGGTTCGAGCTTCAATGGTACACTTTTTCTTACTCTTACCGTACGTCCCCTCTCTCTCTCTCGACTTACATCAAGTAGTGTATTAAATGGACTCGTTGGCATAACACGACTTAATATTATAAGTTTGTAAAATATCAACACTGTTGACCCTTCTCTTCTCTCTTTATGTGCGATCTTAAGGTCGTTTTTATACTTGTTTATTGAAGGTGAGGAGGAACATTACGGTCTTATAGATTTACTTTACACATTTTCTTCGCTATTATATAAACTTTTTTTTAATTGATCACATATAATCGTGATACAATGGAATTGAGCACGCTAATTCATATTTAGTTTGGTGATTGTAGGTGTCGCCTGGATAGCTTGTAGAACTTGGCAGGGTGAGTTAATTTAGTTTGTGTAATTATAGCATTTTACAGAAAGAGTAGTAATATTTTTCTAAAAAGTTTCAATCGCATATGCTTTTATTTTGAATGAATAGTAAATCATTCTTCTTCTTCTTCTTCTTCTTTTGTCGAGGCTCTTATTTGGCGAGGCTCTTATTTTTGTAGTCATTACGGTCGGTTCACCACCCCTCCAGTTTTACTAAGCTTTCTTATCTTGTCTCTCCTGCGATACTTGCCCTTATTGGTGAGTATTTTACTTTGCTTTTATCGACTTGCGGTGAAACAATAAATATATCAGCGATAAAAATTACAGACTTAAGAAATAATTATTGTTCATTGCGGTTGTATCCAATAGATCTAGAATTAGCATAAACTTAGATATTTCTTAGGAGCCCCCCAACTATTTCAAGTTTTGACTTTATGCTAAATTTGTATCATTTTTGCATCAATTAATGGATCTAATATTCTTTCTACTTTTGTTCTCAATAATGAACAATACTTGATTTAAACCATTAGAAATTTCTTATCATTCTATTTATTGTTTGTTTTGTAGACTTGCATGGATTTTGTTTTCTTTTCAATTTCATGAGGTATTCATTACGAGTGTTGAGAGCCATGATGATTAATTATTGAAGTTGAAGACTTGGAATGCACAAATTAATCACACATATATACTCATACGTAAAATCAATGAAATATTTGTAAATTATTATAATTTTGATACAAGGAATTTGACATTTGAAAAAAAAACTGTCATCGATGTCTGGATAAACTTAAAAAGGAATGAAGCGTTGCGATAAAAGTTACATGAAATTGTTGGAATGTTTTCTGTATTGACTTTTTTTTGTTGTAATGTCCCTATACAGTGATATATCATGTGTTATTTTTCCCATGTGGGCTATCATGTCTTCTGACTTTACTCATCTATAAATGGCGGAGAAGACATTTATCCATGTACGACAATATTGAAAAATTCTTGCAAAGTCACGATAATTGTCGCGACGGCGATTTTTGTGACTCGCTTCGCGCCTCGTCTTCACCCCAGGATTTGGGGGGACAACGGCGCGCGGTGAATGTGTGTGGGGATTTTTATAGTCGTAAAAATTACGACTATAATTATTGGGAGTCGCCACCTAGTATTAAGGTTACTAGGAACCTATTGGTCTGCGAGAGTCTAGGGTAAGGAGACTTATTGTGCAAGGGGAAGACGCATCACCCCCAGTGCACCCTACCTAAGGCAAGCTGCATTGTTGTTTGATTGTTTTTCCTCAATTATTATATTTTTTGGTCTCTCCTAAAGTTCGACATAGATTTCTCTCCATGAGAGAATCTCTATCTCGTTAAGAGATAAAAGACTAACTAAAAATGAATTTTTGCACTGTATTTTAAAAATCTTATTTTTATTTGTCCACAGGTGTACATTACAATATAATTTTACACTGTGATGAATAAGACAAAATAATTGTGAAATTATTTTTGACATTTTGGCAGAATGCCAATGGATAATCATAAACTGGTTATGATATCCAAATTTTCGCTTTAAAAATATGGAAAAATATGGCGACATATTTTTTAAAATACAATGAGAAAATACTTGGAATTCGGTCGTATGCAATAAAACAAAATATCCTTTTTTTTTGAAAATTTTCTTTTTGGAAAAAAAGTTTTTTATTATTTTTTTATTTTTTTATTTTTTTATTTTTTTATTTTTGGGTTGATGTATCGACTGGTGGGTCGACAAATCCAGTAATGAGTAGGGCTCCCACCAACGTGGGTCGGAGCTCAAACAACTGAGTCGGGCGAAATGATGGCCCGGCTCCTATGCTCAGTCGGGCACAAAGCCCGACCAAGAAACTAATCCCGTCCCTACATGAAAGTGGAACGATCACGTTCCACTGCATGCAGGGACGTGAGGTTGAAGATAAACAGTAAAACACAAATTGCGGCGAGAGGGTCACCTGAGGGTATGGTCAGATAGTTGAGGTCTAGGTGGTTGTCGTGGTGGTTGTCTCGCCGTGAAAGGTGGTCTGTGGTGGCTGGAGGGAGTCTTTGAAGTTTTGGCCTGTTGGTGCTCTTGACGGGGCTGTCACCTTCTCCTGAGCTGCTGCTGCTGGCTGGAGGGAGTATGACTGAGTTGTGGTGGTTGGGGAGCTCACGGTGGTGAGGGATTTGTGGTGGCCAAACGCTGCCAACGGTGGAGAGAGAAACAAACCGGGGTTGTTTCTGTAGAGAGAGAGAGAGGCGACCGGAATAGAGGTGAGCTATAATGGATTTTGCTTCTTTCCTTGCCGTGCTTTATGATTTTTCTTCCTCAGCCAAATCTCTCCTCTGTTTCAAACCTTATTTTCCTAAGTTCTCCTCTTCGTCTCCTCCCCCAGTCTTTATCTCTTCTGTTTTTTGTCGAAGAAGAAAGCTGAAGATTGGGGAGCTGATGGTGTGGGGATGAGGATGATCTTGCTGGAGTTGGAGCTCGCGATGATGAAGGGAAGATAAGCTTGGTTGATGCTGTGGCTGGCGAGGAGAGAGAGACGAAGATCGGGGAGAGAGAAGAGCTGTAATGGATTTTTCTCTTTTCTTGTTGTTCTCTCTGTTTTTTTTGCTCAGCAAAAGCTCTCCTCTATTTCAAACCTTTGTTTCATAAGCTTCTGCCCACATTTTTTCTCTTTTTCCTTCTCCTCACCTTTCTTTCCTGTTTGTTTTCTTTCCACTTATTCTCCTCCCTGCGTGAAACTTATTTTGCATGCAGATATTAATTTTCTTTTTCTCCGTTTTCGTCCCCCCTCCCCTTTCGTTTGCTCGAGCTTCAATATTTATAGCAGAAAACCAGACCCTTCATGCATGTAACCGAGGACTCCTCTGGTTTTGCTTTGAAAAATGGGAGAAGAGATTTCCCGAGCAAGCAGCGTGCCCATGGGAGGTGTGTTGGCGTGCCTACGCTGCATGCGCAGAGATTCGGGAGAGGATGGCGAAAGATCAATTTGGTCCCTCAAATTTTAATCAGCTCAATTGCACCCCTAATTGGTTCTAAATTTATGATTTTGTGCAATCATGTCCCCGTGAAAAATTCAGAGTTATCCTTAAATTTTGCTTGTCTTTTATTTTGGCCCTTGATTTCCAATTTATGCCATTTGACCCACAATTGACCATTAAACTCTCAATTGTTTTCAATTGGACTTCTGATTTTGCATAATTGGCTTGGAAAAATTCCATTTAGCCTCCGAAAATTCCCAACTTCTCAATTGAGCCCAAATTAAATTCAAGGACTTGATTTTTCACTGATTAAGCCCTTAATAAAATTATTTTGACCAACTTAAAGTATAATTAAGTCCTTGCACTTAATTAAATCCTTTAATTGGACCCTCAATTAATTCCCCAAACATAATTATATTTTAAAATTGGCTGACGATTAAATCAAATTGGCCCATAAAAAATATAATTATATCCCTCGACTTAATTCTTATACGGATTTATCCGATGATAAAAATACTTTTGTCTTAAATCTGCATTTTCCTCTATCTTGGGGACAAAAGAGACACAATCGTTCTTGCTGAAACACTCAAAAATTCACCATTGATTTTTCTACCAACGCCGACCCTTTTATTTATTTTTGTTATTTTGTGGTATATTTTGGGAGTCACCCAAAAATTGGGTGATGACAATAATGATCTCGCATCGATAAGATACACTTACTCGGAGATTAAGAAGATAACCAATGGATTTAAAGACAAGTTGGGTGCAGGAGGCTTTGTGTGGCGCCCCCAACTCCCTTGCCAGTTACCTAACTGGCGTGACTAGGTTCGCCACACTGTTGGGACTAATGTCCCCTATTACCTCCATCATAAACAACAAAATACATAGATAACTCCATTGTTGAAAACATACGGAATAATTTACAACATCCTTATAACCATTCTATAATTTACAAAATACTCAAAATGCCTAGATATTTAATTTACAAATTTGGCCAGTACCCCTTTTTTTCCACAAAAGATATTCCTATTTTTATCAGTGACACATGAGCCTCTTTTAGCGAGAACCGGCAGCATCCTCAAACAGCTTAACCTTACCCTTGCCTGAATAAAAAAAAATACAATAACAGAATGAGCCAAAGCTCAGTAAGTAGGGTGATGCACGTGATATGCAATGCTATTGTGTTTCCCACATTTTCATCCATTTTTAATCCGGGTACCCTAGGTATATGCAAGTCCGTGCGAACTATCACTCGGTGATCATGTTATCACCTACTGCTCTATTACTTTCTCTCAGTGATCTCAATATCACCTACTGCTCGCAACGGCATTTTCCCTCGTTGTAGCACACGGTTAGCGGAATTATCCCTCGCTTAACGGTGTTAGTAAATAGAGCTCGCACTATGGATTCCTTGCTATTACCCATTCCACTCAATTCGGTTATCAAACCGTGTCAATTCAAGACTCAATGATTTCTCTCAAATTAATTTCCCCCAATGCACGTGATGCACGTGATGACATGCTTAATCACATTCAAACAAACTCCGGTATCAATTCTTATTTCTCAAACCATACTCACGGTCCAACTCACACTCGGGATTCACCCATCGTTCACATACCAATCATGGTTCTCATAGCGGGAACACAACCTCCGCTCATTAATATTGCTCATTAATTCCATTACTATTAAGATCTACTTATTTCCATTATTAAGAGAATAAATTTAATTATTTATTTATTTATTTTGTCCAAGCTCATTTCTTTTAATCTTAGCCCATCTATTTTTAAAACCAAGCTTTTTACTTGTAGTCCAAGTCCATTTAGTTTATTCTAGGCCCATTAGCTTGATCCAAGTTTATTAACTATATCTTAGTTCAAACTCATTTATTTTAATCCAAGCCCAAATCCATTTGTTTTGATCTAAGTCCACCTTAGTTATAAGTTTAAGTCCATCTTGTTTTAACTTAAGTCCATTTAATAGAATCCACATTTTTCTTTCTTTCAAGCCCATATATTTTAGGTTAAGTCCATGGGTTTATTTCATGCCCATATTCATCTAAATCTAAGCCCACTTAATTTTACATATATATATTTTTTTTTCAACAAAAATATGCCTACATAACCCATACCAATTTGGCCATAATTCCTTACATATATATCTAAAAATTACGAAATTTTAAGGAGAGATATTAGACATATATATAAACAACTTTCATTCTTTGTAGTTTTCCTAAACATCACTCTAAGATCTCGAAATAACTCATACACAATTTCGGATGGAAAATATTTTTTCCAGCAGGTATCTATTTGAGCAACCCATGCCATATCAGTCATAACTCCATGTATGGTTTTCTAAAAATCACGAAATTTCACAGGGACATAGTAGACATATATACCCACAACTTTCATTCTTTGCACCTTTCCTAAAACTCACTCCAAGGTCCCTCAATAAATCACACACCATTTCGGACAGAAAATATTTTTACAACAGATGTCTATTTGAGCAACCCACACCATATCAGTCATAACTCCATGTATAGGTTTCTAAAAATCACTAAATTTCACAGTGATGTAGTAGACATATATATACACAACTTTCATGCTTTGTATTTTTCCTAAAACTCACTCCAAGACCCCGAAATAATTCACCTTAATTTCGGGTTTTCCATCCCTAAAAGAAATTCAGACCAAGCACATTTTTCATCATACATGCTTAACCATCCATCATCAACATCAAGAGTAAAAATAATTACAAAACCATCATAATCACATTTGACATTAATTAAACAACTCATAAAAATAGAAAGCATAAACAAACAAAAATAAAATAAAACCTACTTACTTTAAATTCAGTTTCCCTTAGCTTTTCCCTTGCTTTTCCCTTCTTATTCTTCCCTTTTTCCCTTCTCGTTCACTCCATTTTTTTTTTTATTTTTGTAAAATTTCGGGATGCATAACAAAAATGCCTCCCTTTCCCCCATGTTTGCTTTACTTAAACATCTATTCCATTTAATGCTTATGCCATGTGTCAAGGAGTTGTGGTGAAATGTAAAGTTAAATTAGGCTTAAATTTTTATGAATTTCAAGGCAATTCATTTGGTTAAGTTTTTATGAATTTTAATATTATTATTATTTTTGGCTAACAACATTTTATATACTATACTTTATACTTATTACATATACAAAGGATTTACTAATTAATTCTCCTAAAATTATTTTTTTCCTAAACATTTACGTACACTAATTAATCCCAGCAATCACGTACATAAACGCCAATTACGTACATACCATATATTCTAGTATATATTTTTACCGGGTTACAGATTATCACGTACATACCCTATATACCATATACATACGTACGAATATAATTATCCCGATCAGTACACTTATACGGTTACAAATTTTACGGTAGTTACACTTTGGCTCAGTGTACAAGGAAAACTTCGTCGTGGTCGTTTAAGGGAAAAATTATTGGGCAATTCAAAAGCAAATGGGCAAGATTTTATCAATTAGGTTGCCACTATTGGAAGAATTCACCATGTCAATGTCGTGCAACTTCTAGGCTTCAGCGTCGAGGGATCGAAGCGTGCTCTTATATACGAGTTCATGCCTAATGGATCTCTTGAAAGGTACATTTTTTCTAGGCAAGGTAGTGTCCCACTAAGCAATGAGAAACCTTATGAGATTTCTCTTGGGGTGGCTCGAGGAATTGAATATCTACATCAAGGTTGTGATATGCAAATTTTGCATTTTTATATCAAGCCCCACAACATTCTTCTTGATGAGAAATTTATTCCGAAAGTCTTAGAATTTGGACTTGCCAAATTATACCCAACAAATAATAACAGTGTGCCCCTCACTGCTGCTAGAGGGACAATTGGATACATGGCTCCTGAACTACTTTTTAAGAATATTGGAGGTATTTCTTACAAAGCTGATGTCTATAGTTACGGGAGGTTATTAATGGAAATGGTAGGAAGTAGAAAGAACTTGAATGTATTGGCAAATCATTCAAGCCAAATTGACTTCCATTCATGGGTTTATGACCAGGTTAGTGAAGGAAAGGACATAGAAGTACAAGAAGATGCCACCGAATATGAAAAGAAGAAAATAACAAAGATGATTAGTATAGCTTTGTGGTGCATACAGATTGAAGCCTTGTTGATCGTCACAAAGTCGATGTTTATAGTTATGGGATGTTATTAATGGAAATGGTAGGAAGAAGAAAGAACTTGAATGCATCGGCAAATCATTCAAGCCAAATCTACTTTCCTTCATGGGTTTATGACCAAGTCTGTGAAGGAAAGGACATAGAAGTACAAGAAGATGCCACAGAACATGAAAAGAAGAAAATAACAAAGATGATTAGTATAGCTTTGTGGTGCATACAGATTGAAGCCTCGTTGATCGTCCTTCAATGCATAAAGTTGTAGAGATGCTTAAATCAGATCTCTAGTCCCTACAAATGCCTCCTCGACCTTTTCTTACCCCATACCAGGTGCAAGAAGATGATTATAGAGCTAATAATGAAAAGTTATCAAATCCACCAGATGATTGTATGGACTCTTCATATCAGTTTGGTCGTTAATAAGTATGAATGTAGATGTTACTTTGTATATGGTATTACAAAAGTACTAATCAGGACTTATAGAAATCGATCATTTTTCACTATTATTTACATCAATAAAGCTTGATAATTTTACATATGGCACAACCTAATCATTTTTCCTGTTATCGACTTGAAATGACTTTTTCCACCAAAAGACTTCGCAGAGCAAAGATAAAAGGTGTGATTTCATTAAGAAAAATGCTTACAATACTTTTATATATTTTGATGAGTTTTTTATAAGCCCATTTATCATATTAAAGATGTGAAATTATAATTAAGTATTGCAAATTTAATATGTTTGATAATAGGATATGTTTATACTATATAAAATGTGTAGTGAAGGATTTTGATTGGAAAGTGAAAACAAACAATATTAAATTTGTAAGTATAACAAAATTTGAAAATTTCTATTTTTATTTTTTTATTTTAAATTGATAAGTTTTTGTGTTTTTATATAATTTTATGTGCTGATATCAAAAATAATTTTTAAAAATAAAAAATATCATTTTGATGCAATTCGAATGAAAAATATTTTCTAAAGCAAACTGAACCAAACTACCAAACATACACTCTTTTTTCAAAAACATTTTTAAAATGTAATACCAAACATAGTCACAACAATGGAATTTATTAATTAATTAAGCTGGATAGCTTGTCGAACTTTGATAGGTGAGTTAATTTATTTTGTGTAATTATAGCATTTTACAGAAAGAGTAATAATATTTCTCTAATAAATAAATAAAAGACCCTAAAAATTTTCAATCACAATGCTTTTATTTTGAATGAATAGTAAATCATTCTTCTTCTTCTTCTTTTGTAATTGTGTTTTTATTTGGCATATTCTTTTTGTGGTTATTACATGTACACCACTCCTCGAGTTTTACTAAGCTTTCTCATGTTGTTTCTCTCTGTGATAGTTGCCCCTATCGGTGAGTATTTTACTTTGCTTTTATAAGCTTGCAGTGAAACAATAAATATATGAACGAACAACAATTACAGACTTAAGAAATAATTATTTTTCATGACCTGTTTTCATTGCGGTTGTATCCAATAGATCTAGAATTAGCAAAAATTTAGATATTTCTTAGGAGCCCCCCAACTATTTCAAGTTTTGACTTTATGTCAAATTTGTATCATTTCTGCATCAATTAATGCATCTAATATTCTTTCTACTTTTGTTCTCAATTATGAACAATATTGATTTAAAGCATTAGAAAGTTCTTGCCATTCCCTTTATTGTTTGTTTCATAGACTTGCATGGATATTGTTTTCTTTTCAATTTCATGAGGTATTTATTAGAGTGTTGAGAGCACTATGATCATTTTTGAAATTCAAGACTTAGAATGCACAAATTAATCACACATATATACTAGCACGTAAAATCAATGAAATATTTGTAAATTATTTTAATTTTTTATACTACTGAATTTGACATTGGAAAAAAAATTCATGGATGCCTAGCTAAACTTCAAAAGAATGAAGCACCACGATGAAAGTCACATGAAATTTTTAGAATGTTTTCTATATTGACTTTATTTTTGTAATGTCTCTATATAGTGATATATCATGTCCTATTATTCCCATGTGGGCTACCATGTCTTCTGACTTTACTGATCTATAAATGGCGAAGAAGACATTTATCCATGTACGAAAATATTGAAAAATTCTTGCAAAGTCACGATAATGATCTCGTACCGATAAGGTACACTTACAAGGAAAACTTCATAGTGGTCGTTTTGCCGCAGATTAAATTATTGGGCAAATCAAACGCTAATGGACAAGATTTTATTAACGAAGTTGCCACTCGTTGGAAGAATTCACCATGTCAATGCCGTGCAAATTGTAGGCTTCAACATCGAGGATCGAAGTGGGCTCTTATATACGAGTTCATGCCTAATGGGTCTATTGAAAGGTACATTTTTCTAGGCAAGGTAGCGTCCCACTAAGCAATGAGAAACTTTATGAGATTTCTCTTGGAGTGGCTCGAGGAATTGAATATCTACATCAAGGTTGTGATATGCAAATTTTACATTTTGATATCAAGCCCCACAACATTCTACTTGATGACAAATTTATTCCGAAAGTCTCAGATTTTGGACTTGCCAAATTATACCCAACAAATAATAATAGTGTGTCCCTCACTGCTGCTAGAGGGACAATTGGGTACATGGCTCCTCAACTATTTTATAAGAATATTGGAGGTGTTTCTTATAAAGTCGATGTCTATAGTTATGCGATGTTATTAATGGAAATGGTGGGAAGAAGAAAGAACTTGAATGCATTGGCAAATCATTCAAGCCAAATTTACTTCCCTTCATGGGTTTATGACCAAGTCTGTCGCACGTCCCCGCGCGGCGTCCCGGGAGGGATCCTGACTCTCGCAGTGGAGTTGAGAAGGAGTCGCCACCTGGCTGTTGAGGGTCTCTAGGAACACCCAATTTGTACTGGTCTGCTCAGAGATTCAAGGGTAAGGGACTGGTTGCGTGAAGGGAAGGTATTAGCACCCCTAATACGCCTTACCTGAGGTAAACTGCATTGTCTATTTGTAATAGCTCTCACTCGAATCGAGTTGGAAGATTCTTTCCATGGTTTCTCTTCTCTTATTGACTTGGAAACTTCAAGGAACCCTCCTCATTCCCCACCATTTTCTCTTTCTCTGTTTAGTCTCATGCATCACATTTGGAGACGAGCTTGACTTAGCGGTGGAGGCCATCAATACGTTTCTTTTCACTTATTGATGAATAGGATTTTAACCTGGCCTATGATCATGCAATCTCTCGACGACTTTAATTATTTTTTGCCACCGATTGATTTCCTTTCGCTTTGACTGATCCAATTCAGTAGTGTGTAGAATATCGAGGTACGATGATGTATTTTTTTAATCATTTATTCCAATATTCTTACGAGCAAAGCATGGATTGGCCGAGGTTTCCCACACGCCACACAACCGTGTGTGGATAACAATATGGTATCTTATTCCCCACCCAATACACACACAGACATATATGTTTGGGTGTGTGTGTGTTGCATGCACACTCATGTACACGTCCCTTTTACAACCTCCGATCCCTTGCTTAATTATTCAACCTTTTATTCCTTAAAAACAGAAAAATTCACTCGGTCCTTTTTCTCCCCATGTCCAACTACTCTAATCACTCTGCGTCTTAAAACCCAAAAGCCATTATTGCCTCCTTCAACTCGAAGAAAATGGTGACAGATGATCTTTCCCAGTCTCTCCTCCAATTTCCCAAAGAAATTACCACCTCCTCCTCTACCTTTAAGCACCTCGAATCTCCAATTTCCCAAGTATCTTTATTGGAAGATAGTGGAATGCTGCATCAAAAGCATAGGGCAGTGTAGCTATACTCTTTTATTGTGCATAGATTCCTCAGCATGCAATGTTGCATCATAGGGCAGTGTAGCTATATTCTCTTTTATTGTGCATGTCTCCCTCCCGTTAGTTTAATTTTTCCTTTTCTGTAAAGAGGACTAGCCTCCATTATACATATGACCTCTTGTTCTGTAATGAAAAACTGACAAGCACAAAAATACAATAAAGAAATCTTCTTTTTGATTTCTTCATGGTATCAGAGCACGGGAGATAGGGGAAATTATTTTGCATCTCTTCTGCATTAATTCCATTCGTCTCTTCTGCATTTTTTTCTCACAAATGGCTAAAGATCACTCATCTGCATTTGAAGCAGAAAGTTCACAAGTTATTCCTACAACCAATGTTTCTGAGATAGATGTAAACCCAAATCAAAGATTAAGCTCAGTCTTATTGAATGAGTTTAATTATCTGCCTTGGTCAAGGGCAGTATCTCTTGCATAAGGGGGGAGATCCAAACTTGGGTTTATAAATGGAAGCATTGCAGCTCCAGAAGGTGGTTCATCAGATTATGAATCATGGCTTAGTAAGGATCAGCTGGTGATGTCATGGCTCTTGAATTCTATGGAGCGAAAACTAGCTGAAATATTTTGTTACTCAGAATCATCACTCACGTTATGGGAAACTGTCAAGGAAATGTATGGTAGCCAGAACAATGCTGCAAGAGTCTTTCAATTAAAAAAAGACATATCCAATCTGCAGCAAGAAGGAAAGCCGTTTGTACAATTCCTTGGTTGCATGAAGAGCAAATGGAATGAACTGGAAACATATCGTCCTCATACCACTGATTCATCTATGCTACTGAAGAGGGCTGAAGAAGACAAGATATTTCAACTATTGTCAAGTCTGGATTCAGAATATGAAGACTTGCGAAGCCACATACTTATGAACCCAGAACTGTCCACATTCAGTAGTATATGTTCAACTATTCAACGTGAAGAAGTTAGAAGAAAAGTCATGAATATTGGTATAAAAACCAATGTATCTGAAGCAAGAGCATTCATAACCAATGACAAACGGTACAAAGGGAAACATCCACACTTAAAGTGTCAACACTGTAACTATTCTGGGCATGCTAAGGAGACTTGCTGGATTTTACATCCACACTTAAAGCCAGAATTCATGAAAGAAAACAGGGGATCACAAAGGACCATGCGATCTTTCCACAAGGCTAACAATGCATCTATTTCCACAACAAAAGGAAGTGACAATCTGGACAACTTCACAGCAAATCCAGCTGCACTTATAAATGAGTTTGCAGCATATCTTCAAGGGAAAAATGGAGGGGTTGGAGCTCACACAACTAACACCGAAGAGGGAAACTCATCAGCATTACTGGGCAAATTTGCTGGTTTTCTAGCAGACACCAAATGCATCCCTCAACAAGAAATGCCAGGTATTATCAATGCCTTCAAAACTGCTCTTGATATAAATATGTTGCATGATTTTTGGGTCGTAGATTCGGGTGCCACAGATCACATAACCAATCATATATCTAAGCTTCATAAGTTTGAAAAATTAGCCACACCTTCTCAAGTCTCAATTGCAAATGGTGAAGGTGCAGATATTTTGGGAAAAGGAAAAATCAATCTAATCTCAGAAGATATTGAGTCAATAGCCTTATATGTTCCCACCTTTCCATTCCAACTTTTATCTGTGGGAAAAATCACCAATAACTTGAACTGTTTAGCCATATTTTCTCCTCACAATGTCATTTTTCAGGATTGTATCACCAAGAGGACGATTGGTGAAGGGTTCTATCTAGATGGTCTTTACTACATATCAAAACACAGTTCCAGAGTTTTTCAAGCCAAGTCCATCTCTCCCTTCAAGATAACCAATTGTGGCATCAACGTTTAGCTCATCCATCTCAGCCAGTTCTGTCATCTTTATTTCCCAAACTACGAACTTTATCCATTCCATGCGAAATCTGTCATATGTCTAAGGATACTAGACTATCTTTTAGCTCATCTTTATCTAGGTCTACTAAGATATTTGAGCTTGTTCATTCGGATGTATGGGGGCCAACAAGTGAATCTTTTGATGGATTCAAATATTTCATAACTTTTGTGGATGATTTTTCGAGAACTACATGGTTGTATTTGTTAAGATCTAAAACTGAAGTTATGGAAGTTTTTACCGATTTTCATAAGCTTGTTACAAACCATTTTGCTTCTAAAATTCACACCCTAAGGTCTGATAATGGCTCCGAATATATGTCTCATATCATGTCAAAATATTTGAGCAATCATGGCATTATGCATCAAACAAGTTGTACTGGTACTCCTCAACAGAACGACATCGCAGAAAGAAAGAACCGTGATCTTCTTGAAAAAACCAGAGCTTTAATGCTTCAAATGAATGTCCCAAAGAAATTCTGGTCTCAAGGAGTTATGACAGCTGCATACCTTATTAACAGACTTCCCAGCCGTGTCTTGGGGTTTCAATCACCCATAGAGATTATGAAAGGAAGAAAAGTTGATCTTTCTCATCTTAGAGTATTCGGTTGCATTTGTTTTGTTCATGTTCAGTCTCAGCATAGAGATAAATTGGATCCTAGATCTGTTAAATGCATGTTGCTTGGTTATTCATCCACACAAAAAGGATATAAATGTTATAATCCTCAACTTAGGAAAACAATTGTATCTAAAGATGTTCGATTCCATGAAACTAACCCTTTTTTCAGCAAGCTACCTGAAACCACAAGTCACATGGAAGGTGTTTTGGATCTATTTCCACTGCCAAGAATGGAGCTCAATATTTCTTCCCAAAACAACAAGGCAGATGAAACAACTCAACGTGCAGACACTTTGCATATGGAGGGGATAAACCATGGGATGAATACAGAAGATGACAATAATGAAGTTGGTAATAGTCATACTGAACCTCAAAATGAAGTTCAAGAAGTGCAAGAAGTTCAAGAAGTGCATGATGATGAGAATGAGTTGTTGAATGAGCATGAGTCAACAGCAGCAGCTCCCAAGCGTAATCCCATAGTGATAGAAAGCCTCCAACGAAGTTTAAAGATTTTGTCCCCTACAAATCTAAGCACCCGATGTCCCAGTATATGTCATACCAAAAGGTGACTCCTTCACATGTTGCATTTCTAAATATTATTTCAAACTGCAAAGAGCCTCAAAATTTTCATGAAGCCAACAACTAAGAAGTATGGAGAGAGGCAATGCAAGAAGAAATTAAAGCTTTAGATCATCATAGAACGTGGAGCATCACCACTCTTCCAGCAGGAAAAAGGGCAGTAGGGTGTAAGTGGATATATAAGATCAAATTTAATTCAGATGGGTCCATTGAGAGGCACAAGGCAAGGTTAGTGGCTCGGGGATTCACTCAAACATTTGAGGTGGATTATAAAGAAACATTTGCACCGGTTGCGAAGATGAACACGGTAAGGGTTCTATTATCTATTGCGGTCAACAAGTCATGGTCTATTTATCAAATGGACGTGAAGAATGCATTTTTGCACGGTGATCTTGAAGAAGAAGTCTACATGAAATTGCCACCAGGTCACCCTCAAACTCATAGAATCGATTTAGTTTGCAAATTGCACAAATCAATTTATGGACTGAAACAATCTCCCCGAGCATGGTACGCCAAGCTCAGTTCAGTACTAGAAAGCATTGGGTTCAAAAGAAGTAATGCGGACTCATCACTATTTGTTCGCACTGGAGCTATGGGAAAATTGGTGGTGTTGATATATGTTGATGACTTAATCATAACAGGGGATAATGCTGATGAGATCTCCAAGCTTAAGCAATCTCTTCACCAACGATTTGACATTAAAGACCTTGGTATCTTGAAGTATTTTCTTGGGATAGAGATTGCAACGTCGCACAAGGGATTATTTCTAAATCAGAGGAAATATGTTCTAGATCTGCTCAACGAAGCTAACATGAGCAACTCTAAACCAGCTATTACTCCTCTTGACTGCAAGCTCAAGCTCAGCTTAGACGACACTCCACTTACAGATATCAGTTACTATCAACGACTTGTGGGTAAGTTGATCTATCTCACAATCACACGACCTGACATACAATATGCAGTAAGTATTGCCAGTCAATTCATGCAATTTCCCACAGTGGAACATTTGAATATTGTTAAAAGGATTTTACGCTACTTAAAAGGGTCAGTGGGTCGAGGTATCATCATGAAAAAGAATGAGACCACCACCATTCTAGGCTATTGTGATGCTGATTGGGCAGGAAACACAATTGATCGCAAGTCAACAACTGGTTACTGTACTTTCGTAGGAGGGAACTTGGTCACATGGAAGAGCAAAAAGCAAACGGTCATCGCCAGATCAAGTGCCAAAGCTGAATATAGAGCCATGACAACAACTGCGTGTGAATTAATATGACTAAAAGGTCTCTTATCTGATTTAGGGGTGTCTTCACCTTATATGTCCTTATTTTGTGATAATCAAGCAGCCATGTATATAGCATAGAATCCAGTTTTCCATGAGAGAACGAAACACATTGAAGTTGATTGTCATTATATTCAGGAGCAAGTTCAATCACAAGTCATTCAAACAATTTATACCAGAAGCATTGATTAGTTGGCCAACATATTTACCAAACATTTGGCTTCGCTTGACCGCTATTTATGATTGGCTTGTTTTAACTCACAAGTGCATGAGTGTGCGATGTAGCAATTAACTCAAGTAAGATCGAGGTCATATCCACAGAGAGCTAGATTTATAAATTAAGCTAGGTAACAACAAAAATATTTTAGGAGAATGATGAATGAATTTGTTTTCTAAGATAAAAAAGAGTAATTAGATTTAAATGATAAGAAAAGGTTAAGTCTTGGTTCCAAATCAATTTTGATGGTGATGTATTGGTGAATCCTTCAACATATATAAGATAACTCAACCTAATATCAACGATGGTGATATTAGATCGGAAGATATTACAATGAAGATCTAAAACATGAAGATGATTATTGCTTAAGAATAAACAAGTGTTTTCATATTAAGTAAGACATTGAATCAAGCAATCTCTATACCAAAACTAAGTTTTGTTCATAAAAATTCAAGATTATAACATTACTTATATGATTTCTAAAATTTCTTTGCAATAACAAAACATTCATGAAGAAAAAGTGAAGATATACATTAGGATTCATTCATATCTTAAAGAACTCACCTCAATCACCATCATCCTTGATTTGGATCCAAGAAAGAGATTAGCCAACCATAATTATATATAATAACACTCTAATAAACATGAAATAACTTGAATCAAACTGAAATAATAAGTTTTACAACTAAAATAAAACTGAAATCTAAAACAAGAAGAACAAAACACAAACTCGGAAAATATTGCAAGACAGATTTGAAGCTAACTTGGACTGCAATTTAAACCTATTTCTGAGCGTTTTTTGGAGAAGGCTATTAGACACATATTTATAGCCCTTTCTGTTAGCTTTCCAGAACATTAAAAACCATATAATTTGGATCTCTGAGTCAAAAGATATGACCGACACGCCGAAAGGTGTTCTGGAAAACTCATTATGTTGGCAACTTGGAGCATATTCTTGTGCCTGATTTGATGCCAACTTTGTACTGCACTTTACCCCACTTTAGAAGCGTTTTCTGGAGACAGCTATTAGACACATAGTTGTAGGCCTATCTGTTAGCTTTCCAGAACATCAAGAACCATACAATTTGGATCTCGGAGTCAAAAGTTATGACTGAAACTCCGAAAGGTGTTCTGAAAAACTTATTATTTCGGCAACTTGTAGAAGATTTTTGTGTCCGATTTTCTTCCTCATTTTTAGCTGAATCTTTCTTCTTTTTTACCCAAGATAAAGTAACAATCTTTCCTCTAGCTTTCCATAGATTTCTCCTCCAATTCTTTCTTCCAAATTTCGACATTTAAATTTCCTGAAATAATTCATTTAAGCTCAAAAAACTTGTCAAAACATTAAGAGAAATTTACTAAAAGCACATCAATTATTATAAAATCCCAAATAAAACTAATAAATACATATGTAAAATAAGAGATTTAACAATACTTTTATGCACAATCAGCTTCTCATCATTTTCAACGTCTGCTATCCAAGCTTGGCTCCATCAATCTTCTAGATCTAGCATGAGGGGGAATATTGGAAGATAGTGGAATGCTGCATCATAAGCATAGGGCAGTGTAGCTATACTCTTTTACTGTGCATAGATTCCTCAGCATGCAATGTTGCATCATAGGGCAGTGTAGCTATATTCTCTTTTATTGTGCATGTCTCCCTCCCGTTAGTTTAATTTTTCCTTTTCTGTAAAGAGGACTAGCCTCCATTATACATATGACCTCTTGTTCTGTAATGAAAAACTGACAAGCACAAAAATACAATAAAGAAATCTTCTTTTTGATTTCTTCAATCTTGTTGTTTCTTTTTCTTGAATTCTTTCTTTATGGGGTCTGGCTCATCTGGTCTGGCCTTCGAAGGTGAGGGAGGTTCGGGTTCTTCTCCATCAAGACCTAATCTCGATGATGTCCCAGAAAGTTGTGTGTCCTCGATCTTCATGTACCTGGATTCGTAGTATAAATCATATAATGACATGCATGAGTTTAACACATATTATACAATATAAATTATTTGAATCTATACGATAATATACTATAATAGATGAAAGAAGTTAGTCTATAAAAATACAATCCATGTTCATTATTATTATTATTATTATTATTATTACCCCGTACGTGGATGAAATTGAATATGTAGACAAGATAGCACTCCCTTTGTCCTAGGATGACAAAGGACCCCCATGCAATTCAAAAGACTAACGTTTTCTTTTTAAAAAAGAAAAATTAAACCCACTTATAAGATTAGTTTTATTGATTTAAAAGTTTTTCATAATTCTCTAAAGTCATCACTAATATCAAATAATCAAATTCATGTTATATTAATCTAAAAGAATTACAAAGACTAGTTACTACTACTACTACTAATTTTGGTGCTTACACTAAGTCTAGATCAAGTCAAATAAAGTGTTTAAAACAAATGTGTAAACTGATAAATTATTTTTTAAGAACAATAAAAAAAATTATTCAAAATTATCTCAACAAATTATTTTATATCTCTCTTCGTATCTTTATTTAAAATATTTTTGTGTTTAAGGTAGTATTTAATTAATATCTTGTCATAAAAACATAAATATGTTTAGATATGTTTAGTTAATGAAATAAGAATATAAAAATAAATTTGTCCGTTTGATAATTTTGAAGTGAATTTTTATATTTTCAAAACAATAGGTATAAAAAAAACGTGCTTTCAAATGCAATATTTTTTATATTTTTATTAACAAAATATCATTATATCATTGTAAAAAACTCTCCATTCAAAAATTGCCAAACTAAGGTATGAATAGATAATGATAATTATTATTATTATAGCTTTAAAATTTAATATGAGGTTCAATCCATAGCAAGATTGGGCCATGAGCGGGAAGGGTCAACTTGTATATTTACTTAGGTCAATCTTAGGTCAATTTAAAAATAAAATAATTATTATCATAATTTTATAATTCAACCTGGGATCAACTCAGGACAAAGCCTCACTCATGGGTACAAAGAGTTAACTTGGGTTGACTAAATCAATATAAAGATAAAAACAACTACTAAAATAGTTTTAAAATCCAATTTAAGGGTTTACTGGGACAGAAGACAACCAAGATTGACCTAAATTTGTTTTTCTCTTCTTTTTCTTCTTGTCTTTTGTTCTTTTAAATAATCAAGATAAACTTTTTAGCAAAAAGAATTTTAAAAATCAACGTGTCAAACATGTTTTATTTTGGCCAACCAAAGTTCTTACTACATCAAGTCAATCCTTTATGTATTTCTTTTAACTCGGATTGATCCATTTCTTATGTCTGTCAGGTCTCAAAACAGCATGTGAGGTTAGTTTTATAGCTATAATTGTTATAATATTATTAATTTTAACATTTAATATAAACTAAAATAAAAATAATTAGAGTAAATTATATTCTTTTTATATGTGTATATGTATATGTATATATTATTCATCTTAACCAAACCAAATAGATACATAAATAATTACTTTACCTTCTACAATTATGTTTTTATATTCTTTTTTCATCTTATTGCCTCTGAATAATGTAGATCAAGTTTGTTAACTCAAAAATCATACAATTTTATGAGTTAACATAAATATATCATGTAAAATTGAATTAAAACTAAAAAACAATTAAAATTACAAGTTGACTCGATAAAATTAATTAAATTTATCAAGTCATATAACTTGTAACCAGTTTACGATCTGTCAGCGCCAACTACATAACTTTATTATTATTGATTGAATTTTGGTCCTCCTTACTTCTTGTTTAGTCATTGTGTCTGGATTTTCATTTCGATCATGTTTTTTAAGAGATAGGTTTTCTTTTAATCAATTATGGTTGTCTTCCGAGTTTTGTTGATCGGTGATGGAACCTTTTAGCATGAATATTGTCAAGTTTGGACCAAAGTTGTAAAATCCGCTCCAAAAATATTAGAATTTCTTATTATGCATCCCAAAAAAATAGTAAATACCATAGTAAGATAATTACAAATAGAACAGTACTGAAAATCATATATTCAAAAAGAAAAGAAAAAAAAACAGATTTTGAAAAAAATAAATAAGTAAAATTCGGAACACAATATGATATAAATAAAAAATTATAAAATCACAAGTAAAATATTTATGAATACAATACAACATAATTATGGTTGTAAAACTTCATTAGTTAAGGTTCATATATAATTCAAAAATACATTACAAAACAATTATGTCCATAGAATTTCATTAGGTAAAAACTAACAAATTTAAAATAAATATTTTGATGATATGATATATAAATTAAAACCATTCCCATGCCCGTCATTTTCCTCGTTATTTTTAATACATTTATCAAAAGTTTTATTATTGAAAGGATTATCAGTACTAATACTGGTGTCAACACTCAACATCGATATTACTAGTACTAGCTCCAACTCCAACAAATTATTTCGACATTAGGATATGAAAATGATTTAAAAACATTAATTTTTTTTAATTTAAAGTAAAAAAATAAAAAAATTTAAGTATAAATTTTAAAGTTAACATTACTGATTTTCAAGAGTGATTCCATGATATATATATATATATATAATTGTTATTTTTTTATAAAATCAACACAACAATTTTATTTTTTTATAATATATATTTTTTATAATTTTTTTAACATATATATTAAAAAAATTATATATATATATATATATATAATTTGTCCAGCATTCGGACAAATTCAATTTCAATTTGTCTGATGTTGGACAACACAATGTGTCCCGCATCGGACAAATCCACTCTAATCTTCACTCTTCTTCTTTATAAATACTCTTCACTCTCTTTGTCCCACATCGAACAAACTCCACTCCAATCTCAACTCTTCTCCATTAAATAATCTTCAGTCTCTACACTTGATTTCAGTCTCCCCTCTTTGACCTGGAATGGAACGCCGAAATAAAAGCGAGGCGTTCAGCCGAATTTCTGAACGGACTAGAATTAAAACCGGACAAAACGACGTCGCTTTGTCCTGCTTTTATGAACGGAACAAATTTAATAACTTTGGCATGGATAAAGACTTGGTTGTCTGGTGTCTTCCAAGAAATTGCAAATTTGTTAAATATATTTTATAATGGTGACAATATTCATTTTTTAAATAATTTTTACTTAAAAATATATTAAAAATTTTTTTATTTTTAAAAATTATTTTTGATATTAATATATCAAAATAATTTGAAAATACTAAAGAATTTTAAAATATAACAAATAAAAAGATATTTTTTATAAAAAAACTTTTAAAATACAAAAATAAGCAGTGTTTAGGAGATGGTGGAAATTGTTAGAGTAAAGAAGAATATTCTAGAATAGTATAATGAATATAAATAGAGAATTGCACACAAAATAAATATATGCAAAACAGAAATCAATACAAGCACAATTTTAAATTTCAGTCTCCCTCTTTTTTCTCTCTTCCCTTCTCAAAACTCCATTGTTCTTTCTCTTAATTTGTTCAATTATCTGCAATCTCTCTCTCAATCCTAACAAAAATCTACCCTGTCGACTAAAAGGACTAAAATACCAACTAAAACTTTTTTAGTTTTTTATCATTTTAATGTATTAATTTCAAAAGTAAAAATAATTAAAAAAAATATTATTTTGATGTATTTTTAAGTGAATACCTCTTTAAAAATGTGATTATTTTGTTTAAAAAATATTCAATTAATGTTTTAGTGTTTTTTTAATTTAATGTTTTTTTAGATAAGGTTTTAAAATATAATTTATATTATTTTTTAATAAATTGTAAAAATAGAACAGTGATCAACAATGTTATGATATGATATCAAAAGAGAAGTGCAAATTTTTTGTTCTTTCATTAAGTGAAATATTTATACAGAAAAAATGACGTTAAATTTTTTGATAGATTGTATAGATAACGTTGATCAATGTTGACATATACTTTAAGATTTTATAAATAACATCCATTAGCATTGTGTGTCAACGCACACAAATTTTAGAAAGTTCCTCCTACATTCTTTCCTCGGACAGTGGATGAGTGACTGGCTATCCTTACAAAATATATTTAATAAATTTCTAGTTCAACAATAAAAACCTGAATTTCACATGACACAGTCAGACATAGATTCTTCAACTTGAGAGCAAGGTCTACCTAACAATTATGCTGCCTCTGTAAATATTACAGAGACTAACAACAATTTTAATTTCCTCAAATAAAGTCTGGTAACTATTAAAAGTTTCCTCCTGACACATCACACTAAATCTTATAAACAGCATTACTTGCAGTAGAAAGAATACTAACAACTGGGAGAAAAGTTAGGTAGAGCCATGCCGAAAAACACAAACCCCAACAATATTCAAATTTTTTTCCCAGGACCAAGAAAATCAACCACTTATCATCTGAACAAAACTAAGATCCTACAGAAAAATCTAGCATTCCTTCTACTTCTCTAATAATTTTCTCTTCTGTGATCATACTTTGCTCTGTTTTAACTGTTACAACCAATTACGTTCATAATCAGGTGCACTTTGTAGGATCCACGAATCGTGATTCTCTTCTTATACATCACCATAAAGCACCAAGCTTTTGGCACAGAAGTACTCAATTACGCCAACTCTATTACTTTCTAAGCATCCAAAAGAAAAGGGTATCCAAAAACTTCCGAAAAGAGAAAAAATGAGCACAAGTTAAACGTCAAGAGCATGCTCGAAACGCTGAGACTTCCTTAGCTCTTTAGAGATATGCCTTAACTCAGAAGCAGAAACAACGTTTCCTTCTCTGACCCATTTGTCTATAACATCTGTTATACTTCTCTTCGGTAGTCTAAGCCTGAAGATTCTGTTGTGGAATTGGGTAATTGAATATTGTTTATGATGTGAATCTCGTGATCACGTGCTCACGCAACCCACAACCAAGAATGAGATAAGATCCTGGAAAACTAAAAGAAGGTCTGATAGTAGTGTGACACAATGAAAACCTGCTCCAAGGCACCAGCACTATTGGAATGAGTAGAATGACGCCACGAAACCAGTTAATCTTTGATAAGTTGAGTTCAGTTCGTTCAAGAACTAAAGAATGCAAGAATCTCTCTACACATAAACCGAAAAGTTCGTAATGAAGTTTCATTAATGGCTGCTGAAGTAAGGGTTACATGAGTTTATATAGTGCTTAAAAGTAACCCTAATAAACCTCTTATGTGGACTTAAATGAGATCCACTCAAAACTAACCCAAAATCCTAAATTAAAAACCGATTACTTAATCCAAGCAAGCCTTGGATCCTATCTCAAAACAAAGTCTTGATTAAACTAAAACCAGCCTTGGGCTGTAGCTAACTAACTTAAATAAAGCCCATAAGGTTTATTTATTCTCTTCCATCCAACCCATCAATCCCATGTTTCCATGTTGTAGTAGGATTCTTTTTGATCATTTTATTGTCCTAACTTCATGGCCCAAATAAAATTGTATTAGACTCTCCTTGCACATGGATAAGATGTACTAAGGTTTCCTCTTGATACTCCAATGGTCCTTGCAATTTTGACGGGGTTGAAACCTTCAAGATCAATGCATTCATTGCCTCTTTCAATGCCTTTGTCATAGACCGCGTGATTGGACCATTTAGAACATGTAATGGATCCTTGTTGGCGTTTTTGAGCTGGTGCGCATCATCTCCTCTCTCCTCGAAAGGATTCGACCTCAAATCAATATTTGTGTCAAACAATGTAAGATCAAGCAACATTAAAGGTAGCAGTAACACTATACTAACATGGAAGATCAATTTTGTATGCGTTGTCATTTATTCTCTCCAAAACTCGAAATGGACCATCACCACGAGGTTGTAATTTTGATTTCCTTTGGTTAGGAAACTGCTCCTTCCGCATGTGCACCCAAACCCAATCACCGGGTTGGAAAACAACCGATTTACGTCCCTTATTTGCTTTAGAAGCGTAAAGTCTGTTCTTTTCTCTATTTGCAGATCGAACTCCTTCGTGGAGTTGTCTCACCATCTTTGCCTCCTGTTCACCATCTAAACTTACCCTTTCTTCACAAGGTAAAGGAATTAAGTACATAGGAGTTAGTGGATTAAAACCATAAGCAACCTCAAAAGGAGAAAACTAGTCGTCAAATGCATAGTTCTATTATAAGCAAACTCAACAAAAGGCAAACATTCTTCCCAACTTTTCAAATTCTTTTGTATTACAACATGCAAAAGTTGAGATAATGTTCTATTGACTACCTCAGCTTGCCCATCTCGTATGAGGATGACATGTTGTCGAAAATAAAAGTTTGGCTCCCAACTTTCCCCATAAGGTCTTCCAAAAGTAACTAAGGAATTTAACATCACGATCTGACACGATACTCTTAGGAATGCCATGCAAACGTACAATCTCCCTAAAGAACAGGTCTGCAATATGAGATGCATCATCTGTTTTATGGCATGCAATGAAATGCGCCATTTTAGAAAACCTATGAACCACAACAAAAATAGAGTCTCTGCCTTTCTCTGACCTAGGTAAACCTAAAACACAAAGTCCATAGAGATATCTACCCAAGGTTCAGTAGGCACAGGTAATGGTGTATAGAGACCATGTGGTTGTCCTCTAGATTTTGCCCTTCGACAAGCGATGCATTGTTCACAAATTCGTTGCGCATCTCTTTCCATTTTTGGCCAATAGAAATGCTCATGCAATACATCCAAGGTTTTCGCAACCCCAAAGTGACCCATTAAACAAAACCCCCATGTGCTTCATGAACAAGTAGTTCACGCGAAGAACTAGCAGGAACACGCATGCTATTCTCTTTGAGCGAATAACCATCCATCAAATAAAACTTACCGAAAGCCGAATTTCCACATGCATTATAAATCTCAGCAAAGTCAGAATCATTACCATACAATTTCCTTCACATATTCAAAGCCTAGCAATCTAGTATTCATGGTGTGTAAGAGAACATACCTGGGCGAAAGTGCATCGGCTACGATGTTCTCTTTCCCTTGCCTATACTTGATCACGTAAGGAAACGTTTCAATGAATTCAACCCATTTTGCATGTCTCCTGTTCAACTTACCTTGTCCTTTCAGATGTATCAAGGACTCATGATCTGAATGGATTACGAACTCTTTTGGCCACAAGTAATGCTGCCATGTTTCGAGTGCTCTTACCAAGGCATAGAGAGTTCTTTGTCGTAAGTGGGATAGTTCAAGGTCGCTCCGCTTAACTTCTCACTAAAATAGACAATAGGTCTCCGATCCTGCATCAAAACAGCACCTATTCCCATTCCAGACGCATCACACTCTATTCCAAATGCTTTTGTAAAGTCAGGTAAAGATAAAACAGGTGCAGAACATGATTTGTCTGTCAAAAGAACAAAAGCCAATTCTTGTTCCTCCCCCCATTTAAACCCAACTGACTCTTTAACAACTTCATTCAAGAGTGCAGCTATTGTAGTGAAATCTTTCACAAAACGCCTATAAAAACTAGCTAGCCCATGAAAACTCCTTACCTCACTTACCGATTTGGGTGCAGGCCAATCCCGGATGCCCTTAACTTTCTCCTCGTCCATCAAGATACCCTGTGCAGTCACAACATAGCCAAGGAACACAATTTTTTTCCGAGCAGAAGGCAAAGTTTTTAAGATTAGCATACAATTTCTCACCACGCAACACCCTACGTACATTCCGCAAATGATCAAAATGCTCTGTTAAGTTCTTGCTATAGATCAAAATGTCATCAAAATACACAACCACAAACTACGCAACACATGATTCATTAAATGCATAAACGTACTTGGTGCATTTGTAAGTCCAAATGGCATTACTAACCATTCATATAAACCATACTTAGTCTTAATGCAGTTTTTCACTCATCACCCTCTTTCATCCTAATCTGATGGTACCCACTTTTCAAGTCAATTTTTTTAAAAATACAAGATCCATGTAACTCATCTAACATGTCATCAAACCTAGGAATAAAGTGTCTATACTTTACCGTTATGTTGTTGATGGCTCGACAATCAACACACATCCTTCATGTTTCATCCTTTTTAGGTACATGTAGCACGGATACAACACAGGCTCATACTCTCATGAATATAGCCCTTTCTCATTAGTTCATCAACTTGCCTTTGAAGCTCCTTCGTCTCCTCTAGATTGCTTCTACAGGCTGGTCAATTAGGAATTGAAGTTCGAGTACGAAATCAATCTGATGCTCTATCCACCGCATTGGTGGTAATACACTTGGAGTATCGTCGGGGAACACATCATCAAACTCCTGCAACAAAGAAATAGCAACACTAGGCACAATATGATCAAGATCATTAGTATTAAAGTAAGCCTCCTTGTACACAAGTAAAATCATTGACTTATTAGCGAAATAAGCAGATCTGACCTCACCCTCTCTAGCATAAAAATTAGATTGTTTCTCTAGTTTTTCCACACAATTCTCACTACTCTTCCTGACTTTCTCCGCTCTTCTTGTCTTACCTCCACTCTCAGCCAGATTTGGGTGTTTTTGAGTGGTCGAATGGTCCGATTTGTTGGGAGTGTTGGCCAAATATTTGTTTGTGTTTAAATGGGTGGTTGAATGGGTTGTAGAGATTTGGGTTCCGGCCGAATCTGATGTTCCTCATCTTGATTTTCTCTCCCATGTTCCTCACCTTGATTTTCTCTCCCCATCGCCTCATGCTCTCTTTTAGCTTTATTTGATCGTCATACACTTGTTTGGGTGTAAGAGGTACAAGAGTGATGGTTTTACAATCTTTTACAATGGTATACCTATTTTTTAACCGTATCATGAATTACCTTCCTTTTTATATTGTCAAGGCCTCCCCAACAAGATGTGACTTGCTTGCATTGGTACCACATCGCACAGAACTTCATCAATATATTTCCCAATCGAAAATGGAACCACAACCTGTTTAGTCACTTTCACTTCTTCACTATCATTCAGCAATTGCAATCTATATGGTTTCGTTTGTTTAATAGTACTCAAATTTAGTTTACTCATAAATGTGGTACTGCAAACATTAATGCAACTTCCACTATCAATAATTAAACCACACACCTTGCTTTGTATGTAACAACTTGTATGGAAGATATTCTCTCTTTGTTGATTAGATTCATCTTCCTTGACTTGAACCTGAAGTGTGCGCCTTATAACCATGGACCCCGCAACCGGTAATGCTAAATCATCCTCATTAATATCCTCCAATGGTGGCATGCCTTGGCAATCAGATCGGTCACTTTCAGATTCCATATCACCATGATCTCTAATCATCATGATTCTCTTGTTTGGACACTCTGAAGCATAATGTCCATGCTCTTAACACCTAAAACATTTAACATCACGAGTACGTTTAGGTTGAGTTTCAGATTTACCTTTGGCGCCGATAGGGACATCAACCTTAGCCGTTGTTCGTTCAATTTTAGAAGGAACAAACGATCTTGGCTGGACAATACCCTTTCTCTTTAGATTCGTTTTCCATGATGATGAAGAACCCGGATTAGATCATGGCTGAACATGTCCCTTCTGAAGTTGTCTCTCCACCTTTGTAGCCATGTGAACCATGTCCTCAAGATCCACATAGCGTTGTAGCTCAACCACATTGGCAATGTCACGATTCAACCCATTAAAAAATCTAGCCATGGTGGCTTCTCTATCCTCAACAACATTGGCACGAATCATTGCTATCTCCATCTCTTTGTGATATTCATCTACTATCTTATAGCCTTGATACAGACCTTGGAGCTTTAGGTATAGGTCTCTATAATAGTGGTTTGACACAAATTGTCTTCTCATTAACACTTTCATCTCTCCCAACTCTGAAAGGATCGCTCCCCATTCCTCCTCCTACTGATTACAATCTCATCCCACCAAATCATTGCATACGCTGTAAACTCAATCATCACCAATTTCAACTTTTTTTTGTTTAGAATAGCTATGACAATAACAAATCCAATCTACTTTTTTCTCCCACTTTAAATAAGCCTCAAGATCATTTTTACCTTCGAAGTTAGGAATTTTCAGTTTGATGTTTTCCCATCCATATCTTCATAATTCCCCATGCCATAAAAATTCACATTCCTCCTAGCTCTGTTCGGTCCAGACTCGATTCCTTGCCCTTGAATTCACCTCATCTTTCAGATCTTTGAATGCCCTTGACATCAACTCAAGTTGTCGACCCATGGCTCGTAATTGGAGCGCCACGTCAACATTTTGTGTCCCTAATTCGTTGTTTTTAGACATCCTTTGAATCTGCAAAATTTGGTTAGTAGCAAAACAATATATCCTCATAACTCTCATGTATCACACAAAACAAATCAAGGATTTTCACTCTAATAAGTTCACTACTCCTTTTACCTCACAACTTTTTTTCTTTTGGTTCTTTCAAAACTAAAATCAACAAATCAAAGTTAGTAGCAGCCTTCACAACGCACTCTAATATGATTTTGAGACTCAAGAAGCAATAAAAATACTGAAAACAAAGCAAAACAAAATTACGAGTATGATTTCGCAAGTAACAATGCAAATTCATACGAATTGTGGACGATACAAAGACATGAAATAAAACAGAAGCAAATACTAGAGAAAACAATTACTTGACTCCTAGATAGCTGACAATATAATGAAAACAGAGAATTGGATAAAATTAAACAGTAGGGATCATGTTTTGAGACTTGAGCAGAATTTAACCTCTTACATAATTTTACGTAATAGAATTGAAACCAAGACCAACCAATTTTGAAACAACCTCAAAATCAATATTTAGTATTAAGTAAAACATAACACTCAATTTATAGGCCTTTCTGGTATTTCTAGGTACACAAACCCTTATGGGATGAATTTGCGGCAGAAATGAACCTCTAATTGAAACTTCTAGTATACGATATCAAAATAAGCCCCATTTTAATATATCATGCGATATGAACTCCTAGAGACAGAATATAAAGTTTCAATGGATTCTAAGGTGTTTTTATATGGGTTCACTAAGGCAGTGTTTCTGCGGCAGATATGAATTTCCAAATAACCTCTTAAGAAATCAATATGAGAATAAGCCCAAATTTGAAATATGATACTATCTTAACCCCAATAGACACAATATGAAATTACAACTAATTCGATGTAATTTGTTTATGTTTCCCAGCACTAGTGTTTTCTGCAACGAAGATTTCAACTAATGCCTCTATCTCTCTTTCTTTTCTTTTCTTCTTTTTTTTGTTTTTAATATACTAAAAAGAAGAGACAAAAATGATGAAATATAACTTTTTTTTTTAAAGATGACGCTGACATGAAGAACAAAGAGATGAACACAAGCACTAGAAAACTTAAAGGAACACACACAAAAAAGGCACGAAAATAACAGTAATGATATGACCTAGCTCGATACCACATGATGCGAACCTCGTGATCACGTGGTCACGCAACCCACAACCAAGAATGAGATAAGATCCTAGAAAGCCAAAAGAAGGTCCGATAGGAGTGTGACACAATGGAGACCTGCTCCAAGGCACCATCACTATTGGAATGAGTAGAATGACGCCACGAAGCCGATTAATCTTCGATAAGTCGATTCGGTTCGTTCAAGAAATAAAGAATGCAAGAATCTCTCTTGCACATAAACTGAAAAGTTCAGAATGAAGTTTCATCAATGGGTACTGAAGTAAGGGTTACATGAGTTTATATAGTGCTTAAAAGTAACCCTAATAAACCTCTTATGTGGACTTAAATGAGGTCCACTGAAAACTGACCCAAAATCATAAATTAAAAAGCCCATTACTTATTCCAAGCAAGCCTTGGATCCTATCTGAAAACAAAGTCTTGATTAAACTAAAACAAGCCTTCGGTTGTAGCTAACTAACTTAAATAAAGTCTATATGGTTTATTTATTCTCTTCCATCCAGACCCATCAATCCCATGTTTCCAAGTTGTAGTAGGATTCTTTTGGCTCCTTTTGTTGTCCTCACTTCATGGCCCAAATAAAATTGTATTGGACCCCTCTTGCACATGGATAAGATGTACTAAGGTGTCCTCTTGATACTCCAATGATCCTTGCAACTCTGCATGGGTTGAACGTTCAAGACCAATGCATTTCATTGTCTCCATCAATGTCTTTGTCCTACGCCGCGTTATTGGACCATGTGGATCATGTAATGGGTCCATGCTCGTGTTTTTGGGCTGGTCCGCATCAGCTTTAGCGTAACAATATTCAATGTTGTTAAGCCTAGCTGGCATTTCTTGTTGGGTCTAGTCGGCGAGTATAGCTAACAATTTTGTAGTCTCATCGAGTCCATTAGCATCTCTTTAGTATGGTTTGTTTTTCATTTCTGTTTTCCATTTCTGTTTTTCAACAGACTTTGTCTTTGTTTGTATTCCAAAATGTAAGGACCTATATTTGGGGTCATTATTGATTGAATGAGAAACGAGTGTGTTCTTCTATTCCTCAAATATTGTGTGGGTTATTGCTCATTACAGCTTGGTATCGAGCTGGGTCTCATGAGTGATTAGCTCTTGAGTTGAAATTTGGGGTTAATTGAGAGAAGGAGAGTGAAACACGAGTGAAACAGAGTGAGAATTGAAGAAAAACACAAGTGAAACACAGAGAGAGTAGAACATCATGTCATCGGAGGGCAATAACTTCGTTCAACCGGTGATTCCAAGGTTCGATGGTTATTATGACCATTGGGCTATGCTTATGGAAAATTTTCTCAGGTCCAAAGATTATTGGGACTTGATTGAGAAAGGAATACCAACGGTAACAAGAGAAGAAACGAAGCACGAGTGCAAGGTGATTGAAGACTTGAAGCTTAAGGATTTGAAGGTCAAAACTATCTATTCCAAGCTATAAATATGAATATTATTGAGACCATTCTCAATAAGAAGACTACCAAAAACTTTTGAGATTCAATGAGGTTGAAGTTTCAGGGTTCCACAAAAGTGAAACGAGCCCAACTGTAGGCTTTGAGAAGAGAGTTCGAGCTTCTAGGCATGAGAGAAAGGGAAAAGTTAATGAGTATTTTGCTAGGACTATGGTTATAGCAAACAAGATGAAATCACATGGCTAAAAACTTGAGCAGAGTGTGATTATTGAATAGATTTTGAGGTCAATGACACTCAAATTCAATTATGTGGTGTGTTCAATTGAGGAATCCAATAATATCTCAACTATGTATGTGGATGAGCTCCAGAGTAGTCTGTTGGTCCATGAACAAAGGATGATTGGGCAAAAGATGAAGAACATGTTCTGAACATCACCAACATTTAGAGAGTTAGAGCAAGGGTGTATACAGGACGGATGGAAGAGGAAGAGCTCAATGAGCTTTTAGAGGAAGAGGTCGCACTGGAATAAACAACCTCTTAATAAAGCATTTGTGGAATGCTTTAACTCGTCATAAATTGGGTCACTACCAATTTGAATGTCCTCAAATAAGAAATGTTGCAAACTACACCGAGTTTGCTGAAAAAGAGGAGATGCTACTAATGTCCTTCATAAACATGGAAGAATCGACGATGAAGGGATAATAGGGTTCGTTGAAGATGCGAAGATGGTATTAATGACCAATGTGGATGAATCAACAACAGGAGAGAGTCCGTGGTTTTGGACTTAGGATGCAACAATTATATATATGGAAACATAAGTTTTTTTCAGACTTCAATGAAGAGTTCAGGTTGACAAGAAAGCTTGGAGACAATTCAACAATGACGGTCATGGGGAAGGGCAATATCGGACTCCAAGTTGGTGGTATAACTCGGTGATTACTGAAGTTTATTTTGCACCTAACTTAAGAAATAATCTTTTAAGTGTGGGACAATTGCTTGGAAAAGGTCTTGTGTTTTTATCAAGAATGGGATATGAAAGATTTATCATCCTAGGAGAGGATTAATATGCAATCCAAGATGTCATCAAATAGAATGTTTACTGTCATGGCTTCAGTAATTCATCAATCTTCTACATGTCTTCAAATTGTGATTAATGACAGTACACACTTATAGCACTGTCGCTTTGGCATCTCAGCCTAAAAGGACTACGAACCTTGTTCTACAAAAAAATGGTGAGGAGATTACCAATCCTTGAAGCTTCATCAAAGGTGTGTTCGGACTGTATGGTTAGGAAGCAGCATAGAGAAGCAATACCCATGCAGACATCTACGGACCTATCAAGTCCGAATCACACAGACCACAAGAGGTATTTAATCAACTTCATCAATGATTATAGTAGAAAAACCTAGGTTTATTTCCTGTCAGAAAAATCTGAGGCATTCGATGTGTTTAAGAAGTTTAAATCAACTGGTAGAAAAGGAAACCAATCATCTTATTTGTTGCCTACGTACTAATAGAGGTGGGGAGTTCACCTCAATAGAATTTAATCAATTTTGTAGTGAAAATGGCATAGCAAGGCAGCTTACTGACTCTTATACACCCCAGCAAAACGGGGTGGCCGAGAGGAAAAATCGTACTGTCATGAATATGGTACGTAGTATGCCATCAGGATAACAAATTCCTAGGGAATTCTAGTCCGAAGCTATTAATCGGGCCACTTACATTCCGAATCGATGTCCAACCACGACTCTAAAGGAAATAACACTGAAGAAGCCTAAAGTGGAAATAAACCCTCAAGTACATTACTTTAGAGTTTTTAGATGTGTTGCTTATGCCCATGTTTGAGATAATCGAAGGACAAAGTTAGATGATAAGAGTGAAAAATGCATTTTCTTGGGTGTGAGTGGGGAATCTAAGGCTTATAGGTTGTACAATCCAATCTAAAAAGGGTAATAACAAGTAGAGATGTAATATTTGCTTGAACATGAGAATTAGGAGTGGGAAGATAACAATGCTCGGCTGGAAACCGATGTGTTAGAATGGGGTGATGAGGAAATTGATGGGTCGGAATGGGGTGTTGAGCAGTCGTCAAGATTCATGACAATTCGGATATGAGTAAAAACACTCGAAGAGTAGGTTGTCGAGCAGATCGTTAGGACTGGGATGATTCTCGAAACAAGAGAAGCAGAGGAGTCACCATCTGCAGGACATGCACACACTCGGACATGGCAAAGCAGAAAGTTCAAGCAATGCAACTCGAGAGGAAGAAACAGAAGAAAGCCTATGTGGATGCAAGATTATGTGCTAGGGAGGAGTTACTAGAAGAAGACAGAAATCTAGCAATGTTTGCTACCTTTGAAGACCTAGTTTTGTTTGAAAAAGCTTTCAAAGGTCGAATTAGAGAGAAGCTATGAGGTCTGGAAATCAAAGCCATCACAAAAATGACACATGGGAATTGACAACCTTACCGGAGGGGGCAAAGAAAATAGGGGTGAAATGGGTGTATAAAACCAAGCTAAATGAGAAGGGTGAGATAGATAAGTTTAATGCTCGGCTTGTAGCAAAGGTTACTCACAACAAGTATGGCATTGATTACAATGAGGTTTTTGTTGCGATGAGCGGATGGGATACCATTAGAGTGGTTCTTGCTCTTGCGGCACAAAAGGGTTGGTGTGTGTTTCAACTCGATGTAAAAAGTGCATGTTTTCCAAATTTAAGGAGTCAATGAAAAATGAATTTGCCATGTCCGATCTTGGGAAAATGAAGCATTTCCTTGGTGTAAAAGTTATACAAAACCAACGATGGGACTTTTATCACTCGGAAGAGATATGCGTATGAAATACTCGGAAAGGTTTGGAATGATGAATAGCAAGCCAATGAACAATCCAATTGTTCCAGGATGTAAATTGTCAAGGGATGAAAAGGGAATGGTTGTAAACACAACAACATTCAAGCAAATGGTAGGCGATCTCATGTATTTGATCTGCTACTGAGACTAGATTTAATGTATTCTGTTTGTCCGATTAGTAGGTATATGGAGAGACCTCTGCAATTGCACTTACAAGTTGCAAAAAGGATATTGAGATACTTGAAGGGGACAACCGAGCTAGGAATTGCATATAAAAGGGGAAAAGAAGAGACATTAATAGGGTTTGTTGATAATGATTATGCAGGGACGTTGATGATAGGAAAAGTACTTTTGGGTACATTTTCATGCTCGAACCGGTGTAGTCTCATGGTCTTGAAAAAGCAACCGGTTGTGAGTTTATCCACCACGAGGCAGAGTTCATTGTTGTAGCTTTCAATGCATGTCAAGGAATTTGGTCACGACAAATTCTTGAGAAATTGGGACACATTCAAAGCAAATGCATGACCATCTTGTGTGATAATAGCTTGGCCATGAAGCTTTCAAAAATCCAGTCAAGCATGGGAGGAGTAAACATATAGATGTCAAGTTCCATTTCTGCGTGAGCTAACTAAGGAAGGAACAATTGAACTCATTCACTTGTCCCACACAAGATCAACTTGTCGATATTATGACTAAGCCCCTCAAATTGGAAGCATTCTTGGATCTGCGTGACGAGGCTTGGTATATGTTCAAGTTTAGTTTAAGCTAATTGCATTACTGCAATTTAGCTTAAGGAGTATTGTTTAGCGGAACAATATTCAATGTTGTTAAGCCTAGTGACATTTCTTGTTGGGTATAGTTGGCGAGTATAGCTAACAATTATATCGTCTCATTGAGTGTGTTAGCATCTCTTTAGTATGGTTTGTTTTCCATTTCTGTTTTTCAATAGACTTTGTCTTTGTCTGTATTCCAAAATGTAAGGACCTATATATGGGGTCATTATTGAATGAATGAGAAACGAGTGTGTTCTACTATTCCTCAAATATCGTGTGGGTTATTACTCATTACTGATTCGACCCTTCAAGTCATCTTCATTTTCCTTTGAATTCAATTCCTCTTCTTCAAGGAATTCACGGCACTTCTTAAAGCACCCCTCGAAGAAAGAAACTCTGACGGTTTCCATATCTCTAATGTGATGGAATATAGAAGAGAAGGCTGGTGCATTCCAGAATATGTATTTCCTAAATAGTCTAGAATACAAAAGCAGCATGTATTACGTGTATATAAGGTACAGTGTCACACAAATAACATTTTATGCAAAACAGAATTACTTTTACTGTTGAGTGTTTAAAATTTCGTTTTCCCTCTGTTTCTCTCTTCTCTCTCTTCACGTCTGAGAACACCTCCTTTCTTCTACAATCTTCAAAGTTTCTGCCATCTCTCCCAGCTCTAACATGGTATCAGAGCGCAAAATTGATCGTATAGATCAATAAATCGATCCACTTTACAATCTTCCAATTCTCATCTTAATCTCCTAAAAAATTTTTTTTCTTTTCTCTCCTCTGCAATGGTTACCTCTACCCAACTGCAGATTCTTCAATCTCCAATCACTAACCTCATCTCTACGATTTCTACCTCTGTGAATGTCAAACTGGACGATTCTAATTATTTGAACTGGCATTTTCAAATGCAATTACTTCTGGAAAGCAATGGTATATTTGGCTTTGTGGATGGCACCCACCCATGTCCTCCCTCGGCCACAACTGCAGAAAGTGGTACACATACTTCTCCCTCTTCTTCTTCAGTTGAGCTTTGTGATGATATTACAATATGGAAAATGCATGATCGAGCTGTGATGCAACTGATTACTGCCACTCTATCCCCTATTGCATTATCTTGTGCTATTGGCAGTGTTATTTCTAGGGATTTATGGGTGCGTTTGAAAGAGCAATTTTCGATTGTTTCCAAGACTAGTATATTCCAGATGAAATCTAATCTTCAGAACATTCGAAAGGGTATTGACAGTATAAGTCAGTATCTTCTTCGAATCAAAGAAGCTCGGGATTCTTTGTCTGCAGCTGGGGTCTATTTTGCTGATGAGGATATTGTGATTTTGGCATTGAATGGGCTTCCCTCTGAGCATAATACTTTTCGGTGTGTGGTACGGGGACGTGAAAGTGTAATTTCTCTAAAGGAGTTTCGGTCCCAATTGTTGGCTGAGGAGTTGATTGTTGATAATGTTGTTCCTGCTGGTTCCTCTTTCTTGTCTGCTATGAATACTGTATCTAAGCCTTCTGTGCAACCCATGACTCCTGTGTCCACTACTCAGTATTTTCGACCCTCTAGCAATCACCAGAGTTACCATTCCTTTGACAATGGTGGGTATAGGCAGTTTAATAAAGGCAGAGGCAGGGGTAGGTTTACTCATGGTTCAAGGAATTTTTTCCCCCGTCCCTCTGTTTATCCTAAGTCCCTTCCCTTATTGACCCCTGCATCTGGTGTTCTTGGGTCTTATCCTCCTTCATATGCTCCTTCTTCTTCGCCTGGAGGGACTATTTGTCAACTGTGTAATGTGGCAGGTCATAGTGCTCCTATGTGTGGTTCTCGTGGGTATGCCAGACTTCCTTGTCATATTTGTGGCAAGCCTAATCACTCTTCCTGGTATTGCTTTTACAATGAGCAGGGTCCTAATTTCATAGGCAATGTAAATGAGTCCCCTGCTCCCTCTTCACCTCAGCCTCATGCCATGAATGTTACCCATCAGCTTGGTCAATCTTCTCAGCCTCTTTCTGCTCAGTCTCAGGTGTGGCTCACTGACTCCGGGGCCACAAATCACATGACAGCTGATCTCTCCAACTTATCCTTGTGCACTGCCTACCCTGCATCTGACACGGTTCAAACTGCCAATGGGGAAGGTTTGTTGGTGACTCATTCTGGTTCTGCCATCATCCCTACTCAGCCTTCACCTCTTGCATTAAATTCAGTATTATGTGTTCCAAAATTATCCCAGAATTTGCTGTCAGTTCATCGCCTATGCTTGGACAATAACTGTTATTTAATATTTGATGCTTTTTGCTTCTGGATTCAGGACAAAGCCACGGGAAGGATATTGTTCAAGGGTGAATGTCGTGATGGGCTCTATCCACTTTCCTTTTAGCCTTCATCTGCCTCAACTTCGTTTCATTTCTCTCCCCAAGCGTACCTTGGTCAGTTAGTTTTGTCTTCTATTTGGCATCGTAGATTGGGTCATCCTTCCAATAGAATTGTTCGTATGATGTTACAAAAAGCCAATGTTAAATGCTCCATTGATTCTGTGAATGATGTTTGTGTTAGCTGCCTTCAAGGAAAATTTACTAAGCTCCTTTCCAACTCTAGTAGCCATGAGTCCGTAACACCATTCCAATTAATACACGATGATCTTGGGGGCCTGCTCCTAACATTTCCATTAATGGTTTCAAATACTATGTCATTTTTGTAGATGATTTTTCTCGCTTTTGTTGGCTCTATCCTCTTATAAACAAGAGTGATTTATGTTCAGTGTTTATCACATTTTACAATTACATCTCTACTCAATATTCCAAGGCCATACAAGTTTTGCAAAGTGACGGGGGGGGTGAGTATGTTAACAAACATATGACACAATTTCTCAACTCTAAAGGGATAAAACATCAAATATCTTGTCCATATACACCTGAACAAAATGGGTTAGCAGAGCGAAAACATCGCCATCTTATTGAAACTACCATTACCCTCCTTCAAAATGCTACTCTACCTTCGGGTTTCTGGTCATATGCTGTCCAAACTGCTTGTTTTCTAATTAACAGGATGCCATCTGCAGTGTTGAATTTCAAGTCTCCTTTTGAAGTAATATTTCAGGCAATTCCATCTGTCACACACTTAAGAGTTTTTGGGTGTGCTTGTTTCCCTCTTCTTAAGCCTTATAATCAAAATAAGTTGCAGCCCAAGTCTTCAATGTGTGTATTTTTAGGATATGCCTCTAAGTATAAAGGATATATATGCTATGATGTCTCTAACAAAAGATTGTATATCTCTCGGCATGTAGTGTTTATTGAGCATGTATTTCCTTACCGAGATCTTATCTCCAGACCTGTCTCATCTTCCCTGTCCTCCACTCTTCCCTCCCCATCTGTTCTTCCTATTATCACCACTGATAATGTCATTTCAATGCCACCTTCTCCCAGTACTATTCCTGTCAATAACATTGTCTCTTCATCTGTGTCCAACACTGCCTCCTCATCTTCTCCTACATCCATGCTTTCACCTTTGCATATTTCCTCTATACCCGTGGCTCCTGTTTCTGCTGCTGAAGGTATGAATATTAACTGTACAGGTGCTGACTTTAGACCTGAGAATCTATCAGTAGTTCTTCAGATTCCTACCATGAATCTTCATTCCATGCAGACTCGCAGCAAAAATGGAATTTTCCAAAAGAAATCCTGTTTCCATGTCATTCAGTCCACTGGTGATACTAATCCTACTCTATTGGAGCCTGCAAGTTATAAGTCTGCTGTCAAAATCCCAGTTTGGTTTAAGGCTATGCAAGATGAACTTACTGCTCTTCACTCTCAGCAGACCTGGTCTTTGGTTCCATTACCTCCTCATAAGAACTTAGTTGGATGCAAGTGGATTTTTAAGCTCAAAAAGCATGCTGATGGGTCTGTTGCTCGTCACAAGGCACGCCTAGTTGCTCAAGGGTTCAGTCAAGAAGCAGGATTGGATTATGGGGAGACATTTAGTCCCGTGGTTAAGCCAACTACTGTTCGACTTGTCTTGGCTCTTGCAGCTCATCATAATTGGTTGTTAAGGCAGCTGGATGTGAAGAATGCCTTTCTTCATGGCATTCTTCATGAGGAGGTATACATGGCTCAACCCCCTGGATTTACAGATGCTTCTAATCCTCAATTGGTATGCAAACTTCATAAGACTTTGTATGGTCTTAAACAGGCCCCTCGGGCTTGGAATGACAGGTTCACTACCTTTCTACCCTCTTTGGGATTTCAAACCACACATGCTGATTCTTCTTTATTTGTTAAGTGTTTTGATGGTGATATCATAATTTTACTTGTCTATGTGGATGACATAGTGATAACTGGTTCGGCTCCATCTGAAATACACAAGGTTATTGCCTCTCTTACTGCTGAGTTTGAGATTACTGATTTGGGGGATCTTCATTACTTTCTGGGAGTTCAAATTGTCCACACCAGCAGTGGCCTTTTCTCTCTCAGTCACAATATATTCATGAATTGCTATGTAAGACTGAGATGCATAATGCTAAAGCTTGTCATACACCTTGTCTGCCGTATCAGAGATTAGCTAAGGATGATGGTGTTCCCTTTGAGAATCCCACATTATATCGCGATGATTGTGGGGGCATTACAATACTTGACCTTCACTCGTCCGGATATTGCTTTTGCAGTTCACCAGGTCTGCCAATTCATGCACATCCCATGGAGGTGCATTTTCTTTGCTGTTAAACGCATTTTACGCTATCTTAAGGGAACTGCTGCATATGGCTTAAGTTACTGTCGTGATTCATTGTCATTAAAAGCCTTCAGTGATGCGGATTGGGCAGGGGATCCCAATGATAGACGATCCACAACTGGTCTTGTTGTCTTTCTTGGTTCCAATCCAATTTCTTGGTCATCCAAGAAACAACAAACTGTCTCTCGTTCTTCAACTGAGGCTGAATACAGAGCATTGTCTTCTACAGCTGCTGAGATAGATTGGCTTAAGCAATTGCTTGGGATTTACGCAAGTTCCACTATCTCGGACCCTGTTATATTCTGTGATAATCTCTCGCTATAGCCTTGTCATTTAATCTGTTCAACACCAACGGACAAAGCACATTGAGATTGGCGTTCACTTTGTGCGTGAGAGGGTGGCCGATAATCAATTGTGTCTGCAATTTGTATCTTCCTCTCGAACAATTTGCTTGATATCTTGACAAAGGGTCTCAGTGCACCTCTTTTTCATGGTCATTGCACCAATCTCATGCTAGGTTTATTGAAGCATGAGATTGCGGGGGGATGATGGAATATAGAAGAGAAGGCTGGTGCATTCCAGAATATGTATTTCCTAAATAGTCTAGAATACAAAAGCAGCATGTATTACGTGTATATAAGGTACAGTGTCACACAAAGAACATTTATGCAAAACAGAATTACTTTTACTGTTGAGTGTTTAAAATTTCGTTTTCCCTCTGTTTCTCTCTTCTCTCTCTTCACGTCTGAGAACACCTCCTTTCTTCTACAATCTTCAAAGCTTCTGCCATCTCTCCCAGCTCTAACACAATGCACATAGAGATCCAAGTTTGGATCTTTTGTGTTTAGGAAATGGGAAAATGAGTAAAGTTAGGTGAATTGAATTAAGAAAAAGTTTTGTTTCAATGGATTTTCTTGGCAACCAAACATAGAACTGGTAAAATGAATAGTGAGAAAAAGTGGGGCTTTTGGAGATTACCTTGAGAGTGAGAGGAGCGATCCAGATGCCATGAGCTGTGTGTAAGTGAGTGTTTTCTTTTGGGTTTTAAGGGCTGCTTGGTTCTTCGAACATGGGCATGTTTTTGATTTTCAAGGAGGGTAAAAGAAAGAAAATGGTAAATATAAGATCTGAAGATGTATTTATATCAAATCATTTTATTAGGTATTTAATAAACTACAAATTTATTTCTAATTTTTATATATAAAAACTAAGTTTAGAATTTAGTGATGGTTTGAGATTCAGATGTTGTTTTTGAATATATTTTTATTTTGAAATGTATTAAAAAATTATTTATAACATCAATATATCAAAATGATATAAAAACAGCTAAAAATTAATTTATAATAAAAAATAAAATTAAATCATTTAAAAAAATACTTTTAAAATATTATATCAAACATACCTCTTATATTAGTTACTTTCAAACAAAATATTTTCTCACATCTCTTTTGAATCATAACTAATTACTTTGCTACGCTATTGATTGAAATAAAATAAAAATGAATTTAAAAAATATATGTGCATTTTTAATTTTCAATTTAATTTTTTATTGTGAAAATTTAAGGTATATGAGAGACAAAAAACATAGGAGAGATAACAATATTAAATTAAAATAATATTTTATTATTATTTTTAAAAATTATTTTTGATATAAATATATAAAAATAATATGAAAAATAACAAAAAAATTAATTTAAATTAAAAATAAAAAAATATTTTTTAAAAATACTTTTAAATCGCAATGTAAAGCATAAACAATGTCAAGCATACCGGGAAGACCCACCGTTTACGGACTTGAAAATATATCGACATGGAATGTTTTTATTTAATTTCATTTCATTTATTAGTTTACGGACTTGAAAATATATCGACATGGAATGTTTTTATTTAATTTCATTTCATTTATTATTAATATTATTAAGACGCTTGATTCCAACTTCGAATTGAGGGAAATTTCTCTGTTCTTTCATCACGTGTGACAATATTATTTGGTATCTTCCAGGAAGTTTGGAAATTTGTTTAATATAATTTATAATTGTGACAGTATTTATTTTTAAAATGAAATTTACTTAAAAGTATATTAGTTTGTTTTTAAAAATATTAATTTTGATATTAGTATATCAAAATAATTTGAAAACAATCAAAATATTAATTTATAGAAAAAAGTATTTTTTTATTAAAACACAAAAATAAGCAGGATTTAAGAGGTGGTGGAGATCTACAGTTGTCGAGTAAACGTTTACCATAATATTGTCACTGATAATTAGAATATTAATTATTTGCAATAATGTTTATAATAGCAGTTATCATAATTATGACAATTTATTATTTGGTTATGAAATAATTCATCAAATAATTTAATAGATTAAAAATAACTAATTTTTAACTAATTTTTGTTTTAAACAAAAATGTTAAGAATATAAAGATTTTCTTAGTAATATCATTAAATTTAATCAAGTAACTCAATCTTAAAATTTATTAAATGTACTTCATGCCTAGCTTGAGTTTTGAATTAAACCATATAGAAGCTTATGTATGTAGAGTGAATCAAATAATTCAATAGATTTTGAAATATTTTGGATGACATGATATAATTTTTTTGTTTCCTTAATTTCATACTTAATTATAATTTTTGTATCATTTTTCTTATTATATTAATCTCGTAGTATTTTTTTATTTAATTTCATCATTAATATTTTTATAAACATAATTAATTATGCTCTAAATATAGCTATTTAATTTGAATTAAATACAGATTAAAGGACAAGTCATGCTTCATGAGAGAACATGTATGGCAAAGTTTCCGGTGTAGTACAAGCGAACTATCCTACAAAATAACTTACATGGGCATTACTAGTAATTCATGTTTCAAATCTCATTCATTGATTTGAATTTATAAATTAATTAAATTAGATGAGAGAGATAAAATAATAAAAAAATTAAGTTATTTTAATTTTTATCATGCACTAAAAACTTGAATTTCTAGAGTATTTAGTAAGTATTTTATGATTACGTATAAAATACTTTAATGATTATGTATTTTATAACTTATTTTACTGAAATAACATAAGTTTAATTTCTCTTGTCCTTTTGCCAGCAAAACTGTTTACAGTAGCAGATGGATACTTCTCATCTTGCTGGTAAAGATTTTGATAATAGTTCGGTTAATAATATATTTTTAAAAACAAATCAAAGGAAAAAATAGCAATAAAAATAATGAGTATTGAATATGATAGGAAAAAGAATGAAATTAAAAAATAATAAAAAGGATGAAATGTGAAAAAATAATTAAAATATTACCTTAAAAATTTAAAAGAATTTTGCAAAAATCAAGAAGAAAAGAAAAAAAGAGAAGAAAAGGTCTCCCAACACTAACCTAAGATCTGATGGTTGCATGTGCCGCCACATCATTAAAAAACCCTCAAGGTGTTTCAAGCATCATCGTAAAAAATGAAGGTTTGATTTAAACACCACCAGAGTATATAGTCATAGAAATACTTTTTGATGTTTAGCTATGCTATGAAATATAAGTTGCAAAATAACTTATTGGTTTTTTAATTTTGTTTCAGGTTTATGAATGAGCATGAACAAAATGTGATAGAAGAAAAAGTTAAAGAATTATGAAATTAAAAAAATAACAATTATATATATTATTTTAAATAAAATAAATAGCAATCAAAACAATAAGAGCCAAATATGAGATATAAAAATATTTAAAGAGGGAGTGAAATTGATTTTTTTAACTTTATAAATTATTTCAAATACAATAAATAAAAAGAGACAAGATAAATATCAAATATAAATAAAAAAATCTAATAATATTTTATTCAAATAATACTCAAGTGAAGTTCCTTATATACGAGTCCTCTGCATCGCATTTAGAAATTTCAAACCTATCGAAATGGATAAAAAAGAGGAGAGGATGAAGTAATAAATCATATGTGATTTTCTTACACCACATGCATCATCATCATCCATGTGGAGATCCCATGATGTAGACGAGCTTGACTTTGCAAGTGGGCGCCATCAAGAGGTCTTCCCCTTCTTTGATTGGAGGGAGTAATTTTCGAGCAACTTCCTAATTCTTAATCGGTGGCCACTGATTGATTTTCTTGCGTATTGATCGATCCAGGATGGTATTCGTAGCTAGTCCGTAGAGGAGTATTGATCGATCCAGGATGTGCATATAAAGCCATCATTTGATTTCCTTTGAAATTAAAAACCTTAAATTTCTCTCTCGATGTTCATCAGGTAGAATATCAAGGCACCAATTTGGTGCGTATCAGACCTTCTTACGCTTGAGATCCTAACCACCCACCATCGTTGCAGTGCTAGACAGATCACCAATGACTGTGCTCCCTTTTCTTGTGGCAATATTCGTAATATTAGCTCCCTTTCCCACTAAATACCGACCCGACAATCTGTGGCGACCGATTTATTGAGCTTGGTTGTGAAGACAACGTGCGCCTGACATTACACTTGAAGATGGTAAAATATTATGTTGAGGCAATCAATTACAGTGACTCCACAATTCGACTTGTGGATCCTGCTGTTCGGAAGGATGATTGCTTCTCCCTCCTCATCATTCTCTTACGAAGCGAGTGCTCTCCCTTTTAATATGTATTATCATTCTCTTACAAAAGAAAGCTCACCTATCTGAATTTCTATTATAATAATTATGCATATTATTTTGATTATAATTATCGGGAGAGAGTTACGTGTTAACTTTTATATGTTGCCAAAATCAAAACCGAATCCTCTTCCAGATTATATTATGGATACTTCTTCTTGCAAAAATGGAAGTGGTATCGCACATAATACTTCTTCCAATTGTGTCAACATGGAAGGCCATTCATATGTCATGGTTGATGGGCTCATGAAAGATGTACCTGACTTGTGCCATGTAAATTTGATGTATACTGTTCCAAAAAATGTGAGAAATATGTCGTATACAGATGTCCATGATATTTTGGCAGATGGGTTCGAGCTTCAATGGTCCTATTACAATTATTCTATCGATTTTGAAGAACCATCCCGTACGTCCCCCCAACAGACTTACCTCAAGTTGTCAGCTGTTATATCAACACTATTGACCCTTCTCTTCTATCTTTATATGCAGCCTTCTTGTCATTTATTACTGGTTGTTTTTGAAGGTGAGGAGGAACATTACGGTCTTATAGATTTACTTTACACATTTTCTTCGCTATTATATAAACTTTTTCAATTGATCATCAAGATTTTGCACGTTGATTCATATTTCATTTTGGTGATCATAGGTATCAACTGGATAGCTTGTAGAACTTGGCAGGGTGAGTTAATTTAGTTTGTGTAATTATAGCATTTTACAGAAAGAGTAGTAATATTTTTCTAAAAAGTTTCAATCGCATATGCTTTTATTTTGAATGAATAGTAAATCATTCTTCTTCTTCTTCTTCTTCTTCTTCTTCTACTTCTTTTATTTTGGTGTTTTTATTTGGCGGCTTCTTCTTCTTATTGTCGTTATTCTTGGTACACCACCCCTCAAGTTTTAGTAAGCTTTCTCATCTTTGTTTCTCCTGCGATTCTTTCCTTAATCGGTGAGTATTTTACTTTGCTTTTATCAGCTTGCAGTGAAATAATAAATATATCAACGACCAAAAATTACAGCTCAAGAAATAATTATTGTTCATGACCTGTATCCAATAGATCTAGAATTAGCATAAACTTAGATATTTCTTAGGAGCCCCCCAACTATTTCAAGTTTTGACTTTATGCTAAATTTGTATCATTTTTGCATCAATTAATGAATCTAATATTGTTTGTTTTAATTAATTAATTTTCCTTATCTCATATTCCAAAGTTTTGACTTTATCTAATATTCTTTCTACTTTTGTTCTCAATAATGAACAATACTGATTTAAAGCATTACAAAGTTCTTGTCATTCCCTTTATTGTTCGTTTCGTAGACTTGCATCGATATTGTTTTCTTTTCAATTTCATGAGGTATTTATTAGAGTGTTGAGAGCCATGATGATCATTTTTTTGAAATAGAAGACTTAGAATGCACAAATTAATCACATATATGTACTCGCATCATAAAATCAATGAAATATTATTTTAATTTTTGATACTAGGAATTTGATATTTGAAAAAAAACTTTCATGGATGCCTGGTTAAACTTGAAAAAGAATGAACCACCACAATAAAAGTCACATGAAATTTTGGAATGTTTTACGTATTGATTTTTCCTGTAATGTCTCCATACAATGATATATCATGTGCTACTAATCCCATGTGGGCTACCATGTCTTACGACTTTACTTATCTATAAATGGCGAAGACGACATTTATCCATGTACAACAATATTGAAAAATTCTTGCAAAGTCACGATAATGATCTCGTATCGATAAGGTACACTTACTCGGAGATTAAGAAAATAACCAACGGATTTAAAGACAAGTTTGGTGAAGGAGGCTTTGGCTCGATGTACAAGGGAAAGTTTCAGTAGTGGTCGTTTCGCAGCAGTTAAATTATTGGGCAATTCAAAAGCCAATGGACAGATTTTATCAACGAAGTTGCCACTATTGGAAGAATTCACCATGTCAATGTTGTGCAACTTATAGGCTTCGAGTGTGGAGGGATCGAGCGTGCTCTTATATACAAGTTCATGCCTAATGGGTCTCTTGAAAAGTATATTTTTTCTAGGCAAGGTAGCGTCCCACTAAGCAATGAGAAACTTTATGAGATTTCTCTTGGGGTGGCTCGAGGAATTGAATATCTACATCAAGGTTGTGATATGCAAATTTTACATTTTGATATCAAGCCCCACAACATTCTACTTGATGAGAAATTTGTTCCGAAAATCTCAGATTTTGGACTTGCCAAATCATACCCAACAAATAATAACACTATCCCCCTCACTGCTGCTAGAGGGACAATTGGATACATGGCTCCTGAACTATTTTATAAGAATATTGGAGGTGTTTCTTACAAAGCTGATGTCTATAGTTACGGGATGTTATTGATGGAAATGGTAGGAAGAAGAAAGAACTTGAATGCAATGGCAAATCATTCAAGCCAACTTTACTTCCCTTTTTGGGTTTATGACCAAGTTAGTGAAGGAAAGGACATAGAAGTACAAGAAGATGCCACAGAACATGAGAAGAAGACAACAACAAAGATGATTATTGTAGCGTTGTGGTGCATACAATTGAAGCCTGTTGATCGTCCCTCAATGCATAAAGTTGTAGAGATGCTTGAATCAGATGTTGAGTCCCTACGAATGCCTCCTAAGCCTTTTTTTACCCCATACCAGGTGCAAGAAGATGATTATAGAGCTAATAATACGAAGTTATCGGATCCATCAAATGACATTGATGTAGGACAGCTCAACAAGGCACATGCAGGGGATACGTGAAGCTGAATCAAAGATCAATTGGAATTATTACTGCATGATTGGAGCACCAGCAAGACTTGTTTCCATACACGTCTACGTGCATGAATGCACCCCTCTTTATTTGTTTCTTTATTTTAGCAATTTCATTGTTATTTACTGTTTTAGAAGATTCCTTTGTAACCGTAGATCTTTCCTGTTTTAATTTCAATTGCTTAAGATTAGGGATGGCGATCTATAAGAACCGACATCCAACTAGTATTTTGACACTTCGAATTTTCAATCAAAGAAACGCATTCCGAATTTTTGTTTTACTCGTGGGTTCAAGTTTGTTCCTGAATAAGAACGGTGATTCTTATTTTCACTTCAAGTTTCATCATTTTCCGCTACGTCGGTTGGTATCAAAGCGAGGTTTGGACTTTGTCTCAATGGCAAATCTACCAAGCGAGCAGGAGCCATGAACGAGAGGAATAGAGAAGAAGACGTAATCACACAAGGTGAGTTCAGGGCCTTCCAGCGTGAAACCCAGCAGGCATTGCAAGCAATACAAGCAACCCTCGCTGGGCTGACCACTGGGAATAACCAACAGCCCGAAGAGGAGAGGAGACATGATAATTACAGGGAAGAGATCACTTGGTTCGTGGCTACCAACCAATCCCACGTAGGCGACCGACCCTACGAGGATGAGCTAAGTGAAGAAGAAGACTATGCTGACAATATTTTGAGGCATAATCGACAGGGCTATAACAATATGGGAGAAAGAGGACATCAGGCGTTTCGAATGAAGATGGATCTCCCCAGCTTCAATGGTCAGCTTCAGATTGAGGGGTTCCTTGATTGGTTAGCAGTAGTGGAGAGGTTCTTCGACTATATGGAGATTCCTGAAGACAAGAAAGTAAAGCTGGTGGCCTATAGATTGATGGGAGGAGCTTCTGCTTGGTGGGAGCAGTTACAACTCACGAGAGTGAGACAACGAAAGGGAACGGTTCAGTCATGGCAGAAGATGAGACGCCTGCTGAGGCACAGATATTTACCCCCAGACTACGAGCAAATATTGTTTCAACAATACTAGGATTGCAAACAAGGGGCCCGAACTGTGCAATCATATGTGGAAGAGTTCCACAGGTTGTCATCTCGCAATAACTTGTTAGAATCCGATGCTCAACAGGTGGCCAGGTTTGTAGGAGGGTTGCGCCTAAATATACAAGACCGAGTCTCCATGCACACCATTTATTCCCTAACAGAAGCTATTACACTGGCAACAAAAGCAGAATCCCAATTGGAGAGGGGACGCTCCACTGGTGTGGTTCGACCACCATTCGAACCCAAACAGAATTTTCCAACTACTGCTGCACAAAGAGGAAAGTTGCCTATGAATCCACCACCATCCACAACCAATTTCTCAAAGGGGTCTAGTAGTAACCGGACCCAGATGACTACTGCTGGAACCATGTCACAAGAAACACCCAGGAACCCATACTCCCGACCATCTTCAGACAAGTGCTACCGTTGTGGCCAACCAGGTCACCGTTCTAACCAGTGCCCAAAGAGAGGAGTCGTGAATCTGATTGAGCAGGGAGAAGACCCAGATATGGAGATGGAGGGCATTGATTTGGAGGCAGAAGACATTTACGAAGAAGAAGAAATCACGGGGGGTGATGAAGGAGAGCTGCTGTCACATGCTTTGGTAGTCAGGAGACTGTTGTTGTCACCGAAACAGGTGAACCCATCACAGAGACACAATATATTCAGAACTCGGTGCACGGTGAATAATAAAGTGTGTGATGTTATTATTGATAACGGCAGCAGCGAGAATATAATATCCAGAACCATGGTCACGAAATTAGGCTTGAAAACAGGAAATCACCCCTCCCCATATGTAATCGGGTGGATAAAAACAGGTACCGAAGCAAAGGTGGCAGAAACTTGTCACTTCCAATTCTCCATTGGAAGAAATTATGTGGACAGTATCACTTGTGATGTCGTGGACATGGACGCCTGCCACATGATTTTAGGAAGGCCTTGGCAGTATGATGTGGATGCTACATACAGAGGCAGGGACAATGTGTATGTTTTCATGAGTGGAGGGAAGAAGGTGATTTTTGGCCCACTAAAGGAAGACTTCTCTAAGATCGAATCCAAGGCACCAAGCAAACCGTTACTACTGGTGGATGGGAGAAGTTTTATGGCCGAGGCCAGTGAAGCCAGCGAAGTCTTTGCTTTAATAATGGGGGAAGGAGAGAAGGCAGGTTGCACAATCATCCCCGACAAACTACAGCCCCTACTAGAAGAGTTCCAGGATATTATACCAGCAGAATTACCGGAAGGGTTACCACCCATACGGGATATTCAACATCACATTGATTTAATCCCGGGAACTAGTCTGCCAAACCGTCCACATTACCGCATGAGTCCAAAAGAGGCTAGCATCCTACAGGGACAAGTGGAGGATTTGATCAAGAAAGGGGTGGTTCAAGAAAGTATGAGCCCTTGCGCGGTACCCGCGCTCTTGGTGCCAAAGAAGGATGGCAGTTGGAGGATGTGCATCGACAGCCGAGCTATCAACAAAATCACCATTAAATACAGGTTTCCCATTCCGCGATTGGAGGATATGTTGGATATGCTAGCCGGGTCCAAAATCTTTTCAAAGCTTGATTTGCGAAGTGGGTACCATCAAATTCGAATCAGGCCCGGAGATGAATGGAAGACGGCGTTCAAAACAAAGGAGGGCTTATACGAATGGTTGGTGATGCCATTCGGACTCTCTAATGCTCCAAGTACATTCATGAGATTGATGAATCAGGTACTCAAACCATTCACTAACACTTTTGTGGTGGTTTATTTTGATGACATACTTATTTATAGCCGATGTGAAGCTGACCACATGGAACATTTACGGCAAGTACTCACAGTGTTGCAGACAAAATAAAGCGTATGTTAACTTAGCAAAATGTAAATTCATGACTAGCGATTTATTATTTTTGGGGTTTATTGTGAGTCTGCTTGGCATTAAAGTTGATGATGAGAAGATTAAGGCTATACGAGATTGGCCTACGCCAAAAGCGTAGGGAGGTGCGTAGCTTTCATGGGTTAGCTACATTTTACCGAGCGATTTGTCAAAGATTTCAGCCGAATCATGGCACCTATCACGGAATGCATGAAGAAGGGCAATTCCATTGGGGAGCCGAGGCGGAACACGTTTTGCACTCATCAAAGACAAATTATCATCCGCTCCGGTTTAGCACTTCAGATTTCGATAAATTGTTTGAGGTGGATCATGGCGCATCCATCATCGGTATTGAGCTGTTCTTTCTCAAGAAGGCGGACCAGTGGCTTTTATAGTGAAAAATTAAGTGAGGCACGCAGAAAATGGTCCACTTATGAGCTGGAATTGTATGCGATTTTCGAGCTCTGAAAGTGTGGGAACACTACCGGTCCAACAGAATTTATTCTCTTTAGTGATCACCAGGCACTCAAATTTATTAATAACCAGAGTAATGTGAACCGAATGCATGCTAGGTGGGTTGCATTCATCCAAAAGTTCACTTTTACATTGAAGCATAAATCGGGGCAGTCAAATAAGGTGGCTGATGCTCTCAGCCGAAAGGTGTCCCTACTCATTACCATGCAAGCCGAGGTCATTGGATTTGAAAATCTTAAGGAATTGTATGCCGTTGATGAAGACTTCGGGAAAATTTGGGGCAAGTGCCAACAGGGCATTCCACAGGCGGACATGCACATACACGAGGGATATCTATTTCGGGGCAACCAGTTGTGTATTCCCAGGAGCTCTCTACGGGAACAAATTATACATGAGCTGCATGGAGGAGGCTTAGGAGGCCACTTGGGAAGGGATAAAACCATAGCCCTTGCAGAAGAACGCTACTACTGGCCGCAATTAAAACGAGACATCGGTGCCCATGTCAAGAGATGCCCGATTTGCCAAGCTGCCAAGGGTCAGACGCAGAACACAGGCCTATATCTACCATTACCCATACCTGCAGCCCCATGGGAAGATCTATCTATGGATTTCATACTGGGACTCCCGAGAACTCAGCGGGGTGTTGATTCCGTCTTCGTAGTAGTGGACAGATACTCTAAGATGGCCCATTTCATTGCCTGCAAAAAGACTTCAGACGCAGTGCATATCGCCAACTTATTCTTCAAAGAAGTTGTGAGACTACATGGTGTCCCTAAATCTATCACCTCAGATTAGGACACTAAATTTTAAAGCCATTTTGAGGACATAATGGCGACAATTTGATACAACTCTTAATTTCAGCAGCATCATCCATCCCCAAACCGATGGGCAAACCGAAGTGGTAAGCCGAACTCTAGGCAACTTGATCTGTTGTCTCTCGGGTGAGAAGCCGAAACAATGGGACCTCACATTAGCGCAAGCTGAATTTGCCTACAACAGCATGAAGAACAGGTCCACAGGGAAAACACCATTCCAAATTGTTTCTCGCCAACCCCTCGCCATGCACTGGATCTAGTACCCCTACCAAAACTTCCAGGGATGAGTATAGCAGCAGAAAACATGGCAGACAGAATTAAGGCCATTCAAGAAGAAGTAAGGATGTCACTAGAAGCATCCAATGCCAAATACAAAGCGATCGCGAGATAAAAGCGTCGTCGTAAAATCTTGAAGTGGGAGACTTAGTGATGGTTTATCTGCGAAAGGGACGCCTACCAGCGAGGAACACTTAGCAAACTTAGCAACAAGAAATATGGCCCCTACCGGATCCTACAGAAGATTAACGACAATGCTTATCGAGTGGACCTTCCAGTTGAAATGACAATTTCTCCCACCTTCAGCGTAGTGACTGTTTGAATACTATCCACCGGATCGTCCTCCTCCAATCTACATAACTCGAGGGCGAGTTCTTCTCAACCAGGGAGACTGATGTAGGACGACTCAACAAGGCACATGCGAGGGATACGTGAAGTGAATCAAAGATCAATTGGAATTATTCTTGCACGATTGGAGCACCAAGCAAGACTTGTTTCCATACACGTCTACGTGCATGAATGCACCCTCTTTATTTGTTTCTTTATTTTAGCAATTTCATTGTTATTTACTGTTTTTAGAAGATTCCTTTGTAGCAGTAGATCTTTCTGTTTTAATTTCAATTGCTTAAGATTAGGGATGGCGATCTATAAGAACCGACATCCAACTAGTATTTTGACACTTCGAATTTTCAATCAAAGAAACGCATTCCGAATTTTTGTTTTACTCGTGGATTCGAGTGCATTCTTGAATAAGAACGGTGATTCTTATTTTCACTTCAAGTTTCATCATTTTCCGCTACGTCGGACATGGACTCTTCATATGAGTTTGGTCGTTAATAAGTATGAATGTAGATGATAGTTTTTTTATGGTATTACAAAAGTGGTAATCATTGCTTATAGAAGTGGATAATTTTTAATTACTCAATAAAACTCGATAATTTTACATATGAAACAACCTGATCATTTTTCCTGTTATTGACCTGAAATGGCTTTTTTCCACCAAAAAGACTTTGCAGAGCAGAGATAAGATGAATGGTTTGATTAATATAGGTTGCCTATATTTACAACATTGGTGTGATGTTTTTTTTTTATTGAATCTCATTTTTTATAGTGTATTTTTTTATATATTTAAAAAATAGTTTTAAAAAAAGTTATTTTACTAAATTTTATAAAGTCAATGGATTTGTCCGCTAATTTGGCTAGTTGATATGATTCATTGGTCTAACAATTTTTATTAATTCATCTATAAAATATTGGATTAATTGAGAACACAATGAAAGAAGAAGAATGGAGAACACACCTTTTAAATTATCTTCTGCGAGTTGCAAGATGGGACCAGACAAGATTCTTTCCATGGTTTCTCTTCTCTTATTGACCTGGAAACTTCAAGGAAGCCTCCTCCTTCCCCACCATTTTCTCTTCTCTGTTTACTCTCGTCTGCATCACCTTTGGAGACGAGCTTGACTTTGCAGGTGCAGGCCATCGATAGGTTTTTCTCTTATTGACAGAATAGGATTTTAACCTGGCCTATGATCATGCAATCTCTCGACGACTTTAATTATTTGTTGGCCGATGATTGATTTCCTTTCGTTTTGACTGATTCAATTCGTAGCTAGTCTGTAGAATATACAGTATAGATCATATAATGTGATGAAAGAAGTTATTTGAATTTATGCGATAATAGATGAAAGAAGTTAGTTTATAAAAACACAAACCATCTTCATTATTATTATTATTATTATTATTACCCCGCGGATGAAATTGAATATGTAGTCAAGATAGCACTCCCCTTTGTCCTAGGATGATTGACCCCCATGGATTTCAAAAGACGAACGTGTTTTGAAATTAATTAAATTAAATGAGAGAGATGAAATATTAAGAAATTAAGTAATTTTAATTTTTATCATGAACTAAAAACTTGAATTTAATGGTTTAGAAAGTGTTTTGCTTTAATGATTATGTATTTTATAACTCATTTTACTGAAATAACATAAGTTTAATTTCTCATGTCCTTATTTAGTAAGTGTTTTACTTTAATTATTACTTTAAAAATTATTTCAAATACACTAAATAAAAAAGACTAAATCTAAGAGATAAAAAAGTTGAAAGAATATAAAAATGAAAAGATAACCTAAATTTTATAGGAACTTCTAAGTTTTATATTGACATAGCATTGCACAGCAAGTAAGGTATATGCTGCAACAAATTCATGTACTTATTGATTTTATTGCATTGTTTTGTATTTACACCCACACACACAAGTCACCATTTAAAATTAATTTTGGAAAATGAAATAATTTTAAGAACACGCACTCCACGTTCATTTTTCACAATTTATTTATATACTATGATGAATATTCTTTTAAATACTTGGAATCTAAAATTTATAGAAGCAAAAAACTTTCTTAACCACCCTGCTCCACGTTTTGGACTAATTTTGAAGAAAAAGATGTATAAACACAAAGAAGATAGTTGGAAGATGGACCATACTGCATCATTCTTTCCCTGGTTTCTTGTCTGCTTCACATTTGGAATGGACCAGAGAGGAAGACGAGCTTGACTTTGCACGTGGAGGCCATCAAGAGGTCTTCCCTTTCTTTCATTGATTATCAGTCAGTGTTCGAGCATGCAATAATCCATTCTTTCATTGATTATCAGTCAGTCTTCGAGCATGCAATAATTCATAAACTTTAATTCGTGGCCATTGATTTCCTTTCATATTGATCCAAGATGATATTCGTCCAGTAGTATTGTTCCCAGAATCACATCATATATACTTCTCATCTTGCTCCTAAAGATTTTGATAATAGTTCGGTTAATAATATATTTTAAAAAACCATTCAAAGGAAAAAATAGTAATAAAAATAACGAGTATTAAGTATGCTATGAAAAAAATTAAAATAAAATAATCTCAAATAAAAAAAGAAATCAAATATAACATGTAAAAAAATACACGAGAATAAAATTGAAAATAACTTTCAATTTGATAAATTATTTCATATAAAAAAAAAAACAAGGCTCAAATCTGGAAAAAATAATTAAAACATTGCCTCAAATATTTAAAATACGTATGCGAAAATCAAGAAGAAGAAAAAACATTAATTTGTGGCCACTGATTGATTTCCTTTCGTATTCATGGATCCAAGATGGTATTTGTAGCTAGTCTGTAGAGGTGTATTGCTCTCAAGACCACATTATATCTTTTGTATAAGATATATGAGTGTTGTTGAAGTTTTTTAAGATATTTTTATTCAAAAATATATTAAAATATTTTTTTATTTTTAAAATAATTTTTAATGAATATGTAAAAATGATATGAAAATAACAAAAAAATTAATTCAAATTAAAAAATAAAAAAATTAATTTTAAAAATATTTTTAAAACACAATTTCAAGCATGGCGGAAGACCACGGTTTTGGTAGGAGAAATGGATGTTGAACATAAGAGCATGGTTGGGAGTGCTTCTCAATGACACCAATATCAGGTGATCACGAGTCAAAACCACTCTCTAAAACATGGGAACATGCCCTATTAACAGGGGTTAATATTTTCGATTCTATTTGTTTTTATCAAAAGAAAATAATCAAACTGAAAATCATAATTTTTTTTTGTGTTTAAGTTTTTTTACTTTCTAATACTATTATTTTGTTTTGTTTAATCGAGTGTGAATGGCAATAATTTAAATATTTTTAGACCAGTTCGGGTCTCCTTCATTTACACAAAAGAAATAGCTTTGTTTGTATATAAATCAAGATGCACATTGATTGGACTGCTGAATGCATAGTGTAAAATATATCGACATGGAATGTTTTCATTTCATTTCATTTATTATTAATATTATTTAGACGCTTGATTCCAACTTCGAATTGAGGAAATTTCTCTGTTCTTTCATCAAGTGTGGACAAAGACTTGGTTGTCTGGTGTCTTCCAGGAAGTTTGTAAATTTGTTTCATATAATTTATAATTGTGACAATATTTATTTTTAAAATGACTTTTACATAAGAGTATATTAATTTTTTTAAATATTAATTTTGATATTAGTATATCAAAATAATTTGAAAACATTCACAAATATTAATTTATAGCTAATAAAAAATATTGTTTTACAAAACTCTTAAAACACAAAAATAAGCAATATTTAAGAGATGGTGGAGATCTACAGTTGTCGAGTAAAAGTACCGACTAAAAATCTATTTTAAAGATATTTTCCAATAATAGTTATTTTAAAGATATCTTTCCAGAAAAAATGAGAATAATTATATATTTTGATATTTATTTAATATCAATGTTTTAATATATATATATATATATATATATATGAACTAATATCACATAAAATATAACAATATAAAGAATACATCTTAAAAAATAAAACACATACTTTTATTTCTTTTTATAACAATAATATTAGTGACAACGATAATATTGTTACTACTAATTAGAATATTAATTATTTGCAATAATGTTCATAATAATGATTCATCAAATAATTTAATAGATTAAAAATAACTAATTTTTAAATAATATTTTTAAACAAAAAAATATTAAGAGTATAAATATTTTATACTTCTCATCTTGCTTGGTAAAGATTTTGATAATAGTTCCGTTAATAATATATTTTAAAAAATAATTCAAAGGAAAAAATAGCAATAAAAATAATGAGTATTAAATATGATAGGCAAAATAATTAAATTGCAAAAAATAAAATTATCTCAAATAAAATAAATAACATCAAATAAATAACAATAAAATATGACATTTAATAAATTACAGGAGAATAAAATTGAAAATAAATTTTAATGTGATAAATTATTTCACATAAAATAAATAATAAAAAAAGGATCAAATGTGAAAAGAATAATTAAAAGATTACCTTAAAAATTTAAAAGACTTATGCGAAAATCAAGAAGAAAATAAATAAATAATAGGCCTCCCAACACTAACCTAAGATCTGATGGTTGCATGTGCCGCCACATCATTAAAAAACCCTCAAGGTGTTTCAAGCATCATCGTAAAAAATGAAGGTTTGATTTAAACACCACCAGAGTATATAGTCATAGAAATACTTTTTGATGTTTAGCTATGCTATGAAATATAAGTTGCAAAATAACTTATTGGTTTTTTAATTTTGTTTCAGGTTTATGAATGAGCATGAACAAAATATGATAGATGAAAAGGTTAAAGTATTATGAAATTAGAAAAATAATAATTATATAAATTACTTTAAATAAAATAAATAGCAATCAAAACAATAAGAGCCAAATATGAGATATAAAAATATTTAAAGAGGGAGTGAAATTGATTTTTTTAACTTTATAAATTATTTCAAATACAGTAAATAAAAATAGACCAGAACAAAGAGAACCTCAATTTTCTAAATTATTTGAAAAAAATAAGACCAAATTTTAGCGATAAAAAAATAAAAAGGATAAACTTGAGAAAAATAAATTATAATTTCATAAATTAAATAACAATTAAAAGATAAAAATCAAATATAAATTAAAAATCTAATAAATTACATTTGAAGACGAGCTTTGACAAATTCAAATCATGAAGGCTCTTCTTTCCATGAACCTTCTTCAACTTGCTACGGTAACTTTTCAGTCACCATCAAATTCGTGTCCTTTCTCTTACATCATACTCCCCTAGTCAATCTAAAGTCTAAACTTTCAAAACTCTCTCTTCACATTTGAAAAACCCTTCTTTGATTGGTGGGGAGTAATCTTCAATCAACTTTCTATTTCTTAATCAGTAAGACTCGACCATGCAATTAATTTGTGGCCACCGATTGATTTCTTTTCGTATTGATCAATCCAGGATGGTACTGCCGGGAGTAATCTTCCTAATTCTTAATCGGTGAGAGACTTGACCATGCAGTCTCTCGGCGACTTTAATTATTTTGTATTCATTTCATTGGTTTGCCACATTATATCTTTTGTGCATATAAAGTGTAACAAAGTCATCATTTGATTTCCCATAATTAAAAAGTTAAATTTCTCTCTCGATGTTCATCGAGTAGAATATCTTCAAGGCACCCCTTTGGTGCGTATGCCGCTCTTCTTACGCTTGAGATCCTTTCCACCCACCATCGTTGCGGTGCTAGACAGGATCACCAATGATCTGCGCTCCTTCTTCTTGTGGCAATGTCCTTAATATTAGCTCCCTTTCCGACTAAATACCGACCCGGCGGTTGTGGCGACCGATTTATTGAGCTTGGTTGTGAAGACAACGTGCACCTAACATTACTGATTGAATATGGTAAAATATTATGTTGAGGCAATCAATTACAGCGACTACACGATTCGACTTGTTGATGCTTGCTGTTCATAAGGATGATTGCTTCTCCATCCCTCATCATTTTCTTACAAAAAGTTCTTCTATCCAGTATCTCAATGATGATGATAATAATAATTATTATTATTATAAATATTGGAATGAGGGTTACGTGTTAGCTTTTATATGTTGCGAAAATGAAATACAGAATCCTCCAGATTATATTATGGATACTTCTTCTTGCAAAAATGGCAGTGGTACTGCACATAATTCTTCTCCCAGCTGTGTCAACATGGAAGGCCATTCGTATGTCATGGTTGGTGGGGAGATCAAGGATCTACCTGACTTGTGCCGTGTAAATTTGATGTATATTGTTCCAAAAAATGTGAGAAATATGTCGTATAAAGATGTCCATGATATTTTGGCAGATGGTTTCGAGCTTCAATGGTTGAGTCATTATTCGATTTTACAAAACCTACTGAAGTACCATACCGTACGCCCCCTCTCTCACAGCTTACCTCAAGTAGTGTATTAAATCGACCTGTTGGCATAACACAGCTTAATATTCTAAGTCTGTAAAATACCAACACTGTTGACCCTTCTGTTCTCTCTTTATATGCAGCCTTAAGGTCGAAATTAGATTATTGGCTGTTTGCAGGTGAGGAGGAATATTACGGTCTTATACATTTACTTCACGCATTTTATTCGTTATTATATGAACTTTTTTTAATAATCATCAAGATTTTGCACCCTGACTCATATTTCGTTGTGGTGATTGTAGGTATCAACTGGATATTTTGTCAAGCTACCGAGGGTGAGTTAATTTATTTTGTGTAATTTATAGAAAGAGTAGTAATATTTTTCTAATAAATAAATAAAAAGATTCAATCACTTCTGCTTTTATTTTGAATGAATAGTAAATCATTCTTCTTCTTCTTCTTCTGTCATTGTGTTTTTATTTGGCAGGCCATTATTGTGATTACCGGCACACCACCGCCCCAGTTTTACAAAGCTTTCTCATGCGGTTTCTGCCTGCGATGCTTGCCTTTATCGGTGAGTATTTTACTTTGCTTTTATCAACTTATAGTGAAACAATAAATATATCAACGAACAAAAATTACAGCTTAAGAAATAATTATTGTGGAGCCCCCCATTAGATCCAAAATTAGCATAAATTTAGATATTTCTTAGGAGCCCCCCAACTATTTCAAGTTTTGACTTTATGTTAAATTTGTATAATTTTTGCATCAATTAATGTATCTAATATTCTTTCTACTTTTGTTCTCAATTGTATCCAATAAATCTAGAACAATATTGATTTAAAGCATTACAAAGTTCTTATCATTCCCTTTATTGTTTGTTTCAGTAGACTTGCATGGATATTGTTTTCTTTTCAATTTCATGAGGTACTTATTAGAGTGTTGAGAGCCACGATGATCATTTTTAGAAATTGAAGACATAGAATGCACAAATTAATCACACATATATACTACTTACGTAAAATCAATGAAATAGTTGTAAATTATTTTAAATTTTGATACTAGGAATTTGACATTTGAAAAAAAAACTGTCATCGATGTCTGGATAAACTTAAAAAGGAATGAAGCGTTGCGATAAAAGTTACATGAAATTGTTGGAATGTTTTCTGTATTGACTTTTTTTTGTTGTAATGTCCCTATACAGTGATATATCATGTGTTATTTTTCCCATGTGGGCTATCATGTCTTCTGACTTTACTCATCTATAAATGGAGAAGAAGACATTTATCCATGTATGACAATATTGAAAAATTCTTGCAAAGTCATGATAATGATCTCGTTCCGATAAGGTACACTTACTCGGAGATTAAGAAGATAACCAACGGATTTAAAGACAAGTTGGGTAAAGGAGGCTTTGGCTCAGTGTACAAGGGAAAACTTCGTAGTGGTCGTTTCGCAGCAGTTAAATTATTGGACAATTCAAAAGCCAATGAAAAAGGTTTTATCAGCGAGGTTGACACTATTGGAAGAATTCACCATGTCAATGTCGTGCAACTTATAGGCTTCAGCGTCGAGGGATCGAAGCGTGCTCTTATATACGAGTTCATGCCTAATGGGTCTCTTGAAAAGTACATTTTTACTAGGCAAGGTAGCGTCCCATTAAGCAATGAGAAACTTTATGAGATTTTTCTTGGGGTGGCTCGAGGAATTGAATATCTACATCAAGGTTGTGATATGCAAATTTTACATTTTGATATCAAGCCCCACAACATTCTACTTGATGAGAAATTTATTCCGAAAGTCTCAGATTTTGGACTTGCCAAATTAAACCCAACAAATAATAACAGTGTGTCCTTCACTTCTGCTAGAGGGACATTTGGATACATGGCTCCTGGACTAGTTTATAAGAGTATTGGAGGTGTTTCTTACAAAGCTGATGTCTATAGTTACGGGACATTATTGATGGAAATGGTAGGAAGAAAAAAGAACTTGAATGCAATGGCAAATCATTCAAGCCAACTTTACTTCCTTCATGGGTGTATGACCAAGTCAATGAAGGAAAGGACATAGAAGATGCCACGGAACATGAAAAGAAGACAACAAAAAAGATGATTATTGTAGCATTGTGGTGTATACAATTGAAGCCTGTTGATCGTCCCTCAATGCATAAAGTTGTAGAGATGCTTAAATCAGATCTCTAGTCCCTACAAATGCCTCCTCGACCTTTTCTTACCCCATACCAGGTGCAAGAAGATGATTATAGAGCTAATAATGAAAAGTTATCAAATCCACCAAATGACAAGGACTCTTCATATCAGTTTGGTCGTTAATAAGTATGAATGTAGATGTTACTTTGTATATGGTATTACAAAAGTACTAATCAGGACTTATAGAAATCGATCATTTTTCACTATTATTTACATCAATAAAGCTTGATAATTTTACATATGGCACAACCTGATAATTTTTCTGTTATTGACATGAAATGACTTTTTTCCACCAAAAAGACTTTGCAGAGCATAGTTAAAAGGATTGGTTTGATTAATAAAAGTGCTTTCAATACTTTTATATATTTTGGTGAGTTTTTTATAAGCTCATTTATCATAATTAAATATGAGAAATTATAATTAAGTATTGCAAATTTAATATGTTTGATAATAGGATATGTTTATACTATATAAAATGTGTAGTGAAGGATTTTGATTGGAAAGTGAAAACAAACAATATTAAATTTGTAAGTATAACAAAATTTGAAAATTTCTATTTTTATTTTTTTATTTTAAATTGATAAGTTTTTGTGTTTTTATATAATTTTATGTGCTGATATCAAAAATAAATTTCAAAAAATAAAAAAATATATATCATTTTGATGCAATTCTAAACGAAAAACACTTTCTAAAACAAACTCAATCACACTCCCAAATAGACACTAATTTTTTTAAAAATCGTTTTAAAAATGCAACAGTGAAATTTATTAATTAATTAACAACAAAAAACTACTCTTCACCAACTACTATTACACATTGTATTACAATCATAATATACAGTTTTTACTCTATTTTTTTTTAAGAAATTTATTTTTGCCCATTTTATTTTATTTTATATATATACGTTGCAGAGCAAAGATAAGAGGAGTGGTTTGATTAATATAGGTTGCCTATATTTACAACATTGGTGTGATGTTTTTTTTTTATTGAATCTCATTTTTTATAGTGTATTTTTTTATATATTTAAAAAATAGTTTTAAAAAAAGTTATTTTACTAAATTTTATAAAGTCAATGGATTTGTCCGCTAATTTGGCTAGTTGATATGATTCGTTGGTCTAACGATTTTAACTTTTTTTTAATTCATCCATAGATGTTGGATTAATTGAGAATTTAATTTTTATAAACGATTTTTTTATGCTTTTTAAGAGGATATTTTCTTCTAAAAAATTATCTAGGAAATAGGTTGGTGTTTGATTTTTTAATTTTTATTTTTATTATTATATAGTTAAGTAAGAAAAAGCCTTTAATCTATGACAGGAAGTAACCGGGCCATGGAGATCAGGAGGGAAGGTGTGAGTGGCAGGGATGGAGGTGAGACCAGGTGATTCAGCTAATGTTTTGATGCTTGTTATCTTGGTTGTTTGACTAGGAAATGTATTGGAGGGAAGGGGTGAAGCTGCTTCAGCTGCCATTGATAGAGAGATAGAGATATCTAATGACAGCTGCGTGACTATATAGCACTTGAATCTCTCCTCTCTGTCACTCGATTATTTAATGTACTCTCCCAGCTAGCTCTACAACAAATGTTTCTTTCTTTCATTTTGTGCTCTCTCACTATAAATTTAATTTATAGTGAATTAAAAATATTTTTAAAAAACTTTTAAAATGCAAAAATAAACAGGTGGAGATCTACGGTTTTCAACTAAAAGTACCGACTAAAACGTTTTTAGTTTTTTACTGATTGCAAAAAAAAAAATAAAAAATATTATTTTGATGTATTTTCAAGTGAATACCTCTTTAAATTATAATCTCTATCACACTCACAAATAGACTTTTAGATGCTTTTTAAAAGCGTGATTATTTTTTAAATTAAATTAATTTTTAGTGTTTTTTTATAATTTTAATGTATTTTTAGACAATATTTTAAAATATAATTTATAGTATTCTTTAACAAATTCTATAAAATAGAACGAGGATCAACAATGTTCGTATATTATATCAGAGAACCAATAGCATAGGGAAGTGCAAATTTCATTGTTCTTTCATCAAGTGAAATATTTATACAGAAAAAATGACAATAAATCTTTTAAAGTTTTTTTATAGATTGTATATATAATGTTGATCGATTTTATAAAAGGACTAAAATACCCTTATATATATAATAGCATCCCCTAGGATATGATAACTCCTATTTTGTTGAACCAAAACCTCATCCTTTCAACTATCTAGTAGGTGACCTAGTAGTAAGAGCTTGAGAGTAAAATGTCTAATACAATTGACACTAAAGATTTTCAAGATCATTAATTTCAGGGTCAGTGAGATTAGTCAAGATATGTTCAAATAGCTTAAACATCCCAAAAACAAAATTCATCCTTCCTCTATCTCTCTTCAAAACATCACATCTTCTTTTTCTAAATTTGGTTTGTTGTCCCTGAACATCTCGTCTCATCACATCAGCGACTGGTGGTGGTGTTTCAGGTGGGTTTGGTTCATGAGTCTGGATGGCGAGGTTTTGATGTTGCTGGTTTGTTGCTTGCAACCCCAATCGAGCCATGGTGTGATTTAAGTAACAAAGTGGTTCCAGTATGCGGTGCACCATCCGGTCAATTCAAGGACTTGGCCAAAGTTGGTTTTAGGAATATTTTAGCAATAACTTGTTGTGTACTGTTGAGATACCCGGTTATTACCAGCTGCACAATTGTCGCAATTGATTCTTGTAATTAATATTTACTTTGTATAGAAGATATCGCAATTGATTCTTGTAATTAATATTTACTTTGTATAGAAGATATGACTCTAGTAATATAGGAATGTGGTTTTGGTAAATGATTAGTTTACGGGATTTTCATTATTGTATAGAGCCTTAAGTGCAAAGAACAAAACAGGCTTTATTGATGGCTCCCTTGAACCACCATCAAAAACCATCAAACCCAATGAATACAACCGCTGGAGAAGATGCAACGATATGGTTCTATCATGGATCATCAATTCATTAGAACACGAGATTGCAAATAGTGTTGTCTACACTGACTTGGCATATGATCTCTGGGTTGATCTCGAATAGAGATTCTCAACCATCAACATACCCAGAATTTTTCAAATAGAAAGGGAAAAATGTTTTTTCTCAAAGGTTTTCCTCCTGGACACCAGTGACATGGTAGGGAGCCACCTATCCCTCCACCACGATCTAATGGGAACAACAGTGCACATCAAGGAAGGACCAACCAGTTCAACCACAATGGTACACGGCAACAGTCCTCCGCCAATTATATACAAGTATCAGAACCACCACATCAACTTCAGACCATAACACCCCATCTCTCTCTTGAACAATGCAAGCAAATAATGGGCACTGTCGGTAAGGAGGATTTTAATCCAACACAAGAAAATTTCGCAGGTCTGAATCCTCCTTCTTGTTTTAGTTTTCATGCCAATATATGCCTACCAGATGTTTGGATTATTGATAGTGGTGCTACTGACCATATTACCCATTCTTCACAACTCCTCGCCAATACTTCACAAACTACCAGAGAAAATTGGATATTACCCTTCCACAAGTTGGGTTGCCTACCGGAGAAAAAGCACAAATAACTTCAATCGGCAATATCCAATTTGATGACCTTTTTCACCTCACTAATGTTAATCTCTTATCTGTACCATGACTTACTAAGTCCCTTCATTGTTTTGTTTTTTTCCCCACTTTTTGTTACATACAGGACTTGCGCACGCGGAAGATGATTGGATTGGGTAAGAGACATGGGAACTTGTATTACTTTGATCCGCGCCACCTCGCTATACACCTTCGCTCTTCCTCCACATACCATGTGACCGTTCAAACTAATACATGGCACCTTCGATTGGGACATCCCTCCGATGCCAAACTTCGCGTATTATCTACACAATTTTTGACATTTCTCTTCCTAAAAATATATGTGATTTTTGTCCTTTAGCTAAATAAACTAGACTTCCATTTCCTTCTAGTTCAATAAAAGTATTGCCCCTTTTGATTTAATTCACTGTGATATTTGGGGACCACACAAAACTACCTCTCATTCTGGTGCAAAATATTTTTTAACCATAGTTGATGACTTTTCACGCACTACATGGGTTTATTTAATGAGTTTTAAATCAGAAACACAAAACTTGATTACATCTTTCTTTTCTTTTGTGAACACACAATTTCAAACCAACATCAAAGCCATTTGTGTTGATAACCGGGGAGTTTGCATCCTTAAAATCTTTTTTCTAAACATGGTGTCATCTATCAAGACACTTGCACCTACACACCCTAACAAAATGGTGTGGTCGAGCTAAAACATCGCCATCTCCTTGAAATGGCACAAGCCCTTCGTTTGCATGCTAACCTACCTTTTCCTTTTTGGGGTGAATGTATACTCACCGCTGCCTACCTTATCAATCGTCTCCCTATACCTGTCTTAAACAACAAAACACCATATGAAATCCTTTTGGACAAACACCCGTTTACAAACACCTTCGCGTGTTTGGTTGCTTATGTTATGCCACTAACCTCTAACCCACCAATAAATTTGATACCTTAGCTCGAAAATGTATCTTTGTGGGTTACCCTTTTGGACAAAAAGCATATCGCTTATATGATCTAGACAACCACAAATTTCTAGTTAGTCGCGATGTTGTTTTTCATGAAACCATTTCCCTTTTATCACAAACAACTTCACCCAACCCATCTCACCAACACCCCAGCCCATTCCTCCTACACTTCACCTATTAACACCACCTCCACATCACACCAACCCACTACACCTCTTGCACCCCAGCCCATTCCTCCTACACTTCAGCCTAATGACACCACCTCCACATCACACCACCCACTACACCTCTCACACCCATCATTCCACCTCCTTTCAACTCATTACCCACCACCACCATTGAAACTCCTTCTTCCCTTTCTATTGACTGCCCTAACATCATTCCCACACCAACCCCTTCTCCCGCCCTTCGACGCTCTACCGACATCCCTCAACCCTCTGTACTTCTCCGTGATTTTGAATGTCATAATATCATGTCTCAGACCCATTCCGACTCATCTTCCGCCATCTCACGAGGTAAGGTTTCCGGTATCCCCTATCCAATTTTCTTTCTTACCAAAAATTGTCCTATGCTCACCATTCTTTTGTCACGACTATTTCTAAAATCATCGAGCCCACTACCTATGCACAGGCCTCCACTGATCCCCTTTGGTGTGAGGTTATGGCAAAGGAAATTCAAGCACTTGAACAAAATAATACTTGGGTTCTCACCTCTTTACTCAGTAGGTAAACGCCCCATTAGGTGTAAATGGGTGTTCAAGGTCAAATACCATTCCGATGGTACTTGTCGAACGATATAAGGCCCGCCTTATTGCGAAGGGTTAGACACAAAAGAGGGTCTCGACTACACCGAGACTTTTTCTCCCACCGGTAAACTTGTCACTTTCCGTTGTCTTCTTGCCCCGGCCTCTGCTTCAAACCGGCCGCTTCATCAACTAGATGTGCAAAATGCTTTCCTACATGGTGACTTGGATGAGGAAGTTTACATGATTCCTTCTCCTGGACTTGACCAACAAGGGGGAACTTAGTGTGTCGACTACAAAAGTCACTTTATGGTCTAAAGAAAGCAAGTCGTAATTGGTTTGCAAAGCTCACCACTGCTCTTCGAGAAGCTGGATTTGTTCAATCTATGGCTGATTATTCCCTTTTTACCAGGTCTAACACAAATTCCTTTACTGTTATTTTAGTTTACGTTGACGATATTGTGATTACAGGAAATAATTCCCAAGATATTCAATCCACAAAGGACTTCCTCAACCATCGCTTCCGCATCAAAGATTTGGGTCTCCTGAAATACTTCTCGGGCATAGAGGTGGCAAGATCCAACAAAGGCATATTCATTTCCCAGTGCAAGTATGCACTTGAATTACTTGATGACGCTGGTTTGATAGGAGCGCGTCCCTACTCCTTTCCCATGGAGCGGACCCTAAGACTTAAGCCGGATGAAGGAAAACTACTCCATGACCCCACTAGATATCGTCGCTGGTCGGTCGTATCATATATCTCACGGTGACCGGACCGGACATAAGCTTCGTTGTCGACATACTCAGCCGCTACAAACATGAACCACACCAACCACACCTTGATGCTGCTTTACGGGTGTTGCGATACATTAAGAATTCACCCGGACAAGGTATCTTCTTTCCAGCACAAAATGATCTCAAACTCAAAGCCTTCTGTGACTCAGATTGGGCTACTTGCTCCACTACAAGATGTTCCGTGACAGGTTATTGTGTCTTTATTGGGAATTCCTTGATTTCCTGGAAAACAAAGAAACAAAACACAGTCTCACGATCATCAGCTGAAGCAGAGTATCGAGCTATGGCAGATGCTTGTTGTGAGATCAAATGGCTTGGATACATACTTAGAGACTTGAAGATTCCACACTCAGAACCAACAACACTTCATTTTGATAATCAATCAGCTCTACATATAGTCGAAAATCATGTCTTCCATGAAAGAACAAAACACATTGAACTCGATTGTCACCTAGTTTGCCAACATCTCGCTTTGGAGTAATTTCCACAAGATATACTCCCACAAAGATGCAACTAGCGAGACTTGTTCACTGAAGCCACTAGGAAAGGCACCATTTTCCTTTTACTTGGCAAGTTGGGATTGTATGATATTCACTCACCAACTTGAGGAGGCGTGTAAAACCCGAGATTTTTTTTTATCGTTACACAACGATCCGTAACCATTCACCTCGGAAAAATGTAATCCATTCAATAAACATTCCATTAAAAAAAATAAAGTTCTCATAAACGTACCATACTACAGTTTTCACAACTAAAGATTTCGTTTAGAAATATTCATACATGGATATGGTCTTACGTTCTTAATCTACTAATGACATTTTCAAGAGTTCACAAAAGGGTCTGAAAATAAATTAAACATTGCTACAATTCAAAAACATCCTAAATTAGCATGCAATCCACACGATTCTTTACAAAAGTAGGTTCCCTTTTTATTAGATTTTCTAGCCCTCACGTGGCTGTGATGTTCCTACAACAATACAAGTATTTAATAAAATGCAATTACTTAAATATAATATTAAAATAATTTTGACCAAATGACCTATCGTTTAAGAGTTACGCTGGCAAGTTGAAACTTCTGCATATACATAAAGCAATCCGATTATAGAAATATAAGAACTTCATTTCTCATTTTCGAGTAACAAATATCATTACTCTGAATATTCATATAAGACACTCATATCTGAGGTCTACTATTCTTTTGTTCCGGCCATCCTTTCAGATGCCATTATCAGAAGCTAATCATTCATTTATTCCGGCCATCCTTTCGGATACGATTAGCCGAAGCTAATCAATCATTTATCCCAGTCATCCTTTTGGATGCCATTAGCCCAAGTTAATCAATTGTTTATCCCGGTCATCCTCTCGGATGCCATTAGCCGAAGCTAATCAATCGTTTATCCCGGTCATCCTTTCGGATGCCATTAGCCGAAGTTAATCAATCGTTATTTGCATTTAAGCATTCAACACTAATATCTACATCATTGTATTCGTATAATATTCTATTTAAAATACCTATTACTTGTCAAATAAAAGAAGAGGTGTAATCACCTACCTGCTCTATTTCAAGGTCGTGACGGTTTCTCGATGATCGTGTTGGCGAATTGTGACCTCGGACCGACATGCATGGAAGATTTGGATGAGAAGGGCATGTTTGTTTGGACGATGATTCAATTCCCACTGCACTGCCTGCGACGTCAATGTCCAAAAAAATCATTATATATCTATTTCTAATTTCACATTCATCACCATACTTATTTCAACAATCTTAGCTGAAACATGCATAAAATTCTCAACAAAATTATGCATGTATTTTCATCACAAATCTATCAACAAAATCTCAACAGGAAACACACATTAAACCCATAAATTTTAATACATAATCCATCAATAAAATTCCAATAAAATTACCCATTGGAATCATAAATTTCAGACCATAATCTACCAACAAAGTTCCAATAAAAATACACATTAAATCCCAAAATTTCAATACATAATCTATTAATAAAATTCCAACAAAATTACACATTGTAACCATAAATTGGATCCCATAATCCACCAATAAAGTTCCAACAAAATACACATTAAATCCCAAAGTTTCAGTACATAATCTATCAATACAATTCCAACAAAATTACCCATTGTAACAATAAATTTCAGCCCATAATCCACCAACAATGTTCCAACAAAATACAAATTAAATCCCAAAATTTCAGCACATAATCTATCAATAAAATTCCAACAAAATTACCCATTGTAACCATAAATTTTAGCCTATAATCCACCAACAAAGTTCCAACAAAATACACATTAAATCCTAAAATTTCAGCACATAATCTATCAATAAAATTCCAACAAAATTACCCATTGTAACCATAAATTTCAGCCCATAATCCACCAACAAAGTTCCAACAAAATACACATTTATTTTTCATTTGTTTACTTTACATCTAGCTTGAATATTAAGTTAATTTTCCTAGGGTTCTCTTCTCCATTTTTGTTTCATATCCTAAGAGGAAAAAAAAGAGGATTTCATGACTCTTACCTCTCAGTATCTCACAATATAAAGGCACCTCTGTACATCTCAAATGAAATACAATCACTTCATGCAAATTTTCATGTACATTGTTCAAATTCTTGATGTGATGAAATCAATCAAATGAGTTTTTCTTTCCCTTTAACTTCCTCGACAACGAAATTGAATACTCCCTTGAAAAAAATACAGTTTGTTCCTTTCATAATTAAATATAAAACAAGATTGTCAATTTCATTTTGTTCTGTTTGGAATGACAAGTACATTTCATTCTAATTCAAAAAATAGAACAAATCAAAATAAATTTTATCTCGTTTAAATTTCAAGTAGTCAAATACAGTTTACTTTATGTATCTCCTTTCGAGTATTTTAAGGTGGGAGATGTGTTTGGAAATGCACAAATTGTTGCTAAATCTGAATTTGGAAAAATATTATTATTATTATTATTATTATTATTATTATTATTATTATTATTATTATTATTATTATTATTATTATCATCCCGCGGATGAAATTGAATACTCCCTTGAAAAAAGTTGCAATTTTTAGGCACCACTGGCGCCAACAATATGCAACAATTTTGTCCCAAGACGAAGAACATCAACAACTTATCATCTGAACAAAACTAAAATCCTACAGGAAAAATCTAGCATTCCTTCTACTTCTCTAATAATTTTCTCTTCTGTGATCATACTTTGCTCTGTTCTAACCAATTACGTTCATAATCAGGTGTAGTTTGTATGATCCATGAATCTTACATAAGTCTATAGATTTCCTTAGCTCTTTAGAGATATGCCTTAACTCAGAAGCAGAAACAACGTTTCGTTCTCTAACCCATTTGTCTATAACATTTGTTACACTTCTCTTCGGTAGTCTAAGCCTGAAGATTCTTAGAAGATTCTACCATTCAAGTCATCTTCATTTTCCTTTGAATTCAATTCCTGTTCTTCAAGGAATTCACTGGCACTTCTTAAAGCACCCCGAAGAAAGAAACCTAACAGGTTTCCATTTCTCTGATGCACATAGAGATCCAAGTTTGGATCTTTTTGTGTTTAGGAAATGAGAAAATGGGTAAAGTTAAGTGAATTGAATTAAGAAAATTGTTTGTTTCAATGGATTTTCTTTGAAACCAAACAGAGAACTGGTAAAATGTGTTGATGCATAAGTCGCTTACGTGGATTGAAGATAAGGAAGAAGAATGAAGAAGAAGTCTTTTGTTT